>JACEIK010000142.1:118959-223569 GCA_018107945.1 Datura stramonium | reverse complement strand
TCTTTGAAATCCCTAGAACA
Source organism: Datura stramonium (assembly GCA_018107945.1). Lineage (NCBI taxonomy): Eukaryota > Viridiplantae > Streptophyta > Magnoliopsida > Solanales > Solanaceae > Datura > Datura stramonium. The sequence continues at coordinate 223,549 of JACEIK010000142.1, read as the reverse complement.
AAATAACTCCTAAAAATGTATTTATAGAATTGGCCTCTGACAGGCCACCTTAGAATCAGAATTCATGAAAAATCAACATAGTGCTAAATAATAAATAAAAACTTGTTAAATATGTCATCTATTTTGTTGGTCCAGCTGAATTTCTACTCAACCAATACCTCTAATAATAATATAAAAGGAATGGACTACAATAGAAAGGGGAAATTTTTATTTTTAATTTTTTTAAAGGGGATAAAAAGGGGAAAAGTCTTACCTTTGTCCAATGCATGTACCTAATTTAATTCAGAAGAATGTTTAGTTGTAAATTAAGCTAATTTTAAAAGTTTTAGTTTTTATTTATTAAACAAGAATTTACTAGGTCAAATTTAGAAAATAAAAATTAAAAAGGACTATAAGGCGGCTCATAGTTTAAAGATAATATTTTTGTTTTAGTGGATTAAAATCATGTGCTGATGAATACATTTTAATTATTACAAGTTATATCATCATTAGTATACCTTAGAATTATTAGTCAGTTATTATTTTCATCAATTCGCCAATTTTTGTTTATATTAAAAATTAATTTGTAATCATTTTATGAGTGACTTGTCTGTCTAAAACAAAATTACACTATAGGCATGGAATTTAAACTCGTTAGTTACTATTAAAAAAATTGAAAAAGTTTCGAGTGGTATTTTAATAAAAAAATTTGGGATTTTCAATGAATTTTCTAGGGGAAGTTCATGGGAAATTCCCGTTTTTTTAATAGTGAATTAAAGCATGATTTAATCGATATGTTATATATNATATTGAAAAAGCAACATATTTGAATACGTGGTTTTTCTATATGATACATCAATTACAAATCAAACAAAGCTAAGGTTGCCAACATTGAACGGCATGTTTATTAACCACGACCAATTCTCATGATTGTTTGGTTGTCTTGGTTTTGTATTTTATGTGGTCGACATGGATGTATGATAATCTTTTCATCGTTTTGTATTACGTGGTTGACATATATGCCACTCTCCCAACCCAAGGTGAAGAAAATCTTGATTGAGGGATGTCAAATGGATCCATCAAAATGGGTTAAATAACAATGTAATTTTACACGTGAGATTTAAACAGAGTAAAGTACGTGTAAACCTTACTTCTATCTTGAAAAGATAGAGGTTGTTTCCCATCAGCCAACTTTTCGATGGATAGAATTGGAGGGTAATAATAAGCTGGCGAATTACACGAATCATATTTTCATGGGCTAATTTTTATCACCGTTGGCTCACTATTGACGTCCTTTAGGCAGAAAAAACCGGCTTCTTGTTTCAGACATAGTATATGAAGATGAATTATAATGAAATTGGCCGTTTGTTGCATTATTGGCTACATAATGTATATAGCACTAATAAGAAAAGATGGCAAAACAGTAGTGAATACTGACAATTTACAGCATCTCCACTTGAATGGTCACTAATTAAGCTTTGGACATCAATCATCCTGTTTGAATAATTACAACTTTCAGATGAAAAATAATACAAGTGCTTAAAGAATAGTGACAAAATTTAAAGAATAGCCTAGAATAAGGAATATATGATGCAAATATTCCCAATCAATACATTATCAGTTGAGGGTGAATAGATTATCAAGTGCTTAAATAATACAAGGCAAATAAGTCGGGGCCAAAATTCGGGTCTTGGGTCGGGGTCGGGATTCAAGGTCGATAGTCAGGTCGGGGTCGGAGGTTGGATCAGGGTCGGGTGTGAGGGTTGGATACCCAATCCTTTTAAAATAAATTAAATCGAACAGATAATCATAAATTTTACCGATTTTGCTACCCTTAAAACCATCCATCCCATACTGTTACCTGTTTCTACTAAGGCCGGGCATAATTTTAATTTTTTTGGCTTTTCACGTTATGGGATTAGTGTTTGTTTACTTTTCTTTTTAATCTGTTTAAAAAAAAATGTCTCTTTTTTTTGGCGACTCCTTAATTCTAACTTTCTACATGACATATTTAAAACCATAAAATTAAAAGATATTTTGATATATTCTACATTTTTAATTTAAGACCGTAAAATTTAAAAATCTTCTTTATTTTCTTAAACTTCGTGTCAAATTAAAAACAAACAAATTGAAACTGAGGAAGTAAGTCGTTGACTGTACAAGTAGTAAGCAATTCAGCAAGTCCAACCTAGGTAAAGTGTGAAAATCTTTTTCTTTACTGGAACATGACGGTATAGCTTCCCCGGACCCCCACTAATAAAAGTGCGATATCAATTTTGCAGGTCCAAGTCATAACAACACAGTATGAACCAAGGGAACATATTAACAAAAATACTAAGCCACCTTAAATAACAGTAAGGTAGCACATCATGCTAGCAATAATTATGTTTAAGAAAGGACACCCAAAAGTTATATATTTAAAAAAAGAATTTAAAGATTTTTTTTTGGGAGAAACTGCCAAAATACAAACACTTCAGAAACACAGCCTTTGTTCGAGACATTGGGCCAGTAAGTGTGGGCTGCTTCTTCGGATTAAAGACATACGAAGTGTAAGGATCATAAACTCCGTGCACTCCATAAGCTGCCATCTCTGTTGGTAAGACTTTTTAGTTTAGCGTTTTCCTTCAGTTGTCTACTTTAATTTTAAAAACCAAAGAGTGTTAGATTATGCATATTTGGTAGAGAGAGGCTGTTTCCATATACACCCGGACAATTCTCATCTCATGAGCTAATTTGAATGGGGTTAGATTTAAGATCCATTTTCTTTACAAAAGGTCCACATGTTTATTTGTCAAATACTAAATAAATTCAAATTTTCAAATATATGCCCATGCAAAGTAATGTAGAGATGTACAAACTGATGAGACAGAGAGAGTTAACATTTAGGCTCTCAAATTTTATTGCTAAGCGTTGTCACAAGAATTTGAAAAAGGAAAAGTTTGACCAGAGATGCAAACCGTTTAGTCAGGAGGGAGAAATTTGCAGAATAACTCAATTTTTCCTTTTGAGGAAGCTCCCAGAGTCGAGGCACACTAAATTTGGCTTGTGGTCAAGGCACTCGTTTTGGCCATTGCTAGGTCTTCTTTCAGATCTGAACTGTTCAATTTAATATAAATGAGTTTGTGAAGGGCTATACTTTTGTAACTTACTATAATATTTCTAACGAAGTGCATGACTTATTGCATTTTATTCCTTTAGACTAAACAGTTATAAATACAAAAGTATAATGTCAAAATCTACTTAAAGATGGTAACTTGAAAACTTCTATTTACATGGAACCGACTTAGTGTTTGTTTTAAAAATTGAATATGTTAGCTAGAGACGGATAAGTGGACAACTGAAAATATTGCCCAATCTCAGGAACTGCATGGTGGATAATCAAAACTTCACTAAATTAATTATACTAGAATGAAGTATGAAAGTTAGTCTAGTTTGCTTGCTTGATCGAAATGGAATTTCTGAGCAAAGACCAAAAATCTTACAAATTATACAAGATCTCCACTTGAGTAGTTGAGCTTTCAGAATCCAGCTGGTTCACTAATTCTGTGTAATCGTCCTATATCAGAAGAAATTTTCAAGCCAGTTGACAGAAAGAGTTTTAAGACAAAAATGGCAGCTACAAAAAAGAGAACTTCAATGAATTTCTTAGGCAACTGTTGAATGAAAAGGAGATGGTAGCACCTAGCTGGGTTAGATTTCAGAGTTACAGCATCCGACGTTATTAATAGATAAAATAGCATTAGTGAACCCATAAGTAGCTTTCTACAAGCACTTAATGTGAGTTAGTAAATCATACCTTTGCTGCAGAAGCAGAGACACTTCCATTGTCAGCGTGACATTGAGGCACTGAGCAAGCTGACGGTGAGGGAGAATAAACAGACTGCAACTGCAAAGTTGAATAAGTATCTACAAGTTCAAAAACTTTACAGATATGGTGGAAGAAGATTATCTGAGGATGGATGTACTCGCCTCTGATGCATAGCAGTTGATCTTGTTATCCTTCTTCAAGGGGCTCTTTATTGAATCATCCTGAACTTCTGGTGAGGCTGCTTTCAAAAATTACAAAGTATCAGTGAATTTCTGCATTCTTGTCAACACTGAACAATCAATCAAGGGAAAAGTCAGAACTGCAAGTTTACGCCTAGTATTCATAAGCAATGAAGCATAAGGATTAAATACTTGTCGTATGTTTTATTTTTAGCATTTGAAAGAAAATAATTTGAAGTAAATGAATAGGATTGGTACCTTTATAACTTAGCAAGTCAAATGGCCAGTACGACAATACTAAGGAAATAGATACTCCTTCAAGTTAAATACCAAATAAAGTTACATGAAGATTTAAAGTTCCGATTCCTAAAGAAAACTAAACAGGGAAAGTGGTTGTATATCAAAATGGAGATAGCTGAAAGCACTATGCAAGAGGTGGAGGAGGAAGTAGTAGCAGAAATTGGACCAAAAAGATTTGTTCTACAAATATTCTCTTAGCCTAGTGAGTCTTAATTGCATCTTATGGTAGGAAAATATATTAGTTCAGTTTAAAGGAATAAGCTAGCTTGGGATTGAGGCATAGTTTATTTGGTTGTTGTTCTACTGGACTGAGCTACAGAACTTGAGCAATTGTCAGACAAACCAAAAGACCAAAGCTTATGTTCCTTCGGCATAAAGCAAGGATGTGATAGGAACCTGTACTTTCTTCAATCATAGAAGACTTCAGGGAGTCTTTCCTTGTGGTTTGAACAATATCCGGAATCCTAGTAAGCAAAGTATCACCCCATTTAAGTTATCCAGAATTCCACAAATTGAAGAATATTGACAACATACAAATAGCTACGTCATGACAGAATCTGAAGTATTTAATATGAGCCAGATGAGGGATAAAAACCACATGTCTATGTTATGCCATCTTACCATCTGCTTACTAACAACCCACTAGTCATTGTTAAGAGAACTCCTTTTGATTGATGTTATGAGTTGAAAAGATTCATTAATTTGGGATAAACCATGGGCATGTAGGAGAGTTTCTGACTTCTCTTTGCCTGTTGCTAGGTGATAGTTAATGTGAGCATAAAAGCTCGAAGTATAAAAGATTTCTACTCCAAGGATGAATGCCAAAGAAGATGTACAAGCAAATCAATCAAAAGGGACAACGCCATCCTGCTGAAAGCTATCTGAAGGAGAAAGCATAGACCGCTGAAAGCTTTGACCATTTGCCTTTTTCTGCATAGTAAAGGAATGGACTGAATTTCACACATCTCACATCTTCAGGTTAGTAAGGAAAAGGAGTTAGCATGTGTTCCAAGAATGTTTAGCCACATGTTATATTCAGTACTAACTCTTCCCTCAATGAGTTTAGGTTCAGGATAAATTCTTGTCTTTGCAAGAGTCAATTTGGATTGCTGAGGCAGAAATGAAACTTAGAGTTAGGAAGTTCAACTGCACTTACTAAACCAGAAAAGTAACTTTTGATATTACAGTTTATAAGAGGCTCAGTCAAACCTTAAGTTTTCACTTTGTCTAATTGATTGGCATTCTTCCTGGCCTTCTACCAGTGTGGTGATTTTTTCCTATCCTGGCATTAGATAAAGATACAGCCTAATTAGTAGCAGAAGAAAAGAAGCACGAGGAATAGTGCAATACATGAAGTATGTGACACTTGCACATCAAATGCATATTTCAACAAAGAGATGGAATGTCAAACTGAAACAACATCAGCTAGGGCCAATGCAGTAATGGAACTATGATGAATATTCTAATTGTACAAAGACCTTATCCTTGTCTGAGTTGTATAATTAATTTGACATAAACAACAAGTGGCATGCAGGCCTTTTGAGAGAGCGCGAAACTCTAACTTGAGTTAATGCCACCCAGGCAAAATGGTTAGCCTAAAGTGATGGTTTAGGAAAAGGGAGAATGTGCAAAAATTGGACCCACTCTTAGAATAGCTGTCCCAATCCAAACGCCTATCCTAATACGGAGAACTTATCCATTACATCTACATATGGAATAGTCTAGTTCAATTTTTCTTGTCCTTAAAATACACCATATATAAAGGAACATGGTAATATGTATGTTAGCCACAAAGGGTCATTGATAGCTAGCTTGAGCAGATGCGCTCAAAATTACATAATCTCTCTATTGAAGTTACTGGAATTGGTACATCGGAAATGATTGATCACATGCACTAGATTTGCCATAACACAGAAAAGTGTATTTTGAGACAAATCTTCAAGTCATAAGAAACTGGCATTTACATAGTGCTAAAGTCAAGCGGAATTTGAAAGGTCAATCAAGAGGAAATATGAGTGTGTGTTCAGACCTCTTCACTCATAGAAGTGACGGCATCCTGGATCTTTTTTATGACAATGCCTAAGCCTCCTACTTCAGAACACAGACCCTGATAATTACCCATCCAAAAAAGGTAACAGGTCAAGTTAGCAATCTGATTTGAAATACAATTATACACCTAAGCAAATTTTATGCAAACCTTGTTCTCTGAGATTAAGTTCTGTAAAAGTAGTTCCTTTGTGGTATAACTAGTTAAGGTGGCATGTCATGTCATTAAGGAAGGGAATGTGAAAGATCATTGTTGAGACCTAATAAACATAAGGGACCGCAAAATCCTTTCATCAGTTAATGGATATCCGCATGATCCTAGGTTGGAACTCCTTGCTAAGAATTGCTGCCTCAAGTTCTGCCTCTAGCTCTCGCATTCTTTTAGTTTTCGTCATGAGTTCTACTTCATTGTTCATCAGTTTTCTCTCCAAGTTATTGATCTTTTCTATAAAAATGTGGCACATTAGTTTCTTAGGTGCCAACAGCTAACTTCTTACAATCAGAAGCCTGTAATTAATCTCTCAAAAGCATTACTAACCAACTTCGATGAGCTATGATGGAATTTAGGAAAATGCATGTAATGGATGACTATATTGCACCAAAGAAGAGGTCTTAAGCATAACTATAGAAAGATACATAGAACAAAAACTAAAACCTTATTGGGTTCATGATTAATTTAATGCTTATACATCTCCCATGTGTAGTTACACCTAGAGATATATAGATGGCCAACAGGTATCAAAACCCCCACAAATATGACAATTATCCAGCTGGACAACAGGTATCATATCAATACCCCCACAGATATGAAAATTATCTAGATGGGCAACAAGTATTGATACCCCCACAGATATGAGTCATATGACAATTATCTAGATGGGCTACAAGAAGAGCATTCCAGAGAAAAAGAACCACATATTCTGTATAATAAAAATGACCTATCTAGATCGATTTATGTTAACATGTCTGAGGGATTAAATAATGTATACTCTAGTAACATCCTATTGTGCTTTGTCACTAAATGTAGAGTACAAGACTAAAGAGCTATATGCCACGGCAAAACAGGATGAGAAATTACCAATAAAAAGCTCCTCAAAAGTAGAAACCTCATCCATTTTCCTCTTTAGCCCAGCCACTGAACATGACAACAGAAATTGAGGAAAGTAAAGGAAAAGAAATAGGAGTATATGAATAGATAGATTGCTGAGACTGAATAAATGGAACCTTAAGAAAATAAAGCTACTTGCCTACATCCTCCTTTTTTCTGAGAGCGTGTCTAGCATCATCCATAAGTTTATTGATGGAGGAAGCCTCCTTTGATATTGAACCAAATAATAACAAATGAGTTTTAACTTTTCAAATAGAACATGAATTTTTCTATTTGTCTTCAAGCTCGCTTCATTTGATTAGTACAGTCCTGCATGTCCAATACTGCAAAAATGAGTACATATTTTGGGGATATAGCTAAGACAAATGTTAAGCTCATTGGTTGAGATGACATCACAGAATTTCTACAGCTACTACAACTTTTACTATATCTTAAGTGTAAACAAACCTATACATGAGTATCCATGAGGAAGATAGCAAGGACATGCACATCTAAGTTCTAAGGTAACGAAAATAGCTTCCAACACACAACATTTTGGGAAAATTATTTAATCAGCTTTGAAGTAGCACACAATTCAAACTAGGACCTACCACCTGAAGAACAAACTAATTTCTTCCAGTTACCACATGCAAAATACCTCATAACATCCAGTTTCTGCTTAAAGAATTACTGTGCTAAATCTTGGAAATAGAGAAATTTACCAGTAAAGTTCCATTTTCTCTTTCCTATTAAGAAAGACAATGCAATTTTATAATGCTAAAGTTTGATAACTCCTCACTAGATAGAACTCGAAATCAGATAACAGGAATATCATGAACTGATACAACGGATCAGAAGATCAATTACACAGGAAAAAGATAATTAACAAAATCTATTTTAACCGACCTGGCTTACCATTAAATACTAACCTAATAAGCCTTCACAAAAGCTTCCTTTGATTCAAGCAAGCCTTGTATAGTTCCTTCCAATTCCTTCTGCTTGTTCTCCAGCAAATTATTTTCATTCTCTAAGCAAGTTACCTGTATCAATTTGTAATATCTAGTTTTCATCTGAATGATACATGTTAACAAATGCATAGATGAGAGGCAGATCTAGAATTTAAGTAATACAGACGCACCTCTTAATTTATAAACACAGACAGTTTTAAAATTTTAACTTATAAGTATCACAAAGACAGAGAATTTTTAAAAATTTACTTTATGGTTCGAGTCTGAGACGGTAGCCCCTGCTTCTCTTTAGTATGACGGAAAGAGAAGAGTAGGGAATTGTCTTTTACCTTTCTTTCAAGTTTATGCTTAATATCATTAGAGAAACCTAACTCAGCACGCAATTCCGCCAATTTTTTCCTCGATTTGCTTTTGCTTCTGTATTCACACATCAAAAAAAAAAAACATCTTCGGCAGCTAGATTTTCAGTTACAACTTACAAATAAGTGCTAAGATGTGAGCGATTCAGATGAACCTGCAATGTGTGCTGGAGGTGTTGAGAGGCATTGCGTTCCTTTTCCTGCAGCAATAGTAGTTCATAGAAACAGTGTGAGAGAGGCGATGGAGAAATTGACAATCTGGAGATTGAGAGGTTAGGGTTTACTTTGAGTTCACCAACTTCACAAATTAGGGCACGGAGTTGGAGTTGGAGCTTGAATTTGGAAAGCTTCAGGAGCTCCATTTACCCGCCAAATTCTCCTCTGATTCAAAACGATTTCTGGAATGTGCCCCGTGGCTTTAAGGTGTTTTAGCTTTTTGTAAATTTACAACTTTATTACATATGGTCATAGAGATGAAGTCATGATATAATATTATATGCGATAAAGTTTGAAATTTTATCTGAATATGTAATTTGAAAATTTTAAATTATATTTTTTATTCATGAACATAAGAACTCATAAGTTATAAAAATTATTTAAATTGCCCAAATTCTTATATAATCTTACCAAATAAGTAAAAGTTCATAATAAAATATAGGAAAAAGGTCAAAAATACCCTTTACTTTAGTATATTAGTTAATTTTGCTCATGGTTATACTATAGGGCCAAATATACCCAGTGATATAAAATCATTAACAAAGTAAATAAAATAGCCCTTCAATTGGATGGAATCCCCCAAATTGACTTAAAATACCCAATTTTAATTAAATTGCCCGTTTTCCTTTAAATCCGAACTCGACCCACTAAACTAAATAAACTCATTATGATTTAATTATTCAAAACAAAATAAGTTCTCAAATTATTCAAAAGAAAAATCTTTAAAAAAGGAGTTGATCATACGGATTATTTCTTCTCAAAAATATTAAACAAACAAAATAGAAAATTAAATATTTGCAAATGTCTTCATATTAAGAATGATGAAGCTTGATTTGGTAAATATTTAGTATATTTTATTTGTTTCAATATTTTGAATGAATTGTGATCGAACCCCTTTTATTTTAAGACTTTTCTTTGAATGATTGAGGCTTTGTTTTCTGAATAATTAATTCATGAGTTTATTTAATTTAGTCAGGATTTGAAAGAAAAAATGGGTATTTTAAGTCAATTTGGGGGATTCCATCGAAGAACATTTAGCACTGTTAACAACGGGTATTGACACATAGAAGCGAAGATTAGGCCCAGTATACTAGTAGAGGGTGACCCTTTTCCTATATCTTATCAAGTCGTTTCTAAAAATACAACTTAATAATCGACTTTAATTGATAAAGTAAAATTAAGCGCAGGTTGTAATATACTATAATTCTCCACATAGTATGAATAATTTCATCATGGACAAATATAAGAGTTGTAAAGTTGTTTACATTAATTAAATAAATGGTTGGTAAATATAGTTGGTATGTATAAAATGATGGACTTATTTTTATAGAATATTATAAACTTGTGAGTTAAATTTTACATTTGAAAAATCCATCTCATAATTTGAAATCTCAAATCAAGCTTCTTGGAAACTGATTTCATCTCATGATTTAGGAGGATGAAATTAAATGTTAAGCTCTTGATTTCATCTCAAAATTTCGTCGCGATATGAAATCGCGTGTCCAAACACCTATTTAGTTTGGATAAATCCTCCTCCATAAAAGTAGAGGGCGTTTGATTACTTGTTTGAGTTATGCAGGTATTAGTTATACATGGTTTAGTTATGTAGGATTTAGTTATGCATAAATTATTTATTTGGATATTATTTGTCATATTAAAAATTAATAAATATTATATACTTTTAAAAATAAAATATATATATTTATAATTATACATGGCCTTCATTAGCACGATAATATTTTTTTTTTGATGTATTTTTATTTAGGCAGCAATTTAACTAGGAACTTTGAGGTGTTACATTTCTTCAACTTCATATATGAACAACGTTATATATATATAATAAAGGATAGTCCAAAATAGACGAGCTACTTATCATGATGTTATATGAATCTAGTATTGATTGCCTCAATGGAATAGACCTTTTTTTATTCATCACAATATTAATAAGTGGATTTGGCAAAATTGAAGAGCCAAGCTTCCCCTTTTATTTAATACAATAATCAAAGGTCAATCCTTATAAAGAAGCTATTTCTATTCTCAACTAGCTGATTAATTAGAGTTGAAATCGTGCAAGTGAAAGTAATATCATGTATGTCATTCTATCACTTTCGTATATTAATGCTATAACTCAATAAAATGATAGTTAATGAATTTATTTGGATTATACAATTGGCTTGTAGAGGAAATAACAATTCAATGGACATAATATAACATATGTATATTACTTTTGGATAACGTTTTTATATCAGTATTAAACGCGTCTTGCATTATATGCAATTCAATTTGGGGTTTACACTTATGATGCAATGAAAAACTTGCAAAAAGTTTATTCTGTTAATTTTAGTGTCAAATTCAAAAACTATAAACTTAGTTAAATATAACTCAACACGATTAAGCAGTTGAGCCTGGTGTATTTAACAAAAATAAAGTTTATACAATAAAAATAAGGCAAAACATGACAACATTTTTGCCTCAAAGTTACCATAATTCCAGTGGCATGTAGCAAAAGGGGTAGACAAGTTTTCAAATGTATTACAATAACCTTGGTCATTCCAGCCATCACTGTTTGATTTGGTGTATCATATTACATCTTCTTGGATTGCAGGTGATTCAGCCGCACCGCCGCTGCAATCCCAAGCTTCACCACTAGAACAACTGTAGCACCACAACCAGCAGTGAACAGAGATAAAATCAGAGAACATAGATAAAATCACACTGAACCAATGTCTTATGCCGCCACATTTATATATCTTGACTAAGCAAAAAATAGAGATAAAATCACCTTTGAACCAATATATTTATATATGCAACTTTCATAATATTTGGAGAACTATAAGAAAGTATGTAGACAAAAAAATGCTTCGTTTTAAAATAATAATCATCAACGGTATTTTTTTAAAAAATCTCCTATTTCAACGTATTCTCCTTCGGTAGGCACTAAGCTTCAAAATTCGAGTACCAGCTCCAACAACATATAACTAGCTGAAAAGCATTGAGTAATATGTATTTTAGGCTGATCTTTGTGATTATCTAAGCTGTTCAATAACCCGAATTTTTTTTAGATACAATCTAAATGAAAAGTAAAAACACATATGGAAAGATGATATTTACCGTCGGGTGAACTTTCAGATAATCTAAAGTATTTGAGTTATGGCTACTTACAAAAACACTAGCATTGAACCTTCTCATATTGCAGTTGTTATACAAAAACAACCTAATTTAGGCACAACATCACATTTAATACATTTTTGGAATTATACTAGGTAACAAAAAATGTCACTCTGATCAAGCCTTATAAAGTAGCTACACAAAAATCATTCAAAGCTTTAAAGCTTATCACTAATAATCATTCAAAGCATAGTGTAACGATCAACTTCACGATGCTTAAAAAAGAAATTTCATCCTCTTTATATCTTTATTATTTCCATTGCGAGATTTGACTCGTTTATCGAGTTGTATAACTCAAATGTTGGGGATTTAAGAATAAAAAGATCTTTCCACGAATATTTGATTGGTCATGTTCCCTAATTTATCAATTAAAGTAGTCATCTATCATGACTTTCGGTAAATTGCTTCATCACCTCCATTAAACCTTCAAACGTTTGTTCTCTCCTCAATTGTTGTTTTCCTTTTTTTGCATTTACCTTTTTTGCATTTACCTTTTTCATTAGTTTTAGAAAATGTGCTTTAAATTATTACCTTATTTCTAAGCATTGGGTTCTATCATTTGAGTTGTGAATGAACTTTGTGCTACTCCGGTTAATATATTAGGGTCATCTTGGTGATGAAATGGACTTTGTGTTGCTCTAGTTGATACATTAGGTTCCTCTTAGCGGCTTGATCTTCTCCAGTGGCTGGTACATCATCGACCACAACAATAGAAAAACCCAAAAGACATGTTAGCTTCTGGAGTTTCGAGTTCTTTTTATTTCTTCAACGGCATCTTGGCCCTCGACAAACTTTCATTGCTTCATCTTTACCAAATATTTCTTCCCAATTAGCAAACAATGACCATTTTTTCAAGTTCATTGACTTGGCACTTGGATCAATTTAAGAAAACAAAAATATATATAAAGTAATATAAAAATGGATGTGTATGTTCAAAACTTTTCATTTTCCTTATCTAATGATATTCTACATAGTAGTTCCACTTGCAAGTTTGTGATGAGCAAATTTAAATTATGTCATCTTTGAGTTGAAGCAGCACTATAACTGTGTTATGGTTGGTAGTAGAAAATTCAAAATAAACACTGCCAATAACAGTCTTCAAATATGTTAAAGAGATGATAGAAATTGTGAACATTAGTTTTATACCTTCAAATTGGTGTTCTAATTACATGATGAAAGTTAACTAGTTGGCTCGATTTTCTTTATTGCCTGCTATTTTTGTTTTTGATGCATTTATTGCCAAATTAGTTTCTCCTTTTTGTTCCAAAGACACTCATCCAATCAATGAAAAAAAAAAATTTTCTTTTGCTTATTCATAATAGCTACAATGTATGTATCAAAATTTACTACTAAAATATCAATAAATATTAAAATTGAACTTATAATATATGAAGTAGAATGTATGGGGTTTTAAACTAATACCTATTCTTGTACCTAAGTTAGAAACTGTACTGTAAGGAATTTAAGTCCTCTGCATTTAGTTCAATCTAAGAAAATAAGAAAGAAATATATGAAGTACTATATGATATTCCAAAAGACGAGGGTATTCACCAAGAGAAATAGGTAACAAGAAGCAACATTTCACTAATGATTTAAAACAAATATAAATTACCTTTATCAAGTCGTCCAAGCTTTTGGGCGGAGTCAACTAAAGATAGTTCCATCCCTATATTGGAATCCTAAACCATGACTCTTTAGTAATGATATGAAAGTTTTCATAACTCTTTTTTCATGATCTTATTTTAGAATCAACATGGTAGAGATTTCAACAATCATGATTCAGGATAATGAGCAATCATCAAATATCCATGTCTAAAGTTCCATTATCTCTCTCAATCATTAACACACAATTCTTTTTAATCCATCTATAGTGAGTTCCTCTTCGGAGTCCATACCTTCCGAGCGAAGGTATTGATTTTCTTGCCCTTTTTGAGACATGCTAGGCGTTGTTGTTTGTAGAACTAGCCATTTTAATATATAAAATTATAAATAAAATCATAGTTAATACAAATATATGATTGCCAAAATCTTAGTTATTTTGCTGATAATGAAGAAAATTATAATACAACTAAACCGTCCAAGAAAAGAAATAATGCGTGACATATACATATATTCACCACTTAAATTCAAGACTATTGTTAGATATACATTGAGATTCACTATTTGTCTCCAAAAAAAAAATAATGTGAGACATACAAAAGATTAACTATTTGTCTTCGCAAAATAACTAAAGCTACTACATTTCTTGTGAATAAAAATCTAAACCAAAAGTACATAAGCACCACAAAAATGAGAACATAGTTTAAAATTACAAAAATTAATTGTTGAATCTTTCATTCCACATAGACTGAGCTAATTCATCCCTCCAAGTGGTCCACTCATCAGATGCTTCAATGATACTAATAGTTTCATGTTCATGTGGATGCTCCATATGAAATTCCATTTCCATATCTAAGGGTCAACCCATCTCTCTTCGAATGAAGTTGTGTATCGGTCACAACACGCACTAATAATTCTATTATGAATCTGGCCAAAGCACCACGAAGGACTTCAGAATTCCCAATATCTTTTTGTATGGGCCGTGTTCTCTTTCAATAACATTGCACACCCTAGCATGCTTCATATTAAATAGCTCTTCTCGGCATCGAGGTGGTGGATTATCACCTTGCCAATCCTTTAGCTAGTATCTGCCTATCTCGGTAGGGAGACGAAAATCATTTCCATTTGTATATCCTCCATCACATAGATAGTAATTGCCTAAAAAATGTAAAAACGGTGATGGTTACTTTATAATATCATTCTATTGTTGATGTAATAGGAATAGGTAGGTGTTTGTGTTTTTAGCATAACCCCAGGTACTTTCAAACCATTCCTTCGTACAATAGCATCTCGCAATACACGATCATCCAACGGTTGATCCCTCTCAACCAGGTAATACATAAACGAAGTTGAGATTTCTATCCATGACCCTTAAGATATTAGTGTTATATGTCTCATTTCGCGATCACGAATCTTGGCTTATATATAGATTCAACTCTAACGGGAATAAATGCCATCAATGCACCTAGACAACCCTATAAAATAAATTCAAGTCTAAATGATAAAGTACAATTAAAAATAAAATACTTTCATCATAATATTCTAAGTTTTCCGATAGTAAAGTAAATGTTGGATTGAAATTTACCTACCTTAAACCGTTTTCTCATTGATCATGGTATCATCTTCGAAGCACCGGATTAGGATTAACAAGTAACAATGGAGTTAATTTGAGAATAGCTCTTAGACATTCATTAAAGGCCTGACTTACACTCCACCCCGATCTAATATAATCAACCTTGATAGACCTGTTCTTCTCATGATGAGCCAAAATGTTTAAGAGCATTGCTAACTTTTCACTATGACATATTTTTCTTGTCGGTCAACCCTCCAATATTCTTGGTTAAGGAAGCTAAAATGTGAAAGGCATTTCTGTCCATCCTAAGCTTATTAATACATACAATATCATTATCACGAATAATAACATTTATATGGGATAAGATTTTAGATATTCTAGCATTCATGCAATATCGAATAACCCGTCTATTTATAGGTCGTCTTCTTAAAAACATGATGTACTCGCGCCATAAAAAGACAAATAAGGACAACATATGATTGCACCACAATCTCCTGCGATGATATAACATTCAACATCGCGCAATTGCTAAGGATCCATAGACACCTATTTTTCATTTAAAATTACGAGAATCATCATCAAATAAGCACATATATATCTTGAAATGCATTACTACTAAAAGAATAAGTAATTTGAGTTCTTGTTCTCTTCTCTTGGACAATTAAATTTTCAAACAGACCCTAAATTAGTGTTTTCAGGATCTCTGATTGGTTGATTCCTCGGCTTAAAATGACAAGAATAGTGAAAACGGAAAAATGCAATCAAATGATTTCTTGGGCAACCCCTTTTTTGGTAGATTCTTTAAAGTATATCATGATTTTTTTGCTTGCTCTGCAAGTTTGAGAGAAAAATATCGTAGCTTGAAGGATTTTTTATTTTTATTTTGTAAGAAATCGGTAAATAGTCTTAATAACTCAAGTATTGATTCTAAATCTTCCAAAGGTAAGTGACATATTTCAAAGATATGCTCATTTCTTGCAGTTTTGAAGCTAAAGAAACTAAAAAATCAATAAATCCTTTTTCATTGAAAAAATTTTTGAACAAACAAATAAATCCACATCAAACTTTGTTGCAAATTTTTAAAAAAAATCGACATCAAATTCGAATATACCCAAATCACTATTTTTGTACTAGTATGCTAGTAATCTTTGTAAAATAGTAACTACTATGTTAATTGTACAAGATAGCTATGAGTGTACAATTTTTAAAGCCCCTTTCTTAATCTTCTCTTGACGGCCAACAAAAACTACAAAAATATATGCCTTTTTTGAAGAATGGAAAGAAGATTAAAAGTAACCCATTTCTTAATCTTCTGGGTAACTCCAATAAAGGTTGTAAAAATATTTTTCTTTTGAAGAATGGAAGAAGAAAAAAAGAAGGAGGAGCACTAACCTCAAAGAAAATGCGATAGAAAGATTTTCACCTTTTTGATGCCTCGGAGAAGATGAACAGTCATTTAGATCTAGAAAATGGGTGAGAGTGAGAGGATCTAATTATTTATAGGAAAATGAAGTATTTAATTAAAGATTAATAAGGGTAAATTTATTATTTAAATTTTTTATTCATTAATTAGTTATCCAGGTATAAGTTATTTCACATTCTACCCCGCATAAATAATACATATTTGACTCATAACTTATACATGTATTAATTATGTGTGATTCTAATTTATAAACCAAGCATGATATTATGTGTGTGGAATTTTATACATGATAAAAAAATTAGCAAACATTGTAAAAGTTATGTTTATCTTTGGATAACTTTGAAGTTATCCAACCTTAACGACCATAACTTCATTCTAGCTCAAATTAGGGATGTTCAATTATAGTTAAATTAAAATTAAATCGATTTAATTAATTTTTTAATTACTAAAATCAAATCAGCCCAAATAAAATACATATTCATAGGTTTGGTTTGTTGTAGGTTTGGTTCAATTTTCAATTTTTAAGCCTAATGATATTTTTCTTCTTTTTTTTTCCAAAGTTAGAAAAGACTTTCCTTTTTTCGAAACATAATCGGTTATTGCCCTTTTATTATGGAGATATAATTATTGAGTATGATGTATTCAAAGTTAGTTAATCTTGTTAGTGAGCAAAAATTAGTTATTCTTGTTTAAGTTAGTTATATGATGAAGTTGAATTAGTTGGACTAGCAGGCTTATTGGCTTACTAAGTGGTATTTTGTGTATATATGTGTTCCACAACCAATATGAACTAGTTGAAGTAAATGAAAAATTCTATTTAGCTTTCTCTCATCTTGCTTCCTTCTTGATTGATATCTTTGTTCTCTGTCTTTGTAGAAACCTCACATGGTATCGAGGCATACGCTCCTCTCGTGTAATTTCAATCAAGGTTCTTCTTTTCTCTATTATTCTTCAAGAAACAAAGTGTTTGTAAATTCTTGAATCATCGAAGATGATTGACAATGGTGATTGAGATTGGAATAACCGGTAAGACAAGCTGATAGTTGATGAAAGTCTGGGGCAAGGTGTTGTTGTTAAGTCTACATACCTTGTGTATCTTGCTCAGGAGATACTAGTGGAATTTTTCAAATCTAATTCAGCTAACGGTATAGACAACTACTCACTCTAGAACAAATCCCACGAAAATTGCTCTTTTAGAAAGGAAAAATAAGTTGGGTATGATGGAAGATTCTTGGAGAAAAGAAAGTTTCATGAAAAATTTGGATTTCAATAGAACGATGCAATGCTATTATTTTTCTTGGTTCATGGTCTGTTTCTCTGTCTGATTAGTGGTGTAGCCTATGCTACAAAAAATGCCTCGATGTATGGATGGATCTCAAGAGAGAGGTTTGACAGGTTGATGACTCTCATTCATTTAATCTTCACAGAGAGTACAACTATGGTTCAAGGTACCTCATCTATATCTTTGCCTACTACTCTAAATTGAAAGATCTTTCGAATGGTAAACTCTAGTGCTCTCTTCAGGTGCAATTGTGAAAATCAAAGAAGAAATTCTTGATACATTTATAAAGTCGAAGTTGTATCAGTTTGTCATGGGGCTTAATGACTCATACATACAAGAGTCAAATCTGTCATGACCTACACTAGTGCGAACCAAGCTATTCCATGCTAATGAGTGATGAAAGCGAAACATGAATGCTTCGCCGGTGTTCTTGGAGCACCTCCTACACTACATGGAGGAAGTTATGAATCTACAACACTATATAGTTCCAAGACAAGTAATGGTTCAACTTCAAGAAGAATAACTTGTATGCGTGTGATTTTATAAAATGAAAATCGCCACAAAGCAACTACTTCAAGATCATAGGTTGTCCTCGAGATAAGATTCAAAAAAAAAAAAGAGTCTCAACATTTAGCACAATGTGGTGGCGATAATCGATATGATGGTTCACAAGATCTTGGATCAGGCTTCTCAGCGGTGCCACATGAATCTCGTCAAGTGCTCAGATTTCAGGACAAGGAAGTCGGATATCTCGAGTCATGCTTCTTCGCAAAGGATTTGGCAGTCATTCATATGTGAAATGGAGCACAAACCACTATCATGGCTAATGCATCGGGTAATTCGCGGCGGGTATTGATGTCTCTTTCTTAAACATTAATAATCACAATAGATAGACCATTGATACGAGGAGGAGCTACCAACCATAATTATTGGTCTATTTAACAAATGCTACTAAGGTAGAGATGGGTAATTCTAGAAAAGTATTTACACCTACGAGATATGCCACTATCACTTACATTGGCTCAAGCAGTATGACCAAAGGACATAAGCTTGATGTCTTTTCACATTCCAAAATTCAAGTTTAACTTGTTTAGTATCTCGAGTAACCAAATATTACGGTGTTTAGTTGCTTTATATCCCGACTTTTATATATTTCAGGATCTTTTCAATGGGAAGGTGAAGGCGGTGGTAGGCAAAAGGATGGTCTATACTTGCTACCTTCAAATTCTACAAAGCGGTACAATTTGAAGAAACTTGTTCCTTGGTTTCAGCCTCCTATATGTCTTAAAGTCACCCTGTGATGATATAATCTTGTGGCACAATATATGAGATCACCTTTATCTACAGTGTTAAAACACCTTAAATCGGCTACTTTCTATAGATAGTTGTGCCTCAATAGTTAAAAACGGTAATGTTTGTCCTTGTGCAAAACAAGTTGGGTTATCATTTTTCGATGCTTATAAATAAAAGTAATGAGTGTTTATATGTCACATCTTGATGTATGGGGTCCATATAAAGTTCCTACATATGATGAAAATAAATACTTCTTGACTATTGTTGATGATTTTTCTAGAATAACATGGCTATTTCTATTGAAACTCAAATTTGATGTGTGTTATATTGACGTTTCTTGCATATGTGCTTACATAGGTTAACAAAAAGGTAAAATGTGTTAGATTTGATAATGGCACTAAATTTGTAAATTCGGTTTGTTAGTCTTGTTTCAAAGCCTTGGTATTATATCCCAAACTTCATCTTGCTGTCTCCTCAACAAAATGGAGTGAGTGAGAAAGCATAAACATATACTTGAGGTTTGTAGCATAATATATCAAGGTCACATTTATTAAGTCCACAGTCCTTGTTGCTTTCGGTAGTTTATCTTATTAACATAATTCCATCAAAATGCTTGATTAATAATAGGTCTCTTTACATGATGTTGTATGGTACTAACCCTCTCTTAAATGCCTTAGAATACTAGGTTGTCTATGTTTTGCTAAAAGCGATTACAGAGTCGATAAACTTAATCAAGATCCATAGCTACAATTCACATGGGATATTCTAGTACAAAAGAGGTTGTATTCTATATGATTTTGCTAATAGTATGTTCTTTGTCAACAAAGATGTTGAATTCATAGAGACTATCTTTCCACAAACACCGAAAAAGGATAAACAAGCACTATTTCATGATGCCTTTACTAAACATTTTGTTAGGATCAAGCGCTTACCATCATGCCAAAACTATAGTTGATAGCAAGGGTGCAGCACTTCTTAATTAAGTCCCACCAAGAAAGCCATCTATTTGATCATGACTCGAACTCGAGCTGACCCCTACGTAGGCCTTACCATAGTGGATATTGACCTTACTAACATTCCATGTCAAGTATGTTTCTTTTGTCGAACCCATGACCTTGAATCAGATACCACTTGTTAGAATCCAGCCTATATTAGGGTCATAGGCGATGGTAGAAACATGTTTATTTCTTAATTAAGTCCACCAGCAAGCGTCATGTTGCGATCATGACTCAGGCCGAACCCCCGGACCCTGCGTGGGCCTTGCCATAGGCGGATGTTGTCCTTACCTAACACACATTTGCTCATTTCTAGACATGTGACACAACCAAGATCAATTCAAAATTGATGATGGATGTCTGACAACTATACGAGGTGATCAATCATTATCTCAAGCAGTATTTCTCCCTTAGTTGGGGTTCCCACGGATCCAATGAAGTCATTCCCTCAACCTTAGCTGAAGTCAAAAAGGAGGTCTCATCTACTAGAACTAGACAGTCACTCTTTGGATCAAAGACTTTATTATAGTTGAAACTAAATTTTAGTACCACATGATTAGCCAATTATCTCGGTTATAGTCATCTACCTTCAACTAACTCGAGGCCTTTATTGTTTGATTCTCTTTGAGGTAGAGCCTTCTTCTTATGTTGAAGTGTTTGTTTTAGTCAAAATGGATTGAGGCAATGCAAATATAAATAGTTGTACTACAAAATAATACGATGCAGGTTGTCTCATTTGCAGAAGGTAAACCCATAGTTGTAAATGGGTTTTAGAATAAAATACAAATACAGGTGAAATAGAAGGTTTAAAGCTATACTAGTATTACCAAAGTTTAAATGTGTGAGCATAATGGCTATCAGAAAACTTTTTCTCATGTAGTTAAGATGGTAACAGTTAGATCTATACTAGCAATTGCTGCTATAAATTTTGAATATATCGGATGGATATATACAATGTCTTTCTTCAAGGAGATCTAAATGATGAGATCTATATAGGTTGCCTCAGGATTTAGGTGGGGAGGGCCAGATCGGTTGTAGACTTCTTAGTCTTGTATTCCATGGTAAAGAATGTATGGAATACAAGTTATATGACAGCGTGCGGCTTAGCAGAGGTCAACGAGTCAATATGATCCACTCTCACTTTTCTTGTAGAAAATTGGAAATGATGTAAGTTTGGTATATTAGTTTATATTTGATGACATACTTGTCACTGGTAGCAATCTTCAACTTATCAAAAACTAAGGCAACTCTACATCAAGACTTCAAAATAAAAAAGACTTAGGGAACTAAGATACTTTCTAGGTATTAATTTTTAAAACAAACTTAAAGAAATCTTAATGCATGTCAAAGAAAGTATGTATTGGAGTTAATATACGAATTGATCTACAGGTGCACCAAAGCCAACATTACACCACTTGAGCAAAATATGAAGCTAACTACCAAGGAATTTGATGATCATGTGAGTGACCATTAACATATATAACTTCTTATCAAAGAGTGATTGAAAAACTATTGTATACGACCATACTTAGGGCAGAATGCGGCGCTGAGTGTGTAAGCTCAATGGGTTTCTACATCGACTACTTGGTCTGGCATGGCAAGCTATATGAGAATAGTAAGGTATGTCAAAGAAGCAACACGGATAGAATACTTCTATCAATGGAACAACTCTCAACCTGGCAGCAATCTGCAGGCCAGGGCGGCATGCCCAGGCTACGAAAGTCGTGCGGGTTTTCCTGTGTTCAAGTGGAGTGATTCCTTAATATCTTAAAAATTCAAGCAAAGCAGCAGTATCCGAGAATCTCAGCTAAATGATACGAAGTTTAGCTTTCACAGTAGCAGATTTAACTTGGATTGTTCGTTACCAGTAATTGATTAAGTCAACTACAGTTAAGTACCGCATTGACGGTAAGGCTTCAAATGCAAATAACGACAAATCTATTTTGTGAAAACAAGTATATAAAATTAGATTGACCACTTTGTAGGGAAAAATTCAGAAGGATTGATTAAAAAACGCAGGTATATTCCAACAAGGCATCAATGGGCAGACTTCTTGAGTAAGGAGCTAAACAAGCTCCAACATAGTGCCCATGTTCCAAGCTAGGCTGCTAAATGTGTGCACCACCTAGCAGGCGGGGTATTGGTATGATGTACCCAAAGTTAGTTAATCTTGTTAGTAATTCACGTCAATGACGGAAAGTTAGTTGTTACTTTTAAATTAGTTACTTAACGGTAAAATTAGTAAGTTGGGCTAACCAACTTCTTGGCTATCTAAGAAGTCGGTATTTTTGTGCATATATATGTGTACTACGGCCAATATGAACTAGTTGAAGTAAATGAAAACTTCTCTTTGCCAGCTTTCTCTCATCTTCTTCCTCCTTACTAATTGATTTCTTTTAGATTCTTTTCCTATCTTCCTTAAAACTTCACAATAATTTTTGGATTATCGAAAATGATTTAAGATCTATAAGTTTTAAGCAAAAAGACAGTTTATAAAAAATACATTTTTCAAAGATAAAATCTCAGCAGTGTTTCTTTAAATAAATGAGTTTGAATTCATATTGAATTTCTTATAAGAAATAGATATAAGGTGTACGGTTAATTATGCTATTAGAAATAAAGAAAATTTTTATAAAAAAATAATTAAATTATTTAAAATTAATTTATAAATTTAAATTCTCATTTATGATTTCTTGAAATACCCATAAAAATATTTATGCCTTTTTAATTAATTTCCAAGTTATAATTTCTAAGTTATAATTTAAATAAAAAGTGAAATTTTGATTTGATTAAGAGCTTTCATTTTAAAAAATATAAATCAAACTCAAATAACTATTAATGTATTTAATCAATTTTTAATATAGATCCATTTTAATGAATCATGAACTCCTAACTCAAATATGAAACACTCGATTATTAAACATAAAGGAGACTATTTATTATCCCGTCACAACACCCATAAGTGATACTCCGTCATTCCAAAATTTTGGGATTAAAAAAGCAAGTTTATTTCTAGAGCTTAAATATGAGATTTACGATTATTTTTTATTTATTTATTTTTATTTATTTATTATATTAAAATATATTTTTATTTTATTTGTATTTTTAATTTTTTAAATAATTTATCGTTTTTTTTTTTTTGAAGTTTTAAATTTTTTTATGTATACATTATCACTTAATTACAATTAAATTATTTTTGAAGATCTAAAACTAATATCGATAAATATAAATATTATGGTAAAATATTTATATAAATTATTTTTTTTTAAAGAGAGACATACAATGTTCAAGAGAGG
Organism: Datura stramonium; assembly: GCA_018107945.1. Classification (NCBI taxonomy): domain Eukaryota; kingdom Viridiplantae; phylum Streptophyta; class Magnoliopsida; order Solanales; family Solanaceae; genus Datura; species Datura stramonium. The sequence continues at coordinate 199,978 of JACEIK010000142.1, read as the reverse complement.
ACAAATTAAAGTGAACAGAAAAGTAAACATAAGGAATATTTGTTTCCTATTACAAGCTTTATAAAGTGTACTCCTTCCATTCTAAAATAAATGAATTTTTAAGGTGTGATATACTTTTAAAGTTAGTTAATGAACATTAATTAAAAGGATAATTTGTTAATATTTTATGTTTTTTCAAACTTTTCTTAAAACTAGATATTGTTGAAGAACTCGTTAAAGAGAAAAATAATTTTGATAAAAATTAATTAACATAATATTAATTAATTATATTAATAAGGTGAATAAATTGTTATTGATTTTTTGAAAGCGAATGAGGTAATAAATTGAGCTTTAATATAATATTGGGAGAATCGTAAAGTTTTCCTGAACTTGAACTTAATTTAAGAAAACACTTTAACTTTGTGGGGGTCCTATTACCTTCCTAAACCAATTCAAAGTGGAATTAATAGCTCATTTTAGCCTTCTTGGCATGGAATGTGCGATTCACTCTTTTCAAGGAGAGTGGAGAGTGGAGAGTGAGGAAAGAAAACGTTATTAAAGCTTTATTTATAATATTTTCTTTGTATTAAATATATTTTCTTTTTATTTTCATATTTTCTCTTCTTATTTTGTTTCTTTTCTTGTTTCTTTCTCTTTTTTTTTTTGTTCTTCTTCTTTCTCTTTGTTGAACCTGTGTCGTTATTGTCTAAAAGCTTGAGCTAGATTTGAGATTCACTTTTAGTCTTTTCCTTGTATATTATATTTGATTTTTCTTACCTATTACTATACCAAATATCAAATTTTGCCCAAAATTTTTTGGCTATTCTTCACGGCAATGGAAAAAAATCCGGCAGAAAAAAGTTCTGTTGGTAGTCAATATTTTGTTAAGTTATGATGTTTTCAATCTCTTTTATTAAAAGTTGAGTTTGGGTTACAAGAAAAGATCAGAGCGGTTGCAGTGTGTGGTAAAAGAAAAAGCATGCCCATTTCGTTAGAAAAGTGATGGATGCCGGTGATTTTTTAAACAAACAAAAAAGTATACTCATTTCTCTCCTTTTTACCAAACCCAACAATTAATTTGACTATAAAAAAAATAGAATAAAAGAAAAGAAAGGATGATGTGGGAGAAGTGAATAATTGAATTCCCTAAACTTCTCAAGAAATAAGGATAAAGAAGAAGGAAAAAAAAATGCATGGAAATATAAAATAAGAAAACAAAGAAATATAAAAATAATTTTAAAAATAGAAAATGACGTGTCAATTTACGATTAGTGTGTATTGTACACACTCTTCTTTAAAATTGGTATTAATTTGAAAATGTTGTAGTTTCACTTTAAATTAATTTGAGGAGGGGGAGGGGTAATAGGTGTATTACACAGTAAATTCTCGGCATGTAGATGGCCTATTCACATGTTGGTTAAGAGTTTTGAATGTCATACATGCTAGGAAAAGCCAGGGAAAGACAGAATAAGTACACGTCGAACCATCGCGGGAGGAGAGCGGGCGAGCCCCTCTCAGCGATGCCGTGGCGGCATGGGAGGGAGGGCCTCCGCGATGGCGGCGTGTTACGGAGGTACTGTCGAACTCAAGTATATAGACCCTGCACTTCGGTTTATTTCATAAACATTATATAATTTCGAACACGAGAAGTATTAAGCAGGAAACGAGGATTTCTTAAATATTCATCGATTACGCGTCAAGTGCGTTGACTCAAATTAACTCAGGATCTTGAACATTAGCGACAACGAGCATTCCTGCGGTTTGGTTTAGTGAAATTCAGTGGCGAATCGTCGTGCTACCGAGTTAAGGTAAGTGGAGTGCTCCAAGTGGTGTCAACATACTCTCCTGAATAGTGTAAAGTGAGTATTTCTCCTTTACGGACTTTCGAGAAATAAGATTTTCGATCGTTTTGATAAACCAAAGTTTTGGCTATATATATATTAAAAATATTTATCTTCTTCGAGAATATTAATGTATTTAGTCCTAATTGATATATGATACGGTTGGAAGGAATAAATTTGAATATTGAATGAGTTAACTGGAGTTAGTAGGGCAGGCAATGAGGTATGTAAATCAGTTTCCTCGGCAAGTTAGTAGTCTCGGTATACTAAAATAGTTCAAGTGCCATTAGAATGTTTCAGAAGTCGCGTGTTATGCTTAGTATGAATAATGATGCGATGGAAGCATCATGTTATGTACGGCGTGGAAACTTACGACGATATAAACTCTAATATAAAGTGTTAGAAACTATGCAGGCGTGCCCAGTATGTGATTTAGTAGTAATGTTAGAATATTTATTGTGTTGGAAATTGAAACTTAGTAAAGCAATATAAGTTCTGTGGTATTTAGAAATAGAATGTAGTCTAAAATGAAGTTTAGAAGGCATGTTAGAAATACTAAATCATGTTACTATGAACTTCAGTTATACAACATGATTCTTGAAAATTATATCTTGTTCGGCATTAGACTCGGCACGGTATGACGAAGATTATATATATACCATTATCGGTTTAAATGTATTAAGTACATACATATCACTATCATTAGTTTTAGCATGTAGTATATACATGGAAGTATTGTCACTAGTTTCAACATGTGGTATACGCGAGTTAGTATTACTAGTTGAGACCACTATATATTGTTTTGGGGTTGGATTACCTAGCATTCACGACCTTGGGGTTAATAGCTGTCGACTTGTCGCGGGCGAGGATACATCGCTCTGGTGTAGCATCAGTCCCCGGGGACGAAGATGGGATGTCGGTTTCCCGTATTTTGCCTTGGTCGGTTTTGCTCCCCTCCCAGTCGAGCGAATCTGTCAGGTGTTGATTCGGGAGTCCTCAGGACTCAGTCTGATTATAGTCGGGGATCAGCGAACCCCGAGTGCATACCCTCGCCAAGATGCTTCATAGTTATTGCTGGAGATGGGATGGCCAGGGGTGCAGGGCTACGTAGGTGTGTGATGATTTGTACCTCGGCTTATGGGGCCGGGTAAGGTTTGTGTGTGCTATGCTATGTTATGTTATGTTATGTTATGCCCGTTCGCTAGATACGAGTAGATCGGCAGTGGCGTTACATTTCAGGTGGCTCCCTCACTCCTTCGGCCACTTAGTTGAGAAGCAGAGACTTAGCTTTGTCTTGAGTGGGTTTAGTCTATTTCTTTCTATTTCGATTCAAGTCGGTTGTGTTGTTGTTTTCGAGATATTTTTCGGTTGTTGCTTTACATACTCGTGCAGCGAGTGCGCGCCGGATTGTGCATTACTGCGGGTACTCTTGAAGCCGAGATTCAATGCCTCGTGATTCCGGCCCGACTCACGAAGTCATCGGCTCCGATCCATCAGGAGCTAGATAGCTAGGGTTTATCCCTTTTCTTTTGTTAGCTCTGATATGGGTAGTAGGCCCTGTCCCGACCATATTATCGGTATTCTTAGAGTTTGCAGGTGTGTATGCCACAGTTTGACTATCACAGGTCGTGTGAGTAGTGTACGTTTTAGCTTGATGATGGTTGTGTGGGGCCTTTTCCGGTTGGTAGTGGTGACCTTGTCGGTCACGTGGCGGTTTACTTTTTGTTTTCTTGATTTAGAAATAACTAGACAGCATGGTGTATGCATTGCGCAGAAATATGAATGTGATTACGGTTGGGCGATGTTATATCTGGTGGCTATAGGCCTGATCGGCCGGAGAGTATTCAAACCGTTCTCTGCTTATCGTTTTCTTGAATCGAGTTACAGGCATGGGCACGAAGTGTTTAGGCTCAGCGGTTCGCGGTTCGGTTCGGTAGGGCACCGAGGTGCCCGGTCATGCCCCCCAAGGCGGGGGCGTGACAATAGGACCCTGAGTTAAGTGTCTTCTTAAAAAAGATACAAGTTTGGGGAGAGTTTTATATATTTTCTCATATAATATTCATCATCAATTGTATATAACATCATGTCTTTTTAGTGACTAGAGTTTATATGTGTTATAAATTCGGGCATTTTTCAAGTCCATGCAAAAAAGTTAGACTATTTTGGTAAAATAATTGAAGTTAAGTAAAAATAATTGAATTCAATCATATGTTTTGAAGTATAGGTAAAAATGTTTGGATTTTAATTATTTTTGCCTAGATCTTAGTCATATGTATTAGGGTTTGCCTTGATTTTCTTATCTTATTAGAATTTTCTTATCATAATTCTACTTTTTCTAAAAGAAAATTAATCCTTTAACTAGAAGAAAAGTTTTTGGATTTCAATAAATAAAGTATTCTTCCTTCACAATATCACAATAGCTCCATAATAATAGTATAGCTATTAAAAAGAGTCTAAACGAGAGGGAATTGTTTATTTATAATTTTTATACTTTCTTTTATATTACTTTTCTCATATGTATGTTAATTGACCAAATCATGTCATAATATTTTATTTTATAATATTTTTCTTTTTTTTCCCCGATTTATAATCTTTCAAGAATTATTTTGTTAGTTTCCGCATGACGCCTTATTTTTTTAATTCTCAATAATTTGCACGAGCTTGACCATATAAAATTTCGAATATTTATATATATAAAAATTATCCAAAATAATCAAATTTATAAAATTTTTGCTCATTATAAATATGACTTCAAATAATTTTCCAAAATAATTGCTCAGCGCAATTAGAAAGGTTCATGAAAATATCTTCCTAAGAAGAACTTCTATTGGACTTTGAGGCTAAGACCCAGGCTGTATGTGGTGTAATTTTCACACAAACGGATATAAAGAAGGGAAAATTACCTCATATTATTACTCACATTAAAGCGGCTAGGAAGTAGGTCTTCATCGACATTATTTGCTTCCTAGTTTTGGATTGAACTTTAGTCATATTTCATTAAGTTTGAAACTACGGTTAAGGTATACCGGAATGTATTAAAATTATATTATAATTGTATATTGATTTTGTATGAAAAACATATTTTAAGTTTGTATATATGTTGATTACAAAAATTTGTATCATATTGTATGAAAGTGGTATATAATATTGTAAACAGTCGTATTAAATTTTTAAAAACCAACGTGAACTTTATACAAAACTTGTATAAATAAATAATATTTCATAAAAAAATTGTACAAATTTTCCTTACACATAAATTGTGAGCGAGATTCGATGTGTAAATCTAGCCATGAACTTTGAACAAGAATTTATACAGTTATATACATATTTCATACCGATTTATATAGTTTATACACGAATAATGACTGTAATTTTACGTTTTGAGTGAAACGCCATGTTTCATATCCATTCTATACAGTTTTTTTACGAAAACTATGAGCGAAATTCTAAATTTTAAGCGAGATATATATATTTCATGCCAATTTTATATAATTTTCATACACAAAATATGAGCAGAAATTCTAAATCTTGATTTGCACTTCAACCCCCTCCGCAATCCCAATTCAGAAGAACATCAAGAAAAACACATTTTCCTTTGTGGTACATACAAAAAGGATGAACCATATATCGAAGAAGTTTCACATTAGATGAAAAAAGGATGGTTAGTCTCCTTATTTGAGCAATTCTTCCTTCATGAGTTAACTTTGGGGTTGAATTAGATTACAGATACATTTGCTTTTTATATGATATCGAGTAGAACCCATTCAAATTATTTACGATGATCCAGATTAAATTGCCAACGCACTAGATGTCCTTTGGCGTGTGGTGAGTAATGAGTCTCACATTGGATGAAAAAGGGTTGGGTGATCTCCTTATACGGGACTTGAGCAATTTCCCCCTCATGAGCTAGCTTTTTGGGTTAAGTTAGGCAATCAATTTCTTTACACTATATAACACATTTTCCTTTCTTTATATTATCACCAGACTCAAGTGTCTTTGTCGTATTTTCTCTTTTACATTCTTCCAAAAAAAAATATTATATAGGTGTCCCATCGAAGCAAGCTATTTACGGTTATTTGCCCTGTACTTCATGCTCCCCTAATTAATTACAAATACATCTGTACAAATATTCATGATATCATCATAGTATTTTCATATAACGTCATGTATCAGAGATGAGACCCTTAGAGATGCACTCCTTAATCCTTCATGATGCAGTAGCGGTATATTCATATATTGACATGGTATCATGAAGGACCACGCTCTTTCATTCAATGAGACACTCGCCGAACATTAAGCGATATTGGCGATATATTAATATATTGGCGTGATATCCTCCGTAATATAAATCGTGGCTCATCATCCTCTTGTCATGGTATCGCTTAAGCAAATCATAATAGCCATTATATTCGTATGCAGCATGGTATTGCTAATGGTCACTTATCACCTTAGGCCTTCAAATTCACGGAGTGGGGGCACCGAAATTATAATTACTTTGGATCATGGCGAATATTCCGGATAATTAATGTGCAAAGTCCATTTTGATGTAATTCATTTTGTATTATGATTTATTTGTGTATTTTTCCTTAAAAAATATTAATTACCAAAGGAGATAAGGACAGAAAGAGCAGAAGTATCTAGCAACATAGAAATAGCATACAAACAACCTATTGGAAGTTCCCTTCTGCAATTACATGCAAGTTCAACAAGTTTTAATAATGAAATAGTATTCATCTTTGATTATTTCATCCTCATTTATATCTTAAGATATAATTCTCTTTAATTGAATATTTACTTTATTTATATGTCAGCCTCTATAATTGGCGTGTTTTGTAATTTTTCAAAAACAATTACTATTAATTTGCTTGAGCAGGAAGGTATATCCTTCTCTCCATTTTATTATATAGAAGAAGAAAAACTCATTGAAGGGACATTTTTCTAAATCTCTCACAAGTCACAATAAAAGATTGAGACCTATTTTATTTAATAGAGGACCTTAAAGACCCCCCCATCCTTAGTTTGTGTTCATTTCACCTATCAATATTTTTAGAGACAAAATCAAACAAAATGGTCCAAAAATCAATTTCCTCGATTAAAATTTTCTAATAATTGTTTTTTCCAAAGGCCCCAAATTGATGAGGCAATCAGAGTATATGAACTATCAGTTTCTTAAAAGGACCCATTCATGATGAAGAATATGAGTCCAACAATAATATAATGTCAAATAATTTTATTTATTTAAAAAATAAAATGTCAGTATCAGTGTATTTGCATTTCTCTTCTATTATTATGTGTTTTAGCTGTCTCCATAATTTTCTCCCCTTTTGCATTTATTATTCAGTTCACACCCTGTTTCCCCCTCTTTATTTTCCTGTTTCTTTTTTTTTTTTTTTTTTTTATAATGTTCGAATTAAAAAAATATCTCCGCAAATTCGAATCATAATGTTGGGTCTTGCTCTCTCGTGTTGTTTTGTCGCGTTAGCTAAGTATTTTCTTCTTTTTATTTTTATTTGTTCACTTTAAATTTTGCATGTTCTTTAAAATATAACGATTAATATAAATGTTTTACTATAATATTCATATTAATTGATGTATAGTCTTAGATTTTGAGAAATTATTTTGAGAATAAGTAATTAATATTGAGGATAAAACGGAAAAATAATTATCTTCTCTTGATATGTTAAAATGACAAGTAAAAATAAAAATTTATTTTTGTTGTGAAATAATAAGACTAAGAACAAGAAGAATAGGAGAGAAGGAAGTTCTTATTTCTCTTGAGGGTGATTTACAATGAAAAGAATCCCTCTATTTATAGGGAAGACTAAGCTCTAACTTAGACATTCTGGTAATACAAATACGCATTAAAAGCTTATGCGATTGCAAGCTCATTTAATACCAAGTTTATCCGGTTGCAGAAACTTATCCAATGAATATCCATAATGTAATATATTTATAACCCTCCCCTTGGATGTTCATTAATAGATAATGTGCCTCACTAAAACTTTACTAGAAAAAATCTAGTAAGAAAAATTCTAGTGAAGAAAAAGAGTACACATATCTGTGTAGCTACACATTTTTGGTTGGCTAATTGAAAATCTTACAAGAAAAACCCAATAGGATAAAACCTTGCAATGAAAAAGAGTACAACGCGTAGCTCCCACGATGAGAACATCAATCAAAAATTTAAATCTTCGTATCCCAATCTTGTGCACCATCTTTCCAAGAAAGTTGTACCTTGTGAACAGGTGAATCAAGCAATATTATCCTTTGACAGTCGTTGCACATTGATATCACAATTCTTTTGGTGGTCATGTGTGAAGAAAAGCTTTGAGTGAAATGTACTGTTATCACCATTTTATATGAATCATAAGCTGGTTGTTTTATGCATGTTGCATTATCTTCATATGAAATTGTGGGTACTTTATCACATTTCAAACCATATTTTTTTTCTTATGAGATGTATCATGGACCTCAACTACACACCTTCTCAACTTGCTTTATGAATAGGTATTATCTCGACGCAGTTTGATGAAGTAGCCCTGTTTGCTGTAGATCTCAAGATATGATAGTACCTTCACATATGAATCGTTGCCTTTAGTATACAATATGTATTTAGATTATGTTTGATTGTCTTCGATAAACGGAACTATATCTTGCTAACCATTAACTGAAAATGTTATGTCGGACATCGTATTAGCAGATATATTAGCGCCTGTCAGCATAGATATGGTACTGGGAACAAAGATTTCCTCATTCTTTTTTTAGAGTTAGAAACGGATCTTTACTTCAAGTGATTGAACAACCATTGGAGTACTTAGTGGATGTAAAATCGTTCAAAACCTTTTAGTATATGGCGAGATTGATGTATAAATATACCGTCTGCTAAATCTTCAATTTGCAGACTAAGACAAGTTGTGTTTTTAGATCTTTCATCTTAGAAATTTTTCTTTGGATGTCGATTGTCTTTTGAAGCTGTTGCTGGAGTTTCATATAAGATTTATATCAACAATATAAATATGAAGTACAACAAACTACGATATTGTTTTCTTATTTGATTTTCTTCATATAAGGATTATGATAAGTTTATAGAAACTTGTAAATGCTTTATGCATTTTGAATCCTTCAAGATTTTTATATAATTTTTGTCAAGTGATAACATTTATTAGTATTTAAATGGGTGACATCTTCTAGTCTCCTAGAATGCGGGTCTAATAAGTTTTAAACATCAAGATGCATCATTTAATTTCACCTGATAATTATTTCTATGTCAGCATGCTTTAGTAGATGTAGAATTCAAATTCTCACAATCTTTTACAATATTGCGGTGTTATATTATATCAAAGATATCATCGACGGTATATCATTTGTATCAATTTGCAATTGGACACAACTCATTGAGATCTTATCACTTTTATTATTTTCTTGGGCTACTAAGCCTTTTATGAGGTTTCATGAAGTTTTTCATGTAAACCCCCAGGCTCTTTAAGAGCACATTACCTTCTTATTATAATAATTTGCTCCTTCTCTTTTCAAAGGTGTGAAATAGAAATCGATTAATCCACAATACTTTATGCATCTTTGTAGACTCTATTCTTGGGGACATTCACTTAATAGGAACTTTTGCAACTGAAATGAAATTATTTTTTAGTCATAAATGCTTAATTTGACTTGAATTATTTTTGAATGAAAATCATATTAATGATAATTCACAATATATTTATTAAATGCTTATTCTCCCTTCAAGTTAGAAAAACTAACATATCACACTGATCTTCTTTGGATAATTTATTTGTGTGCATCTTGATAGCCCAGTTCATTAATCATATACCGCACATCAAAAATTATTAGATAAAAAATATTTTTAAAATTTCAAAAATGTCAAGAAGGTAACAAGGATAAAATTAAAAGCCAATTAATTTATGTAATATATCATATCATAGACCAACCCACTAAGCTTTATTCTCATAGCTAATGGTTAAACTATTTATTGCAGGGATTTAACGCCAAACCGGCTTGGAATATAAACCAACATTATCAAGATGAATTGTCTTGATTACACCATCTAAAAATTATACTTTTTAACTCAATAATATTGAGCAAACAACTTTGTAAGATAATGTCAAAGCATGAGTTGACAATAAATGCACATGTGACCATCTTATAGATGTATCTATTTAAGATGTCACATGAATTTTGAGGATTCGAGTCCATCATTAGCACATTTTTAATCATTTCATGAGAACAAACAATACACTTAAGATTTCTTGAAGAATTTTTTAGTTCTTCAATATATATTTTGGTATATAAATTAACACATCATATTTAAATCAGGATGACAAGCGTTAGCTGTCAACTAATAAAAATATATAACGTAGTAAACTTGGGTTTTCTATGTCTTGAATTCTCAATCAATAAACACAGGTTATTGGCATAATTTCATCATGCTTATATTTGTAGTACAAGCAAGATAACCTTTATTATTTATATTTCTTTCCCCATAGTAATTTAGTTATATTTAATCTTCCAACATTTGTAGAGTCTCAATATGATAACCATTTATTCTTTGGTAAGCCAGGGTTTACTACAACTTTTATTTTGATCATAACAATTTCAATGTCTGATCTACCACCCATACATGGTGTTATCTTATATAAGCTCTTGAGAGACTTTAATTTATTTTCAAGATAAAATATTATTTGAACACTACTAGTGTTAATATTTGCATAATAAATAAATGAGCTTTCTTGCGGGCAACAATTGATCATATTTATATTATCAATGTTGCTTACGATACTTACGGCGTGAAAGCATTGGGCTGTGCCGGTGCCATGGCGGTAAATGTTGGTTCCAACTTCCTTCATTACATTTTGCTACTTGGGAGTAGATGTGATTCTCTCTATTCGAGAGTAAATTTCGAATTTTATATAAAGTATTTGGACCACTACTTTAAGAATAAAATAATATTCAAAATACTTCTTCTCATTATTACACTTTCTTAAGGTGAGTCGTGATATCTTCATAACTAAAATATGTTCACTGTTTATAAAATTTTAAATATTTTCATATTCACTTCAAGGAATGGATGCGTAGTTGTTACATTTATCAAGTTATCATTTTAGAATGAAACATAATCATACGACGTGCTTTAAGCATATCAAGTTGTGATACAATAAACCTCTTTTAATATATTGCTCTTCGGAAGCAAATCAGTATGCACATAATATATTCACTATTACATCATCAAATGTATAAACCGGTATAGTTAATTTAACAATGAAGATAAGCTAAAATTTATTACGAGTTATTTTTATTACATTTAACAGTTAACTATAGTTAAGTATTGATAATTGTAGTTAAAAAAGAAACACATGTCGTTTTATTATTGATTGGGTATATACACCTCGTGTGAACAAATTTTTACCTCAAATAATTCTTATGCATCGCCCTCATGTGAGAGATCATAAGGGAAGTCATAGTGGATCAAATTTAATTGAAAACTCGGAAAATATACCTTTTAATCTTGTAATTTAGAGTAAAATAATTTTTTTAAAAAATGTGCATATATATCTTTGTTGTTTAACAAGAATAATGTATATTTATTTATTATTAACAAAATTAATATAAATTACAACTTGAATTAAAAAATTTTTAATTTTAAATATGTGTGACTTTAAAAATTATCACCTCATTTTACCTCTCGGACCTATCCAATTCGGTTCCTCTTCTACTAGGTAAAATGGGTTTAAATAAAGAAAGATTGAATTTTTTAGTTGAAGGGTTAAGTTGGGTTTATAAATAAAAAAAAGGATGAGGTAATTTTTAAAATTAATAATATTTTGACAAAAAAAAATTAGTTAAGAATTTTTAATTCAATTTGTTAACAAAAGGGTGATATCAAATTATTGATTAGATGACTAGAGTATATATGCATCATTTGTTAAAAATAAGGGTATATATACATCGATTTTATAATGAGGGTATATCCACTCCTAATTACAAATTGAGGCTTATATTTGCCTCTTTTCCCAAGTTAATTTTACATGTTAACAGTTGTTTGGTTAAATTTTGAGAGGTCAAAGTATTTACTTCTTTTTAAAAATGCTTATTTTAAAAATGAAAAGGGTCATATATAAAGCTATCCAAAATAGTTTAAATATATCCTTCATTATTTTAGGTCCAAAATTGGTCAAAACCACTTTACTGTATTATAGTTAGCTATTTTTAATTTTGCGGAAGAATACATCAAATCATAATTAAAGCTGATAGCTCTGTTTAAAATACATTTTTATTAAATTTATATTTATTTTGCGATGATTTATCTATCAAAGATTAAGTTTTTGAAAGATAATCAGACCTCATCCTTCATCTAAAATAAGCTTTGAAGATTTGGATATTGAAAAGAAGAAGATGAAAAAAATAAGTGAATTGGATTCTTGGGTGAATTTATTTAAAAAATTGATTGTTCCCAAAATGGCGAGTTATTTGGTTATGAGTTTGACATGTGTCCCCCCGTTAAAATTAAAAATAAATTTGTGCTAAAGAATTATAGAAGAGGTATATTTGAACAAAATAAGCTGATTTTAATCGGCCAAACAAATTATAAATTCATAAGTTAGCCAAATTAGCCCATAAATATTTCTTTTGATTTATTTATGAGTTTGGTAAACAGCAAAAAATAGTTTATAAGATAAAGATATTCTGGATTGGCCATCCGATCATCCCTAACTCATGGTTTCAACTATATAATTGTTTTTTAAATTTTTGGTTAATAGGGGAGTAATTATATTACTTTTATTTCACTATCATCAGTAATGATAGATTGAGAGTTTCCATTGCTATCCTTATTACACATTCATATTTCGACAATTTACATGATTACTTATGATTTAACTAGATCTTTTACGAATTTATGCCTAATAGCTTTTGTAATTTCTGAAGTATTATTCTTAAATTATATATTTAAAAAATTAGAATATAAATTATAAATTAATTTTTTCATATATTAAAACGCACAATTTGTATTTGTTGTAAATAGTTAAAAGACAATTCAATCATTTTTGGCAAAAAAATAATATTTATCATCATAATATCAAATACATTAATTATTTATTTTATTCAGCACTAATTACTTGTTTATAAAAATAATTAGGAAATTTTTAATCCTTATCAACTATTTTTTAATTAGTTATCCAAGCAGCGCTGTTTAGTCTTCAGCACATGTCCATCATTCTACTTTTCTTCTCATGTGACGAGATTGATAAGAGAAAAATAATTTTGAAATAAATTTTAATAATTTTTAACTTTTGTTGGTGATAGTTTGGGATAACTTATTTTAAGTTGAGCTCAATGTGGGATAAGTTATTTTACGTACATGGAGTGGAATAATAATGTTGGATGCGTTATCCCATGGATAAATAATAAAATGGCAGCGAAAATATCCACTTCAAACCCTTTTTCTACATTACTTTTTCATCTTTTTCTATATTACTTTTCATGAATAACAAAAGAGGGCCTAAGTTCATTTTTATTTTCTTATTTCCCTTAAACAATAATGACATTGGAGATATTGTATTTATTGTCTAAAAGGAATAATTTCAATTCAGTGGTGATAGATTGTACAGGTTATTGAAAATAATTTATTTGATTAAAGAAAAGGTGAAGGAGTATTTTTTGCCAACAAATAGCGTCTTCTTATAAAATTATGTATTGTATATTATTCTAAAAACAAATCAAACAATCAATAAGAACTAATGTCTGGCCGGGATAACTAATTCCATGATAACTAATATTGGTATAACTAATCCCATCATAACTTATGTTCAAACCAAATGACCTCTAAGGGTTTGTTTGGTATTTGGATGAGATAGATAAAGATATTTGTTGAGTTTTATGTAATAAACTTAGAAAATTTTAATTTTTTAAATATAATTTTTAGTTAATTTTTCTATTGAATTTAGTTTTAGTTTTTGTGAAAAATTTACCTCTCGACAACACTCTAAAATTACTAAACATAATAATATTTTTTTATTTATAACATTTAATAAATATATTACAAGAAATGTAACATATACGAAAAAAGGAATTATTTCATATACTTCCTTTGCCGATCCATTTTATTCTCCTTATGATTTTGGACAATCTTTCTTTCACGAGTCAACATTTAGAATTGAGTTAGACTCTATACCTATTTCTTTAATAATATCTCATGAGATTAGCTATTCCACCATTTTAGTATATCCCATGGGATTATTTATCGTTATCCCACCAATCAAATGCGGGATAAAATTAAATAACCTCACATTTTTATCCCATAAAAATGTTACTCCATCCCCATGCAAATGGAGTTAATATCTCAAAAGGTCACTCAACTATGACAATTGAACTTTCTTTTGTATCAGTAAAATCACTAAACTTAGGGCATTTCTCTTAACAAAATTATTCTACTAAATTTATCATTAAAAATTTTAACACAGCAAAATAAATTATTTTTTTATGTCAAACATAGACCCTACACAAATAAATAAATTAAAGAAAACTCATTTCTTATATGCGACATATCAAGCTTTGCAAGAGCGATGTCATCCCAGAGACGATACGAGAGGGGCCATATTACGATCCATTTTATGGGTGGACTACCAGCTCTATGTCGTATTGGCATCACAACCTCATCGAGCCTGGTGCAAAAGTGCGGTTATCGAGGAATCTGCAGTTCGAACCACGGCTACGAGATCGGGAGCCAAAAGCGGGTTTGTTGCGGGGACCCAAGGGGATAGGTAGGTTGGCTATAACGTGCTAGAGTTATAGAAACTGAGATAGGTTATATAGATTGAGGTGTACTTGCCGGGGCTTATGGGGGCCACAGTGAGTTATTTCTGTTGTTTGTACTTCCGGACTTATGGGGGCAGGTGAGGTTCTTGTTTTTGTATTTTTTGCTAACTATAGCTTATGAATGTGTGTAATTATAAGGTCTTAGCTCATGTACTTGTAGTGTTTTGCTAGATGCGGTTACGAATAAGCAAGCTTCTTGTCTTTACGCCCTTCTTTCTACTTGCTTTAGGTCTTTAACAACTTATTCTTGCCTTGCTATATATTCGGTGCATATTATCTTTGATGCTCATCATTATTTGCATTACTTGCTGCGAGGTTTAGACAGACAAAAGTTAGGATCGTCCCAGTAGCGGCTGCCCGAGTTAAGCAGTTCCTTTCATTCGGGGTTGCGGGTTGTAGAGATTACAATGTTTCATGCGCCTTAGCATTTTGGGTAGGCCGGGACGTTATCTCGACCACTATTTATATTCATAGAGGCTTGCGAACTCACATTAGTTAGTTAGTTGGTTGTTGTTGGCCGTGTGGGGCCTAGTATAAACTTGTTCTCATTTACATTTATAACTAGATAATATGGTGGTCTTATCGGCCCACGTAGGATCCCATTTGTTGCTGTTGTTGGTTACAAGTGGCTACGACCTTGGTAGTGACATGTTTACGATCGATTATAACTTGTTGTTTTCTTGAATTAAGTTGGGCATGCACCCAGACGTGCAAAAGCCCGAGCTTGGTCGGTTAGATCCCGATTATGACACTGGGGTGCCAATCATGCCTCCCAAGGTGGGGCATGACACTCAATTTAGCGATATACTCAATTAGAAAAAAATAAATTTTTGGATGCGAAACTAAAAAGAAAGCCGATGATTTCATCGGTTAGATTCTTCAGAAATAGGTCTTTTAATTTTAACAATAGCAAATCGACCAACTTTATGAAAAATATAAATATTTTCTTACATTATTTTAAGCTTGTCATAATCAAATTCTATATAGGGAGAAGTTTCATGGATCGACTTGATCAATTAATGAAAATTAATATTAGAAAATTCGAATTAAGAAAGTTACGAGAATAGACAAGGATGGCAAAAATCTAATACCAACATACAATTGAATCAATAGAAATATACACCCTTCTTACCTAGAATTTTCCCTCGACTATTTTAGCTCTATTAGCTTCTCCCGAGTTTGACATGGATGAGTTTCGGTAAAACACAATTTTATAGAGCATATATTTCTAGAAATTGTGATAATAATTGATATGTTAAAGAATAAAAAATCAAGACAATAGTACGAGTACTATCTTTGGGTTAAAAGTGATTGAAATCTTAGCATTGAAGAAATTTGATAAATTTAGTATTATTTGATGATTAGTGATATATCTATGAAGCTGTGCCATTGATCATTTGTATTTATGCATCGGCATTTCGATTTATGAATTTCTCGATTTGAAAAATCAAGATAAGAATCTCGAATCATTTCTATCTATTTTGATTTGTGGATTGGATGGAGTCGGAGTATAAATTATTTTTAAATTTTATTTATTTGTGGAGTTGATGTTTAAATGACATAAAATATTTATTTTGTCATGTTAGTTGGTGAATCCTTGTGAAACAGGAGGATCTTACTATAGGAATAAGTGAACTTTTTAGTAAAGACATCTCCTGCTAAGATGCAGCCAGTTGATTCTGGTACTGTTTCTTTTCGGAGTGAGATTTTGAGAATCTTCACCATAATAGTTTTTAATCTGTCCTCTAGTTTGTATTTGGTCACTTGTACTAGCTTTATTGTAGATATCACGTATACATAAGTGCAGTATGAATGAAAATGCTTATCTTTAAAAATATATTTTTTTAAGATAATTTGATTGAGTAATTTTGAAGAAATGTCCTTTAAATTGGTGATTTTATTAATATAAAAGTAAAGTTGTAGGTATGTTATATAAATTCTAAAGTTAAGTGATCTTTTGAGATATTAACTCTACCAAATGTTTACCGGCAAATCATCCTTTTGGTTAGTAAAATTTGAGAAATGTGTTAAGCCAAGTGAATTAGGTCAATCCAAATTCATTTCTTTTTCGGCAAAGATCAGATGGAGAAATATATACATGCATGAAAGTACTGAAGAATAAAAAAAAAATACAAGGAAGGGAAAGATGGAAAGCCTTTTCCCATTAAAATTCTAAGAAAAAGGAGATAAAGACGATTTATGGTGAAGACTTTTGATTTGTCACAGTTTCTCTTCTTTTGGTATGACTCTTTATAGTTCAAAAATTCGATCTATCACCTCAATGTGAAAAGATTACCAGTAGCCTAGCTCACGAACGGGCTATCTAGTAGCGTATGCCTAGACTTTGACGTTAGGCTCGAAGTTGATTAGAATAAGGTTTCGACAAGATTCAAGAAGTAGATTATTAATCTTCTCAAGAGTCGTCGGGGTGCCACAACTATCAAACGACTTGTCCTTGAGAGGTCCAACAATATGCCCAGACAAAATAGCATTTAGTCGTACCTATCTGTCTCAGCTGTACGTTGGGAATGATCCTTTCAAATTTCCCCAAGACATAACAAGCATTTCTCTGATTCTAACCTAATCACATGCCATGATCGATTCATCCTTTCGTTGGACATGATCCCCCTTCCCAACCCTCCCACCCACGGTACACCAAAGGAGTGTTGATAATCATATTATTATATAAGTGGGAAGCCTCGAGGATTAAAAAGTTGAATTATCATTTTGCCCTTCAATCTAAAACTATTTCAATAATATTTTATGTACTAAAAAATAAATATACATTACAATATTATTAGATTATTCGTAAATAAGCCTATAATTGTCATAATAGAGAATTAATATTTTCATTTAATTTACGTTATTTCACTTTATTCAAATTTAATTATAAATTCAGGATTAAAAGTTAATATTTCATAAAAATTCAAAATCATAGTATCATGGTTGTTTCTTTCATTTAATATATATATATTTAAAGATTTGTGTCTATGTTTTGTACTAAAATATTTCGAAATAGTATTTGGTTGAAGGATAAAAATATCGTTTAATATTTGATGGGTATTTTAGTCATTTATTTTTTATTTCGTGAATTTTCACTTTTATAATTTAATGCTTGTATTAAAATACCCAAATATTATAACTCATTATTTTAAAGCTTCTCTTTTTTTTTTAATAAATTACAAAATTGAAAAAATTCAAAAACACAATCAACAATTTTTTATATATATATATATATATATATATATATATATATATATATATATATATTTTCTTACTATTTGGTACAATAAAAAATATTATAAGAGTATTATTTAAATGTAAGTAAAAAATCATTCAATATTTGATAGGCAGATATGTGAGACTTTCTAGTTTTAGTATAATATGAGATGATATGATTCAAATATTATTATTTAATTAGATATTTAATTTAAAATTTTTTGGGTCAAAACTAAAAGATTGTATTAACCAAAGTGAACAATGTACATCCACACCTTATTGGTTAATAGCGGGATCTCTCAAAAAAATAGCAACAACTGCATATCTGGCTTAAGTCTACCATACTGGTATACTATTTGGTGTGTTAGGGGGTGGATTTGGCACTGTAGCCTCTAAGAGGGTTGCGCTCTACACGGCACAACTCGTAGCACCGCTGCTAAACACCTAACAATCGGCACTTAGAATTATTACATTAATGGCTGACAAAATAAATTGAACACACAATATACGGGACAATTCCCAACCTTTGTATTTATTCACAAAAATACACAAAAGGACCCTCGCAAGTGACAACACACTGCCTGACTTTCAATTCTGAAATTCACTCCCCACAAGTCGGGCCTGCAGGTTGTGAGCGTCGGCCTATATCGTCAAGGCTCATAGCTCCTTTTAGTCCCTTTTTGACTTTCGTGTGAGCGTCCAGCTCTATAACGCCTCCTAGTCCACGACCCCAGTGAGTTTCCGGCCTATAGCCTCCCTCGCTCACTCTTAGATGCGCCACCTTCCCAGAGCCTGTTCTTTGCCTTTCTCTTGACTTCATCTGGACACTTGTCTGGAAGGCTCTGATTTTCTCGTTTGGCCTCTCTTGGACGGCTTAGCCACAGCACACTTTTGCCCTCATTATAGGCGGCCTTCTGGCCCGGTTGTTACAAGGATAAGGATCACTTTCCGGCATTCAAGGCACGCCCGGCCTGCGTCCCTAAAAATCAGGGTGGGGTTCCACTTTTTGGCTGCACTTTGCCGTGCGTGCGGCTACTGCTTGTCTGACCGAGTCTCACGCCGCGTCTGGCGTGCGTGCGCACTGCGCTGCCTGCCATGGCTAAGTCTCCGTAGTGCCGCGCGTGCGTGCGCGGTCACCCTGCTCGCGCGCATGCCGTGCGCGCGAGTCATCCCACGCATGCCGGCAAGTGCCATCTGCTTCTTCAAATCAGCCACTAACAATACAAACGCAAACTTGGCACAAGTGCCTTACAAAGTAAGATGACATCCCCATCTACTTAGGCTAACAATTTCAAAAGCTAAGACAATTACAATGAATGGGCAAAACGGTTACAAAGGAAATTGCCATGTCATTACATGTGTACGTCCTCTAAACCTCGTGCGTGCCAAGATTTGGCGCCAACGGCCTATCTTAACGCGCCAAATCTCGGCCATCATACTGAGTTTCCCACCATTTGCCATCTTCATGCCTTGCCTCAGACAATATCTGTAAGCCTTTACCACTTTGCCGGTTGCTTAGCAATGCCTCAGCCATTCATCCATATGATTCAATCCGCACCTAGGCCAAGCAAAGTCAACCATGCCAACCCTTTGCCTTACCGAGTGCCATCTGTCGAGTTCAAAAATCGGGCCGTAGCAGTAACCTTGTATCCTATCTAGTATGTATCCATTGAACTTTTTTTCCTACCATACTGTGTAGCTGCAGAGGCAATTTTCTTCAATGGTCGTGTGCTTCACTACAGCTTTCTTAGAAACGTCCACCAATTCCTTTCACCCATATGTTTCCAAGCAAAAACCAAGGATAGCCTTTTATCTGAATTCAACATCTAAAAGGACAGGTCGCTATCGTTCCTGTCCTTAGACGTGGGTTTAACCATTTTTTTTCTTTTCAAGGAACTACAAGAAAAAAAAATCCATAAAGACACCAAATGAGCTGATAACCTGCAATGAAATTAGTTCATGTAAACATAAAGGAAATATATACTTTAGCAAAGAAAAAAAAAAACATCGAATCCAATTATATATTCATGTTCTCAAATCCAACAAAGTAGTGTTTTAGTTCTGGAGACGAAAAACAAAATCAGCAAAATAGTTTTTCTCAATGTCGAAATGAAATTGACAACTTGAAGTACATTCTAATACTCACACGACGAGGAACAGTGCAACTTTAACCAAATGTACCCCTTTTTTTCATGTTAATTGGAGTACAAGGGATCAAACAAACTCCAAACCCAATATTTTTACGAATCAACTGAGAAACCGAAAATAAAACTCTCCACACATTCCAAATGACATATAAGCAGTACATTCTAGTCATGAGTAGGAAGACTTAGAGTCGTGATTTCTAATCATGGGAATGACGTCTGAAAAATCTTTATAAATGGATTTGCTAACTAATACAAAATTTCTTCTTCATTATTTTAGCATATCAACATATAATAAGCTTCCTAAATCTGTTAACGAAAATATTTACAACAAGCATATCCTGAATTAGATCTGAACTTTTTACTTAAAATAATAGCTTAGTATAATCTATTTACATGCAGTTCTAGTATAAAAAAATTAAATGAGGACTAGTTGCTGTGTTGCACTTTTCTTCTCTTTGGATTCATATGGGACTGATTTGTTAATAAAATTATGGCCATGGTAAAGGTAAAACAGAATTTTAAACAAGCATTTAAATACTCGCACACTTGAAATCATACTCGAAGCAGGATGAGAAGGAAGAGAACGAACACTAACCTTTTGTTGAGCAGCCATTGAAGCTTTGTGAGAGTCGGAGTTTAGGCCAGCAGACACTCCGACTCCGGATTTGAGTACCATGAGCAAAGAAAAGCAATACCTAGGGAGTTAGTGCGACTGGTATAGGAACGAAAACACGAAGAAAGGGAGATGATCAATGAATTTAGAGATGTTTAAACAACTCAAATTTTCTCCTTTCAGTGTTTGTGTGTGCTTTCTGCTACATTCTATGTGTTGTGTATCGCGTCTGTGTGTGCGTGTATTCTCTGTATGTGCTGCTGTATATTTTGGTTTATTGTGCAGTTTCACTGCCCTTTTTCATTTTTTTCAGTGTTCTTTTTCTCATATATCCTTTTTTTATTTCTTAGTGTGGTGTGACTATGTACTGCTGCCCTCTTCTCCCTTCAACATCTATCTCCTTTTATACGAGAAAGATGAGGACTCAAACGTTAGGAATTTTGAGAGTTCAAAATTGAATTCCAAATTTTGAGAGGCAGTGACGTGAATCGAGAGAAAATGCGAGAGAAGAGTTGAAAAAATGGACACACTTACTTACCCCATACTATTGAGGCTTCTTCCACGCCAACGGAGGTGCGAGTGATCGACAAGATTTTTGGCAAAATTTTGGGGCGAGGGAACGGGTGTGTGTATGTGTGTGTACATATTTATTTTTGATAAAATGTCAATGTATTATCTGAAATAATTTAAAAATATTTTAAACAATTTAACATTTTATTTCATTTAGAAATTTGAGAAGCTTAAAATAATTAATCAAAATGTGGAGAACTGTTGGGTGTCAACAGTAGGAAAGAAATACTGGACCTCCAACATGGATTAGAAAACCATATTGTAATACGCCGGAGGTGCCTAAGAATAAGACCTGGGAGTTAAATGTCTGCAAAAGCTGGAAAAAATTAGCATAGGGCGAGTGGAGTAGCAGTGGTGGGTTGGTGTTAGGTGTTTGTGGAAGATATCTGATGATCACTAACGACTTCATTTGTAAGAAACAGCAGTGGAGTATTACGGTGCTCGTGAAGCAGAGATGGACCCGATGATGGCGCTCAGCGGTGGGTGCGATGAGTGTAGGATGTGGAGTGCAGATCGTACCTTGGCCCAACATAGCCAAAATTCAGCCAACATTTCAAGACTTGAGTTGATGCCACGGTATGTGAGAAGCCCCTGCAGAGTGGAAATTCAAGCTTTCAGCGACGAGATATGGAAGCTTGATCCTGTTAGTTTAGGAAAAGTTTCGTGTCTTTATAAATACGTTTTTAGGTTATTTTCCGAGAGAGGGACGATAGCGAATAGACTTAATTTTAGTAGGAAAACATTGTAGTAAGCATTTTTACATCAGTGAAGAGGGTAGTTGGTTCAACCTTGTGATCAACCTTCTTTTCTTAAACTCATATTGTTCTTGCTACTGTTATTCAGGCATGGATTAATTGAAGGAATCATTTTTAGAATCATCTTTGTAAGTATTGTTTTATGTCTTCAATCATGAACAATTCACAACCTTGCAACATGAGAGGCTAAACCTCCATAGTTAGGGTTGTAGAGACCATGGTCAACAGAGTTAGGGTTTGCACAAGTGATTCTAAAATCAATACCAATTACTTATATTGTAGTCATCGTCTTTGATGATTCTTAGCCCGGTCCTAGCGTTAGGAAGTGCAGATTTCTTTCTTGCTTTAGTCGAAGAGGTAGAGATTAGGAAAAAAAATTACAACGAGCCTTGATCTTGATGATCATTGTATTAACTTGAGTTGTGGTGTGAGGATGATTATATCACGGAATAGTGGTAATGGTTAGTTTGCAAAACTCATGATACTTAGTCAGTAATTGAGGATAGTCATTCAATAGGGATTGATTGATCGTTTTAAATGAACCTAAGTTATCGGTTACGTAAGTAAGTATTGGTAAAGATCACAGTGTATACCCAAAGCACATTATGAACCCATGGGAACACAAACCCTAGTTATCCTTTAATTATTGATTTGAAAATATTATCTTGTTCTTCATTTATTTTATTATTGATTTTTATTAGAATCCCCCATTGTGAAGTAACTACCATACGAGTTCATCTACACATTTGTAATCTAGATCTTTCATATTGCAGGATCGACACAACCTCTAAGTTGGGTTCTTCTTTATTGTTTCAACGTCCTTATTTAGTTGGAAGTGAGCGTTATCACCCGTCACTCTGCTACAGGGTTTGTATATATAATAACAATCACCATTTTACTAGTAAGATGGCGCCTTATGAGCTTTATAGATAGAAATACGGATACCCCATGGGATGGTTCGAAGTAAGTGAATCGAGTTAATGAGACTTGATAGATGCACCAATCGGAAGAGGAGATTAAAGCCATCAGAGGCATTTACTAACAACCTGATCGTAGTCTTATTTCAAGATGCGACATAGGGACTTGGAGATTGATGTGACGATAAGTATCCTTAAAGTTTTGCTAAAGAAGGCGGTATGAGATTTGATGAAGGAAAGCCCGGCCCAACCCGGCCAGCCTAGCCTAGATTCCTTTGTGTTATGCAGATCCTCACGGAAGGTGGCCAAGTGGCCTAATGGCCTGCCAGCACATGGGAAATTTAGTGAAATAGACCTTCGTGTGCAAGTATATTGAGAGGCTAGCATGTAACATACCCAAGAAGGCTTGGGGGATGAACACAGGCGCTTTATCGAACGGACCGGAAGCCAGGACTGGGAGGTCGGTCGCGTTCGGTCACCACACGCCGCCTGACCTCCCGCACAGGCTAGCGCATCGCGCCTAGTCTTGCATGATGGGGCGCGCCGCACCCCCGGACGGATGTATATATATATATATATATTTAGCCACAGGTCCTAATTCATTTAAAAACATTTCAAGAAAGAGAATTTGGCATTACGAAGGATTATAAATATTACGCAATTTTCTTTGAATTCATGTATCAAAATACATCTAAACACAAATTCACCTTGGATAACGGTTATAGGCCTACGAGGAGCATCGCTAGGAGTTATTTCTTGAAAATTCGCTGGGTGTGCGGAATCCGTCGAGTAAGGTTGCTGATTTACTTTAAATTGAGTCTTGAGCGACTACGAAGCAATAAGCTAAAAGAAGTTCTACCTTCTAAATTCTCAAGAATTGGTGACGGTTTTATTTGAATTAATCAGTTAAAGTTATAGTTGATTCTATTGAAAAGATATTGCTATTTGCCAGTGCTTCGTATTGAAATAGCCTTATTTTCTCAGCGCAGGTTGGATGGGATTCATGGTTCTTTCCGTGAAGGTGCTAGTGCATAGGAATCATCGGTGAAGGTATGTTAAGGCTATTACTCTAGGCAAGTTACTCTGTTGGTTAGGTATTTGATTAATACAGCAATAGCACATACTATGATATTGTGGTTAGCTATCGCATAAAGAAAGCAGTATAGTATAGTATTCCTCGGTGGAAGGCTTAAATCTAGTTTGGAAAGGTACATGCATGCATAGCGCGTAAGAGCTTCTTGTTCGGTTGTTTCTTGATTAGAAGGATTAAGAAAGATGGCATTACCAACTCGAGGCCCTGAGTCACGAGGGTGGCTGCTAGCCTATATTACTAAGCGAAGTGCAAGGCGTAGTTATAGTTGATGACACGATATATAGTTTGGCTCATGCTCTATTCTACAGGGAGCCCAAGAAAACGACTCAGATACAATTATAGGAGCTTTGATGGCTCGAGATACAGTTATAGGAGCTACGATGGCTCAAAGGCAGGTTATAGGAGGCCGAGACGGCTCAAATACGGTTAGAGCCCCAGATAGCTTAGAAATAGCTATGGGATCCCCGGGCCGGCTCAACCCGAGGCGAGGAGCCTGCAGGGCTCGGATCGTTCGAGAGGATGAGTATTCACGAGTTATAGCATGTAGGCCTATAGTAGTCTGGATAAGGAGGGTGTGTATTGTTTGTACTTGCCCGGGGCTTATGGGGGCTCAGGTAGGTTGTGCAGCCAGTGATTGTACCTTTTGGAGCTTATGGGGGCAGGTTGGGTTCTTGTTTGTAAGTATACTTGCTAGTTATATTTGAATTGTGAGGTTATTCGAGTCAAATTCCTATCCTCCTTATTAATTACTTTAAAGTACTTCTATTGACTTTATTCAACTTTCATTACCGCCTTATATATTATACGTATTATGCGCGCCTATCTTTGGGTGTTGCATTACTTACAAGGTGCGGATAGGCGTGTCGGGACCTTCTAGTTGTCAATTCGAGTCGCGGTTGGTCGGCTCCTTTCCTCGAGTTGGCGGTAGAGAACGTTTGTTCTTTGGTTGTACAACTTTTGGGTAGGTCGGGGGCTCTGTCCAGGCCATTATTCACTCCCAAGGGTTGGAACTGAGTTTCCCGAGTTCTTAGTTGTTGGGCGTGTGAAACCTATGTATATTATATTTGCATGTTGGCGTGTAGGGCCCAATTGGCCAGGTTATTAGTTAGCGGCCTTTTTGGCCATAGTATGAGTATGGTTACCACTCATTACTAGCATAACTAAACAACATGATGGTCTTGTCGGCCCTTTTAGGATCCACTTTCCAATCGCTTGTTGTTGGATTAGCTGTTTCCCTTCTGGAGTGTTCTGCGTGACCTTGTTGGCCCCAGACTATGTTTGTGAGATATAGCTCGTTGTTTTCTTGATTTTGAGTTCTTGGCAAGCTGCATAGGTCACTACTAGCCGGTCGAGTCCGGAGTCTGGTTTGGAACTAGGTGCAGTGCGCTCTCAAGGTGGGGCGCATGAAAAATTGATATTAGAGCAGAAGTATCCCGCAGAGTACTGGCATGTCAAGTAGAGTCTTATCTATAGGTGTGTTATACACCACATTCTATAGACAAGAGGCTACGAGACATAATAATAATGGTTACCCTCATTTCTCCTCACAGTCGTGCTATAGAGTTATGTTGTATAGGGCAACTCCCTAAGCTTACATTTATTACCCTTATTCTGAGATAAATGTACGACACACAGCCAGGCTCGTGAAGTCGGGAGCTGTAGATGTCTTAGCGAGGAAAGGGCACTAGTCGGGGCCCCCGGTCAAGAAGTCGGCCGTCTAGAGGCGATAGGAGATATCAGCTCGATCTCCCCGGCCTCACGCCACACAGAGCCTCGGGGCAGCGGAATGCTACGATTACCCGTCCCGTCCATCCTTGTGCCATCGTATGGTGGGAGTGCGGTTACATGTTGGTTCAAATGATGGCTGCCCAACATTAGCCTCAGTTAGTAGTACTAGTTATTTGTCGAGGCAGGGCAGGGAGTTTTGTGGTTCCTTTCTTTGAGTCCCCCGCCAGTTTACAGGACGGATCGGAGAGGACCCCTAGAACTTCATAGACCGGTTATAGGATATTGGGGTTATGCATGCCTCTTTTGGCGGAATCAATTGAATTAGCAATGTTGGAGTCAGAGAGAGATGGCTATTTTATGGTACGAGAGTTGGGAAAGATCGGCGAGATGCCCCACTGCGTGGCTAGCTTCTGCGAGCTTTCATAGACCACTATTTACCGAGAGATACGCAGGCAGTTAGGTAGTTTTACATGCGGAGCAGGGCGGAATGAGTGTTAGAGAGTATGCCTTGAAGTTTGATTCCGTTTGTTGATACTATGGCGACGGGGTAAATCACGAGTTTGTGCTTATGGGACTTGCGCCGAATATAATCTTATATCACGGCCATAGTTTGCGGAAGGATACGGGTATCTCATGAATTAGGGCCACAGCCAAGAACATAGAGGAAATCAAACGGCGTCGATGCCAGTTGATAGGGCGAGGTTAGGAGGCGGCGTCGGAGGCTAGACTGCGGACTTTCGGGCAAATTTTCCAGGGATGGTCCCTAGGACTCATTTGCTCGGAGTGAGCCACCCGGGCCCTGACCCCCGTGTGCATGAGCGGCCCGGTCGGATCGTTGTGGACGGTTAGGTCCTAGTGAAAGTTCACGGGCGCTAGGCTCACGATTACTAGAGGTCTAGATCAAGTGGGACCAGCTATACCACGTTCAATACTGTCATAGGCGAAATCGGGAATACAAATACGATTAGCCGCCCTATCTTGACATTCTGTGGATAGGAGGGGCACATGATGAGGGATTGTCAGGCTAAGATACCAGGGTGATTGGGACTGACAAAATAGGTCCTCCGGGTTCACATGCTCCGGCACCTTGCCAGGGTGCGGGCCCTCCGCTCCGGCCGACGGGAGGCCGGGGTGGATCGAGGCATCTAGTTTAGGCAATGGTCGGGCACTTATGCGCTAGGGACAATAGGAATCGAGTCGTCTGGAAATGTTGTGATAGGTATGTGGATGTTTGTTCTTACAATTTATGCTCCTAATAGATCTAGGTTCCCTCTGTCTTATGTTACTCACAGCTAGTGGCCCCGGAAGTTTAGTGTAACACGAGAATTACTCCGATGACCCTTCTCGGTTGCTCGTGATCTGACTCTATTATTACTCGAATTTCTGCAAGGGATTGTACGGTAGAGATTGTTGGTCGCGGACCTTAACAGTTTAGTGGAGCTGAAAAATATTGATTTCGATGTAATTATGGGTATGGATAAGTTTGTGGCACCATGTTACGTCAATGTAGGTGTTGGACCGGGCGGCCGTTCACTTTCCGGTGGGTGAGTACGGAATGGAAGGCAATGCGGCTATGCCAAGGTAAGTTCATATCCTATCTTCGGGCAAGGCAGGTTGATAGTGAAGGTTGTATTTACCATATTGTTAGGGTTCGGGATATGAAAGAAGAATCCTCTAACTCTTGAGTCTATCCCCGGTGGTTAGTGAGTTTCGAGATGTGTTCTCAAATAGGCTTCTTGGTATACCCCCAAAGCGTGAGACCGATTTTCTATCGACTTACCTCTAAGTTGCAACATATATCCATCCCTCAGTATCGCATTGCTCCCCGAGTTGAAAGAACCAAAACAGTTGGAGACTTGTTAGATAAGGATTTTATCGAGCCTAGTACTTCATAGGTAAGTGCGCCAATTTTGTTTGTGAGAATGAAAGATGGCTCCCATATGTATAGATTATCGGCAGGTTGAATAAGTTACCATTAAGAATAAATGCCCTCTTCCCAGGATAGATGATTTGTTTGACAGCCGAGTGTTTGCAAGGCGAAATATTTCTCGGTGATTTGAGATCGGGTACCACCGGAGTGCGAGAGTTCGGGAGAAAGATACCCAGAAGATAGCTTCGGGACCCGGGAATGGTCATTTTGAATTTTTAGTCATCTCCTTTGGATTGACGAATTACCCTAGCAGAGTGTTCATGGATCTAATGAACAATATCTTCAAGCCATATTTAGATCTATTTGTGATAGTTTTCATTGATGATATTGGTATATTCAGCTCAAAGAAATTTGAGTTTCAGAGAAGTCATGTGCCACATAGGCTTCATATCCTCAAGAACGCCAATTATATGTAAAGTTCTCTAAATGTGATTTTGGTTAGTGCAGCCCAGCTTTCTTGGGCCATATTGTATCGGATGCGGGCATCCCGGGTTGACTCCCAAAAAAAATGTCGAAGTGGTTTAGACATGGCATAGGCAGAACAGCTCGGTTCGTAGATTCTGGGGTTAGCCCAGGAGTGTACGAAGAAGTTCGTGGAAGGATTTTCTACCCTATCGGTGCCATTGACGGTCTGACTCAAAAAGCGAGACAAATTCCACTTGGTAGAGGCTGTGAGCGAGTTTTGGGGCTGAAAAATAGATTGACATGCACAGTATTGGCCTTGCAGCGGAGAGGGTTCATAGGGCTATGTGGTATACTATGACACCCGGGTGTTGGGTTGAGATGTGTTACGTGCAGCACGGCAGGTGGTGCCTGGCCCGAGCTGCGGAAGCATGAAAAGAACTACCCTACCACGTGATTTAGAATTGGCTGCAGTGGTTTGTGCCTTGAAAATATGGAGGAATTATTTATATAAGCATACATGTGGATATTTTATTGATCATAAAAAGCCTCCAGTACATCTTCACGCAGAAAGAGTTGAATTACGCAGGGTCGTTGGTTAGAATTGTTGAAAGACTACGACGTGAACATCTTGTACCATCTGGAAGGCTAATATTGTAGTCGATGCCCTTGGCGCGAATCCATGGGCGGTTTAGAATATCTAGGCCATAACGGTGAAAATGGCTCGGAAAGTTTGCCAGTTGGCAATCTGCTTGATGCGAGTAGTAGATTAGAGGATAATGGGGTTGTGATTCAAATACAGCGGTATCATCACGTTTTAAGTAAAGGAGCGCGGTATGAGGACCCTAATCTAGTATAGCTCGAGACAAGGTTCATCGGGGTGGTGCCCGGCCTTGAGAGTTAATGGAAGAAGGGGTCTTGATATTTAAAGAATTCGACTCTATGTTTCGAGATGTAGCGGGGGTCCGCCAACTAATCATGGAAGGGCATTATTCGTTATTCTCTTTATCGAGTTCGATGAAGATGTACCATGATATAAAGGACATATACTGGTGGCCTGGAATGGCAGATTGGCCAGGATTCGTGAATGCAGTGTCCTGAGTGTCGGCCAGGTAAACACAGGCATCAAAAAACTGTGGACAGGACTCGGAAGTAGTTTGTACCTATGTGGAAAAGGGTGTCCTCACAGCCAGGGGTATGACGCGCACAGTGTCCTAGCGGGACTGGGCCGCTGGCAGTGAGCCTAAACCATCGGTGCTGGCTAGCTCTATCAGTTGCGAAACATGCAGGCTACCATGTTTTTGTAAATACAACCTCAGAAGCGGCGGGCCTATAGCCACACGTAAATGTAATAACTTGACTAACCGGAGACATACTTATAACGAGAACCTATGCGGGCGACATGAGGCCACCATGCTGTCGGGCATCACGTGACTCAACATAAGAAATACGTATATCTACGTGACCGGCAAGGTCACCACTGCTATCAGACTATGGCCCCACCGGTAACATAATCAACCTGTGCTAAATATACACAACGCCTTACGGCCTCACACGGCCAGCCTGACTAACCCTCGGGAGATGTATATATACAATCGCAAGCCTCATAGTGCGATAAAATGGTGGAATGGGTCCCAGGCCTACCCATCTTTGTACAACAAAAGAAAATGAACTATACTCTGAATATCAAGCTGGGATGACGAGGGTGATGACTCCTATAAAGTGTTGGAATCACGAGGATCGCCTCTCGTCTATGAGTACCTGCGAGCAAGTAATGCGGCGCCCCGATGGGCGTTAGTACCCTTTAGTGCGCGAGTATGCAAAGCAACTAATACAAATAACATAACTAGAAATTACTGAATAGCGGGAGATCACGCAGATGACAGCCAGGAGTGATATAAGCGAATCGGACTGCCATCTTGTGATAGGCGGGAAGCGTACCTAGCGACGCGAGCGACACATTGTCTACTAACTAATATAACATGTAAATACATATATATAGCAAGCAAGAACCAATACCAACCCCCATAAGCCGGATGGTGCCAACCAAGCAAACAATGTTGTATACCCTACCCGGGTCAAAACCAGCCAAAAATAAGTCACTCCACTCATCTACTAACTACGAGCACCTCTGCTGACCCACAGGTCTCAGGGCTCATTTATGGCCTCGATAAATAGCGTATGCGAGTCCAGAGGACTCCTATCACATCATACATGGCGTAGCGTATCGAATATGTTCACAGGCGGCATGCGCACACTTGAGGGCAATGTCTACATCTTTGTAATCTTGTCCAGCTGATATGGAAAGCTTCATCAGCCCAAGTCCGTCTGGGAGGACGGCATGCATCACCCAGGTGACGTAAACCCACCCGATCGGTGGCGTGCGGTTACCAACCCGGGGCGGCGAGGACGCTCAAAGGGGCCCTCACGGCCTGGTAAGTCTCAACAATCAATAAGCACATATATAGCAAGCATGTTTCAACTGAAAATACTATCTATTTTCCGATTTCTTATTAAGCTCTTTACGTGTTATGCGATTCTCATACTACTTTTATACGAATACGGGATCTTTATCGGCGCCCATGGCTATGCGTAGCCAAGATGTCATCTGTTTGTATGGCTATACGTAAGTTACTATACATGCAATCGATTTTACTTACACTAACTTTTATTCGAGATATATGTATCATATTATTCTAAAACATACTTGCTAAAAACATATGTTGGGCTATCTTGATGCAGTGATAACTCGCCAATTGTTGCTTTACTAACTTTCGGGCGAATACGATATAACGACACAAAATAGGTTTCTTAGGCTGCTCAAAACTCATTATTCAACTACGGGGGGATTACATTACGGAGGGAGTTCTTGTATTATGCTAGGCTAATTACTCACTTAGAAGAGCGCTTTACATACCTTAACCTCGGGTTATCCGATAGGACGAAGCTAAGTCAGTACTCCGACTATTTCTCCCAAATGCATTCACATATATGTCAATTAGAACTAAATGCACCAATATTTTGAAACGTCACTTTCGTATATTATTAGCCCAAACTTAGGCTTATCGAAGACGGTGAAAACGCTGTTTCTCGAAAGTCCAGGAAAATATTCACTTTAAGGCTAGGAGCATTGACACTAATTGGAGCAATTCCACTTGCATAGCCGGTATACTGTGATTTGTCAATAGAATTTGTGAAACTAAATCCGTAGGAATGCTCCTGTGCTAAATACCTCGGTATGAGTTAAAATTTGAATTTGGACTACATTTGGCGTAATGCGATAATTACTAATATTCTTCGTACCCCTCCCCTGTCTTCTCTCACGTTTTAAAATCGATGAATTAATAAATAAAGCTAGGAAGTGGAAGCTTTATATACTTGTGCTGGGAATGGGGCCAACGTGTCACGGAGCTAACGAGGAGAGCTCCACTGTGACACGTTGCCATCGCGGAGGGCTCACGCCGGCTCCTTGTGATGGTTTGACCAGTTTCTCTAGTCGGTCTTTTCCGGGCCTTTTCTAGCATGTATGGCTTTCAAATGCTCTTGACTGACAGCGATAAGGCATGTGGGAATTTTATGGGGTGTAACGAGAGGGATACAGTTAACTATGCTATGACCAGGATTACCCCTTACGGACACAAGTTTGACTCTACTTGGATTATTGTTGATAGGTTGATGAAATCATTTCGTTCCACTTCTAGTTAGAACTTCACATTATAAATTTGTTGAAGATTCGTTGAGTTATATATTAAAGAGATAATCTGCAGTGCATGGTGTCCTAGTATCTATCATTTTACGACCGAGGACACGAGTTTATAGCTAGATTTTGGCAATCATTTCGAAGGTTTGGGAACCGCAATTTAATTTAGGTATAGCTTTCCATTCCCAGACGGAGCGGTGGGCGAGTGCACCATTCGAGACACTCTCGAGGACATGTTGCGAGCGTGTGCTAGACTTTGGGAAAGAGCTTGGGACCCATCACACCCATATTGAATTTGCATATAATAACGGTTACCATCCTGCTGAGTCGGATGGCCCCTTTTGAAGCTACATACGAGGGGCGGAAATGTAGGTCCCCTATAGAATGGTTTGAAGTAGACGGGGTTGATCGAGACATGATATGATTGACGATCGGAAGAAAGAGTGAAGCTTATGGAACGCTTGGCGACGGCCAGTCGTCAGATGTCCTATTTCGATGTCCGGCGTAGGCGGAATTTTAATGTGGATGATTGGGTGTTTCTTAGGTTTCGCCTATGAAGGGCATGAGAGATTTGGCCAAGAAGGCAGCTTAGCCCTAGATTAGGTGGCCACATCTCGGATCCTCGGAAAAATAGGCAAGTGGCACATATGAGTTAGGTGCCTTTAGAGCTAAATATGTCCACCCCGAGTCTTTCACGTGTCAATGCTCCATAAATGCACAAGGACTAGTCTACTGAGGTTGTTCCGATTGAAAGATGTTCATGTTACTGAATAGTTAGCCTACAAAAAGACTCCAGTGCTGTACTAGATCGGCGAGGTTCGGGGCGAGAACTAAAGATGTAGCCTCTGTCAAAGTCTTATGGAGAGGCAATGTAGAAGAAATGACTTGGGTGAGAGGATGATATGAGGACTAGATATCCTCACTTATTCACCTTTGATCGATTATATAGTGGAGGTGAGATTATTGTTCGGATGTTATTCTATTGCTTATATTACTAGTATTGCCGAAGTATTTCAT
The DNA here is from genome assembly GCA_018107945.1 of Datura stramonium. Taxonomy (NCBI): domain Eukaryota; kingdom Viridiplantae; phylum Streptophyta; class Magnoliopsida; order Solanales; family Solanaceae; genus Datura; species Datura stramonium. Next base: position 167,239 of record JACEIK010000142.1, on the reverse strand, counting down.
TTACGTATTATGAATTAATTTTCATAGCATCCTGTAAACCTATGTTAGATTTTACGCATTTCAGGTTTTCGAGGTAGTCCATATTCTGGAGGACACTACTTCGAAATTTTTAAACGTAGTTGAGTTGAAGTCTTTTAAGTCCAGTTACATTCGAGGCAGATGTTCCTAGAAGGGATGATATTTTCCCCCAAATTTCCATAGTACAACTGCCGTGTCTTTGTTTATATTGAAAAATTTTAGCATATAACACACACGGGAGAAGGCTCGAGGGTGAACACATGACGCATCATTCGAGCAGAGCGGGAGCGGAGCCCGCGCCACCTGACCTCCTCTGGCGCACGAGTGCGTCCCACTGACCCCTGCGTCTTGCAAAATGGGTGCACCACACACCCCCTGTGTAGGTGGCCTCAAGTATATATTTAGCCCTTGGTCCCAGTCTATTTAAAACGTTTCAAGAAAGAGGAGTTCGGCCATACGAGGATTCTCTAAACTATTCACCAATTTTTTTCAAATTATGCGAGTCAAACTCGATCTATAAACACAAATTCGCAGTGTATACTTTGAGTTCTAGGCCTATGAGGGCTTATCGTTGTGGGTTATTTCTTGAAAATTCGCTCGGTGTATCAAAGTGCAGTAAAGGTTGTCGAATTTACTTTAAATTGATTCTGACTGATTTACGGGCAATAGATAGCGGTTTTACCTTCTAAATTCTCGAGAATTAGTGAGTTTTTGGCTGAATTAATCGAAGTTAAAGTTATAGTCGATTTTATTGAAAGATATTGCTATTTGCTGATTGTTAGTATTAAAACAACCTTATTTTCTCGGCACGGGGCTGCAAATTTGGTGGAATTATTGATTTCGGGTGGGAATTGCTCGAGTGCATGAATCATAGGTTAAAGGTATGTTAGGCCCTATTCCTCGACAAGTTACTCCTGTTGTTTAGCTATCTGACAATACCTTGTAATAGCCTATGTCTATACGGTATTGTGGTTAGGTACATTTAGCAGAACAAGAATGAGGGTATAGTATAGTATTCCTCAGTCTGGAAGAGTTTAAATACGGTTCGGCCGCCAAGCGGGGCGACGTACGAGCTACGTTAGGTTTATCGATTAGGAGGATTAGTAGGCATCTTGTTACCACCTTGTGCCACGGAGGAAGCGAGGGGGTGGATTCTAGCCTATATTACTAAAAATTTGAGTAGAGAAAGGTGTTGTTATAGTTGACAACACAATATAGTTCGACTTCAGATTCAGTTTAGAAGGCAGACGGCTTAGATACGGGTTACGGAGCCTAGATGGCTCGAGACCTGGCTACATGACGGCTCAGCCGAGATGCGGGAATACCAGGCTCGAATACAACAAGAAGCGAGTATTCTGGTTATAGCAAGCCAATGAACTTATAGTAGTGCGGATAAGAAGGGTGTGCATTGTTTGTACTTGTTGGGGATTATGAGAGCCTAGGTAGGTTATTACGTGTTGATTGTACCTTCCCGGGCATATGGAGGCTGGTTAGGTTTTGTTTGTGCATATACTTTCTAGTTATATTTCGAATTGTGAGGTTATTCAAATTATTCCTATCCTCCTTATTGATTACTTTCGGTTCTTTATTGACTTTATTCGGCTTTTATTACTACATACATATTCGGTACATATTGTCTTCCGAGCCCATCCTTAGTATTTGCATTACTTACTGGGTGTGGATAGACGTGGTCTAGGACTTTCCTAGTTGCCAGTCCGAGTTGATAGTTCGATCGGCTCCTTTCCTTCGGGAGTTGATAGTAGAGAGTTTTGTTCTTTGGTTGTATAGTTCTTTTGGGTGAGTCGGGGCCCTATCCCAGTCATTATTCCACTCCTAAAGGCTTGCGGACTACGGTTTCTCGGTTGTTAGTTGTTGTTGGTCATGTGGGGCATACGTATATTATATTTTGTTTATTGCTTTGTGTAGGGCCTAGTGTGATTAGATAGGCCTTGTATCGGCCATAGTATGAAATATGGTTACCTATTTTCATTACTGCTATAACTAGACAACATGGTGATGCTATCGACGCATAGAATTCTTTTATTTCATGTTGTTGGATTAATTGTTTTTCTTTACACGAGTTACCGTGGCCTTGTCGGCAGGAGGCTATGTTTATTGGGAATATAGCTCGTTGTTTCTTGATTTTGAGTTGTGGCAAGCACGGAGTGCCTATGCCTAGCCGAGTGACCAAGTCCTAGTTTGACACTAGTGCGGTCATGCCTCCCAAGTGGGGCATGAAACCTATGATTAGAGTTTCCTTCGGGGCTAGGATCTTGTTCACCCGATGTTACGCAGCGCGTAGGAGACCTTTTCTCGGGTTGACCCGATCGAGGATGCTCGGGTTACAGAGCCATCCCACGCGGGGACTCCAACGGGTATACTAGATCGTGAGGTTTGCATGGGCTATCTTGAGAATCAAAAGATATGCTTTATTAAAGCCTTATGGAGAAACAAAAATGTAGAAGAGATGGATTGGGAAGGGCGAGGACGACACGAGATCTGGAATGTCGCCCGGTTTTCCGGGCTCTATGATAATATACTGGACATTTTAGTTAAGGCAGATAGTTTCGGGTGTTGCTATAGTGCCTTTGTTGCTACGTATCGATTTGCTAACATATATATATGGTAGAACTATGTTATTAAATTGTAGGTAGGTCCTATGAGAGCCTTTGTGTTGGACTTTTCTACATTTCGGGTTTCAGGATAATCCATATTACAAAGTAGACTCTTCCCAAATTTTTGGGGCAAAGCTTAAGGAACAATATCTCTTGAGGATAGCCTACATTAGGGGATAAATGTTCCTAAGGGAGACATGATGTTACACTAGTAAGTTTTGATGTTTAACGGCGTGCGTACGTGCGTTGAGAAGTTTAGGGCTCACGATACATGTGGGTAAAGGCTCGGAGGTGGAATATCGGGTTCATCATCAAGTAGTGGCCGGGGCGGAGCCGGGAGCCGGGCGTTGCGCACGCGGCCAACATCGGTGCATAGGCGGCATCGCACTGTGTATTGCCGCTATGGGCGGTGCGTTGCGCCCTCTTCCATCGTATACACATATATATAGATGTTAAGTGTAGAGTTTAAGTTATTTTTAATATTTCCCAAAATGGAAGTTCGAAATTTTGAGGCAACAAGTTCTCGAGGTTTCTACTACTTTTAGAAGTCAAATTATGCGAGTCAAATCACCTCTAAATGCTAATTATTCTCAGATAATGATTCCCGGGCCCTCCCGAAGAATGCATCTACGGAGTTATTTCTTTGAAATTGTCCCCATCTCGGCGAGTCCACATTTGGTAAGTTGTAGAAATACTTTCTAATCAAGTTCTAATCGCGCCAAAAGTATTTCTACCTTCGATTTCTCGAAGTCGTGAGTGCTTGAATTTGGGCGAATTGGATGTGGCCATTGTGGGTATTGTTTGATGTTGGCTGATTATTTCTTGGATTAAGAAGCAGTGGCTGCTCAATAGCTTCATGGTAGGAGGAACCCCAGGTTCTAGGCTAGAAACAAGTTAGACATGGCAATAATCGAGGTATGTTAACGCTATTCTCTTTAATAGTATTCTCGTGTATAGTTACTACATTTTAGCTTGATTGTATATGTTGTGAAAGTTGCTACTACGAGACTAAGTATGAGGAGTTATAATAGCATCCACTTGTCGGGAAAGCGTACGTGAGTGTGATACGCTGGGAGCATTATGGATTTCCTGATGCATTTATTTACTAGCAAATGGATTTTGATGTCTTGCTAACGTGCAGTCCTTAGAAGCTTGTAGTTAGATGTTGAGTATAATTTGGTAAGGTTGGATAACCATAGGCACATCTCGGCGAATGAAAATACAAATGACTATGTGTGAAGATGAATATTAGGGCAGAAATTTGAAATACCTTGATGCCTCAATTACATTTTGATGGGTGGTCTTACATTGATCGAAGCTGGGGTTGCCCAATGAATCGAGCAACAGCTTGCCACGTGTTTGGCTATATTGTGAGTGACAATAGCTTTGAGTGACTAAGCTTGTCATATAGGTGGCTTAGTAAACCTTTTTTGATTGTTAGATATACGATAGACTATCTAATACCTAAGGGGAACATTGATGATTGAAGACGTGGGGCCAACGCCTCGGGCTACTCTTACGAATCTTATGTACATGTTGCCCATGAGGCTAAACCCAAATGTCTGTCTGCGAGGCATGAATAAGCTCGAGAAGAGCTATATGTTATCTGGTGACAGGGTTATTATCTAGGGGACTAGAACCATCACAGTGTACCTTCATACTAAGAATTATAGTAAGCCCTTTGTGGGGAGTACAGAGTGTTGCTGGGAACATGTCTAGTTAGTAGCGACTCTATAATCGTTCTAGCTTAAAAAAGCTGCATAGTTTTTCACTTATAACAACATTGTTGCTTATAGCCACTATTGTCCTAGAATGACCCAGTATCCCACTTAGGTCACCCAGGACCTCGCTCTATTTTTCTAAGCCAAATGAGTTGAGGGCGTGGGGTGTGCGGGATTGTGACCATAGACTATTTTAGGGTGGAGTGCCGGTTTGCATTAGGCCTATAGGTATAGGTACGCCTTTCGAGTGATTATATTTAGATTGTGTGAGCCTGGTTGGGGTCAGTATACGCACCTCTCGCCATGAATAGATAAGAGGCTTTTAGTTATCCTGAAGCGCCTGAATATGATGATGCTAATTCTTCTGTGAGCTATAGGTGCTTACGGAGCTATGATCTTTATCATTTACATATTTATAGACTACTTTCGGAGCTACGAACTTGAATTTAACTACGGAAGTATTAATTGTGCAGAAAGGCCTAAAGTGAAGCCTTTGGGTCCACGCTAGAGTCTCCTATAAACTCCTATGATAAGATAGCATTACCGACCCTCACTAGGGCTGATGTGCACAGGGCCACGGTTGTAGTTACTTATAGGGCCTTATGGTATACAAACTGATTAACTAGGGGCTTATGAGGGGGCCTTCGGTGGGTTATCTTTGTGTTGATTGTACCTTCAGTGAGGATATGAGGTCGAGTTAGGTTCTTGTTTGTTTACTTGCTTGCTAGATATAGCTTATGAATGTGTAAACGTACGGCTTAAGTTCTGTTTGTATAATTGTCTACTAGATGCGGGCTATGGTTATGAAAGCATACAAGTTAACTTTTGCCCCTTACCCCATTTGATTACTTTCAGTTCTTTATTAGCTTGATTCATCTTTTATTCTTGTCTTACATATTCAATATATATTATGCGCGCACACATACATGGCAGGGCGGCTGCATACTTGTTTTTAGATTTGAAGCGAGACGGAGTTTACTGGACCTCTTGCGGCCATTAGTCAGCCATTGGTCGGCTCCTTTCATTCGGAGTTGCGAGATAATAGAGATACACCTGACACTTTGTTATATAGTTTTTAGGTAGGCTGGGGTCTGTCTAGATCAATATTTCACTCTTAGAGGCTTACGGTTTCTGATGTGATTCCTAGCTAATTGTGCGTTGTTGGTCGTCTTGGGGCCATATGTTATGTTTGGTATGTTGGCCGCGTATGGGCCCTAGTTTAGCTATTTGTTAGCTGACCTTGTCGGCTATAGTTTTATAGAGCTTCCTGCCTTCCTTTTGTTATGACTTATACAACATGGTGAATTAGCACATCGGCCGTAGGATCAGTTTATTATCGTGATTGGGTTAGTTATATTATTCGGAGTTATATATTGCGGCCTAGTCGGCACAAGTGTGGTTTGTGGGAATATAGTCATTTGTTTTTGCTATATCATGATGCCCAGGAAGTATGTTGTCGGCAGTCCTTCGAGAGTCGGTGTGGCATTAGATGCACAGGTTAAATACTCAAGGTAAGGCACAATAAGAAACTTAAGGAAGCATATACTCTGCTTCTACTGAACTTTCAGTATAAGTTTGTAGCAGTCTTGGGTTACCAAATATCCAATCAATAAGACTATAGATTAGAATTACGTCTTCTGTGATTATTCGATTAAATTATGACCATGTAGGAACGAGACCAACTCCAATATCAAACACACCTGGCAAGAATTTATAATCTCTTGCCATGAGCGAGGGCACCATTAACTCTATCATCCATTCCCAAGCTTGATGTTGAAATCACCAAGTATCGGCCAGGCATTAATTTCGGTATGTATTTCACAAATGGCCCATTACAGGAGGTATTCAATTAGCCAATAGTATTGTATTTCTCGTGGCGGTCAGAGAGGCCTTCGATTAGCAATAGTATGCGGTCCATACAAATATGATAAACCTATAAGCTAGAGTGTTTATCTTGGATGGGCGTGTATCATTTGAGAAGAGGTCTTGATCCGCAGATTAGCTTTACACTAGCGAGTTTCCGCGGATCCAAATTCGCCACGTTCGTGTCATAGGAATAATTGGTGACAAAGTCCCCTCTCATCCTAACTCCTCTAAATAGCGGCAACTTTATTTTGTTTCCTCACAGTCTCCAATTAACCAATTAGATCAACCTTATTCTTCCTTAAAAGCTAATCCTTGCATTTGTACACTTTATTTATTCCTTGGATATTCCACTCACAAAATATCTATCATTAGTCTTTGGTGGAGGACCCTTTTATCAACCATCTGCTCCTTCATTCCTATCACCTCTTGGTTGATCAATGAGAGATGTATACGAATTACATACGAGGCAACCTGCTTGTGTGTTGGTAGGGTTGATCCTTACCTTGATAAATAACCATGCTTCCTTATAGCGATATGAGTATGGGTAGGACTCTGCGTATGTTTCCTTGACTAAAGCAATGATAGGCACGGTTAGTTCCTCGGGAATATTGTTGTGTGCTGTGTGTAGGACCCAGTGGTTCCTCGGGGAGCATGTTCCTTCTTTGTGACACTTGCAAGTCAGCCATTATTATTTAATTTAGTTTTGATTCAATAAATAATAAAATATTATTATTTAATTAAATATTTAAATATAATATGATATGATAATTAATATTTAAAAAACTAAAAAAATAAAAAAAAACACTATAAATTATCATAAAAAAAATTATCATTTTGTTAGATATTTAATTTTGGTTTGATTTCAATGAATGATAAATATTATTATTTTTTTTATTTTTTTTATTTTTTTTAATCGTTTTTTTTTTTTATTTTAAGATAATTTGTTTTTTTTATGTCTTTTAAATATTTATGTCAATAATATAATGATATCTAGCTTCAACAAGAGGTTAAGAGAATATTTAATAAATTTATATTAATGATCATTTGATAAAATATTTTGAAAAGACATAAAATTCCTCCTAAACTTGTCCACACAACTTACTTTAACACTTTAACTACAGTGTTTGTTTACCCACAAATGCATTTGAAGTCTATTAAATACCACTCAAAGGTGACGTGGAAAATAAATAAATAAAGTACAAAGGTGCGTAATTGGAAAAAAAAAGGTGGGTCAATTGATATTTATATTATATAATAAAATAAAAAATTTAAAAAACTCTACCCAACTCTATCTTCTTCTTCAACCCCCCCTCCCTCCCCCCATCCCCTTCTCCTTCTTCAAATTTGTCAATCCTCTCTCCTTCTTCTTTAACCCATCCCCCACCCCCTTTCTCCTTCTTCACCCACCCCTCCCGAGACCTATCTTGCTTCTTATTCGAACCCCACCCCTTTTTCCTTCTTTGAACCACCACACCATTTCTCCTTCTTGAACCCCACCCCATCATTTCTCCATCTTGACCTTACCTCACCCCACCCAATACCCCCACACACACAAAGTACACTTATTTTATCAATTTTTTTTTTGCTTTGTGCTTTCAAGATTCAATTTTTTAGAAAAGTTTAAATTTTTTTAAAATAAAAAGACACCCAATGGAGAAAAACAACCTCCATTTTATTGAATTGATTAGGGATTAGAAATTAGTGGTGTATAAAGATATAAGTAAGGAAAAGAAATGAAAAAAATAAAAAATTTAAATTTAAATAATTTTCAACGTGGCGGTGACGACGGTGACTTTATGGGGCGAGTGTAAAACATTTCACATTGTGAGAGTGATATTATTTTCTTAGGGTGGTATTTAATGAACTAAATGTGTTTGGGGATAAGCAGGCAGTAAGTTAAAGTGTTAAAATGAGTTGTGTGGACAAGTTCAAGGGGGATTTATGTCTTTCCCAATATTTTAGATAAATGACAATTATATAAGCAACTAATATAATTTGTTTGGATGCATATCGAAAATATCGGCGAATTGTCAATTTTGTTTGATATAAATTGCATTTATCATCTATCATGTAATATATCGTGCATATATCATCAGCAGTCTGAGAGCTACATGAGACGCACATTAATCAGGAATTTGTGTCTACTATTAAAGGTGAATGAATAAAAACGAATAATGCAAATATAATTAATCTTGTGTAGTAGTTTATTAAATTCCAGATTTACAGTTTTACCCCCTATACACAACATTTATTCTTGTACCCTTACCTTTCTTTTCACAAGAATAAAGCAGAAATCATTTTCCATGGCTGCAAATCATGAAATGGATATGAATGACTCGTGAAAAAACAGAACTTTCCTGAACAAGCTAAACAATAAAGAACATAGCCACAGTGAGGTAATCATACTACTATATATGGTAATTTTACAAGTTTTGACATTACTTTAACCAAACATTAGCTTCATTGGACCACTTTTGTTCAACTACTTTGAGTAATTAGTCACATTTCATCTTGCTATGTGTTGGGCTCTTAAACTCACATCCTTGAGTGTCCCCCTTACAACATATTTATTCTTCATTTCACATTATCAATAATTATTTCAACAGTAAATAATAACGACATTATTTAGTAATATATTTTTATTAATAAATTAAATGTTTGATTCATTGAATTAAATAAGATATTAAGGTATAATATAAAATTTCTGTTTGATTTAAACTGAATAAATTGGAGTAAGCTTTTATTTCCTACCTTATCTTTGTCTTCTCTAAAAATTTTAGCGATTTTTTTTTTTAGGGCAAGTGTATGCAATTTATTTTATTAAGTATAATTCCTTATTTCAACAACCTTAAACGATCTCATAGAATTATTTGTGAAAAGTATAATAATATATGATAATATTGTCTGAGTGTAATCTCGCCAAGTGAGGTGCGGATGGTGCGCGCCACAAGCTTTGCACGCCTTGTAAAGATAGAAAAATTATTTCTAATAGAACATTGGCGGGAACATGACTCAAGTAAAACATATCAACATTAAATATTGAAAAAAAAAATATAGTAATTGAAGAAGCCATGGCCAAAAAATAAAGTAGAAGATAACAATGACTTATTAACAAATAATACATTGTTAACCTAAACAAAAATTACAAATAATAATAGATGTGAAGAGAGTGAATAGTAATAATAAGATAAGAAAAACTAGATAACACTTTCGACCACCTCTAACTTTCTCATAATCCTCCAACCTCCATATCTTCCTACTAAGATAATATTGATGGCTTGCGGATATCGCCGGTAAAGAGCTGCGAAGTGTGTGCGTATGCTTTATAATAATCATCAAAGATCACTAATACTTATTTGCTTTCTTATCTTTTTCTACGTGCTAGTCATAGTTAACATCTCACCTCCTCACTTGGACATGTGTATCTCCTCTTCTGCGTAGTACCATCTCAACCTTGCCTCCTGCGTCTTATCTCTGTGGAGATCCTCCCACCTTGTCTCGGATATACGTTTCTAGTTCTATCTCTCTAGTATGCCGCACATCCATCTCAACATCCTCATTTTCGCAACTTTCATCTTCTAGACGTGTGAGTTCTTGGCCAGAGGCTAACACTCCGCTCTATACAACATAGTTAATTCGATAACCTTCAAAAACTTACCTTTAGTCTTGGTGGTACATACTTTGAAAATACGGAGGACATGAACTAGTGGTCTCTAGTTAAATTAAATATTTATGTATATATTTTAGAAATTGGTACAATATTATCTTTGGCAGCACCTATGGTACAAGAAGACTAAATGGTGTACTTGATTAAATATTGAGTTGGTTTCCTAGAGGTCTAGGGATTAATTCCCGATTAATACAATTTTATTTGTAGTGCACTCATGATCTAAAAATCACAGATTCACTCTGATCTCTAGTCTTCCTCTTCCATCATTTCCATTAATTTTTTTTACGATATGACTGCATTAATATTGAATGCCCCCCAACATAAAATTAAATTGATTTGAAAAAAACTCAATCTCGTGTAATTTATCAATTGTGGCATTGTAAGATACTTGAAATGGGATACAATTAATGATTTTATACTACTTTATATAGTCTTTGTATTTCACTAATTAACAAAATTAAATCATAAATACAGCTGTATAGATTGAGAGAACTAACTTCCAAAGTATTAAGTCAAAAATTTAATCTAAAACTGAGAATTTGATTTGAAACGTTCATATCATATTAAATGTTATGTTTCTTTTATTTTTAAAAATTAAAAAATAAAAAATAAATTAAATTGAAACGTCAGTCTCGAAAGGAATAGTTCAATTTAGTTAGGCATGAAAACTGTTTAAAGCAGCTCTCAATTTGCCATTTATGATATAGGTTTAATTATGTTATTTGTCCATAGGCAAAAACCAAGTTTGTTCATATGCCACCAATATTAATTATCATGCTTATTAAAAATAATTAATTCAAAATAATTATTATTTTAAAAGAATCACAATACAATTAGTTATTTGTTTCCCGTTTCATTCTTACTCAATAAATGTGAAAGAGATTAAATTAATATTTATTTTGTTTTTATTTGGTTGTCGGGACTTTTACGATCTTAAAAAAATTAAATAGAAGGGATCATTTGATTAATATATCTCTTATTAATTATTTAATTTTTAACTATTTATTTTTTTTATTTTTTTTATTTTTTTTGAAAAAATATAATTAGAAACCTGACCAAACAGACTATTAATTAATTTGATATACAATCAATAATATTGAATTACATGTTTTTTTTTTTGTTTTTCTAAAAAAATAATATTAAATTAAAATCGAAAAAATAAATATGGAAGTCTAATAGAAAGAATGTCTACGGAAGATGATAATTATTCTATATCATTTGTTCTCTTTGAATTAAGATTTAATTCTCATTATGCTCAAACACACGAAAAAAAGTTACTCTGGATCTCTTGCAATTTGAAATTTATGAATTTTTATAATGATTTTAAATTAATATTATTATAATAATATTTATATATACAGTTAAATATTTTATATATATTGATTCCGTGAATTCATGAACAAAGTTTGATAAGGCAATAACTAACACAAAATAACCACTAAATGAGAAATAATTGAAAGAAAATATGAAAATCAAACAAAAGCTAATGTTGTTTAATCCAAAATTGTCATTATGTATATGCTCTCTGGTTTGTTGTACTAAAAATAAATGTTTAGTTTTATTTGTTCAATTTAAAATTAAGAGATAATTTATTATATTATTTTTAATTTATTTTATTATTAATTATAGTTATCTCCCGAGTGCTTTTTTAAAATATTAAATTTATTATATTTAAAAATAATATAATAAAATTATTATTCTAGCTTATTATTTTATAACAACGTATCAAACGTTATCAAATTAATAAGGAACAAACGAAAATGAGCAGAAGGAAATAATTACTGCAAGTGTCTGACCCGTAATCATAATTATAACAATCATTAGTTAATGAACATTCAGTTATTTAATTAAAACCCCCTGATAATGCAATACAGATGGTAGTACTCCTCATCTCTTACTTACTTCCTACATTTTAAAATAAGTGATGTTTTTAACTTGAACACACTTTTTAAAAAAATAAACTTATTTCTATAAATTAATATATTTTTATCCACTTACTCTTAATAAATTTGAAAAATATATAACTTTTTAATACTATATTTTTCGTTACGTAAAACTCATCATTTAAATAAAAATAAAAATTTTAAAAAATAATTAATATCGTAAAGCTATAAAATACAAACTTTATTTTAAAGCCAACAAATTAAACATTACTTATTTTAAAATCGAACTCAAATGAAAGTGATTCTCTAAAAAGTCCAGATTGAATAAGTGGGGGAGACCCGTACTTTCTATCAGATAATTACTCATTGGTATTTCCTCAACTCTCTCCTAGCCGTTAGGTACCTCTCAACTTTCTTGACTTTCCAAAATATTTGGCATTTCTAATTTCAAAAATAAGAATTTACAATATTTGTTTAAAATTTAAAAAATTAAAAAAGGAAATAATGATGTGATTATTTAAAAGTTGAAAATTTTAAAAAATTATAAATTATAATTTTTAATATTATTAATTTTTTTAATTTTTTTATCTTTTTTGATTTTTTTAATATTTTTAATTTATTAATTTAATTTTGAGATAATAGTCAAACTCATCCCCTAAATTATTATATTTTATTAGTTTATACTTAAATTATTTTAGTTTTAGGCTACCCTTTTGGATTATACTTGTTTCATTTCATTTTGGTTGTCAGAATAAGATTTTAATTCTTAAAAAAAGTTAATTAGAATTATAATTTGATATACATTTTTTATTAACTTTTTAATCTTTATCAATTTACATGCATCTTAATTCTAAATCTAATTAATGCTAAGAATAAAGTTGAAATAAATAATTAATTCTATTGTATTTTTAAAATTAATAATTATTTTTAGTGTACATAACAATGCAGGAGCAGATAACACAACTCCCTCCATTTAAACTATCTCATATTTTATTAATTTCATACTTAAATTATCTCCAATTTATATTATTCATGAATTTTGATTTTCAGGTGTTAAATCTCCTTGACTTGACAGATTGCAAAGTGCGTATAATTATCTCTTTATAGGCGCTTAAGGGTGCAAATTATGTAACTTTTCCCTTGGTTAATTAAGTCGCAGACTTAGTATAAAAGAAATGAGATAGAAAAAAAAAAGCTATGAATATATAAATATATATTCTTCAATCTCAAATTTCTTTTAATTTTTTGTTCACAATATATTTGATTTACACAATACAAAATAGAGGCAAAAATAAAATAAATAAACTGAAATTACGGTAAAATCGAACTAAATGAAAACTGATCTGCTCCGATGTGTCTACAATCAAAGAGCCTTCATAGCAAATCGAACAAAAGTAATTCGCCCACTTTGTTTTTCTCTTTATCTTTAAATCTCCTTTTTAACTTTTAATTTTAATTAAATTACATGTTTTTTTTGTTTTTTTAATTTTATATTTTATTTGATTAAATTTTAAGGCTAAATATTTATTTTTAAAAAACTGAAGTATTTAATCAGTTTTTGAGAATAGTAGAAATTGATTTTCAAAACTTAAATTTTCAGTATTTTTCAAAAAATACTTTTGAGTAAAATATATAAAAACACTTTTAAAAATTTAGTCAAACACTAATTGCTACTCATTTATTATTTTAAATTTATTGATCAAACATAAATTGATTTTCTGAAAAATCTTTTTAAAAATCTTTAAAATAAGTTGATTTAAAAAGTTTAACACAAGCTATTAATTATAGTTTATGTTATTATTAAATTTATTAATAATCTTAAAATAATAATTATATAATACATGTAGTATACCTTGATATTTTTTTAAAAAAATTAAAAGCGTGAATAATGATTGAATGTTAAGGGTGTGTTCAATACGAAGGAAAACATAATTGATAATAGAAGTGATTTATAATAATTTGTAGTTAATAATGTGATAGTGATTGACAGTGCATCAGTGATAAGCTGTAATAGTAAAGATGGTCCAATGACGGTGATATTTGATTGTAGTTAGATATTAGGGTGAAAATATTTTTAATGAAAATTTTCTCAAGAAAATCTTTTAAAATAAGTTATTTCTTTATTTATTTTTTATATTCATGATAAATAAAATATTATCTTACAATTATTTATATATATACATCTACATCAATAAAACAATAAGGATGAAAATGATTGGGAAAGGGGATCGAGGGATTTGGGTGGCTGGTTGGGCCGAGGAAGTGGGTTGGAGGTGGGGCCTAGGCGAGTGGGATGAATAGTTACAAAGGTGAAGAAAATACAATTTAATTTATTTTTTTAAATCATAAATTTTGATTTATTTTGTGTTTTTGTGTATTTTCAATTTATTAAAAAATTATTTTTAATTTATCAAACACAAAAAAAATAAAAGAAAATCATCCGTATGGAACACAATGAAAGTTTTATTCAATTTTTTTAATAATTAAGCTATATCAGATAAAACAAAATATTAAATTTCGATGTAAATAAATGCCCCAGGAATAATAAACGCTGGAACTGTACTGCGAAAATACCTCATTCGAAGTCGTCTCTTTTCAACAAAGAGTCTCCCCTTCTTCAATCTATAGTCTATACTGGTGGTGGTCGCTACTGTGCGCGTAGGTACAGTACAGCGCCAACAACTTCCATTTTTGCACACGCAGAGTTTCTATTTATATCTTCTTTCATTCACATTTCTTACCTGAATGCCGAGTACTTTACTATTACCTTCAGTTCGGACTTAGTTTGGATCGAGTTTTGAAATGGATCCGCAAGCTTCCATGATGAACCACGCCGGAGGTTTCCGGTCCCGCCATTTATTGGCTGAGATCTGGTCAGTTTCCGATTAATGCTGGTGGAGGCGCGACGGCCTATAGTTTGCCGTTGTCTACGGCAGCGGCATGCGGCGGGGGCGCGTGTAGTATTCCGAAGAATGATCCCATGCTTCTCGACCGGAGAACGACTAATTACACACCGTCCGGTGGTTCAGCTAGGAAGCGACTTGAGGATGATGAATCAGCTAAAGGAGTTTCCACTAGCGTAGCTTGGTATTAATTACTATCTAAATTACCTCAATTCTCTAACTGTAGTAATTGCTATTTTAAGTGAATTCTACTGCACCTTGGTAATCTATCGAATTACCTCGATTTTCTACTATATTTAGTTGTAGAAACTACGGTAATTGAAGTTAATTATACTATACAGTTAGTTAATATATTTATTTGCCATGTTTTTCATGCTTGACAGATTTTATTTTTTCTTCTGTTATTTTCTTGACTGATTTGCTGTAAGAGAACTGTAATCTTCGTTCAGAAATACAAATTATTTGCCAGTATTGGGAGGAAATGGGCTCGAACAGAATGATGTATGTGGAAGATCCATATTGCAGATCCTAACTAGTGTGGGGTTGAAAAGTAGTTGGTTGATTGGATGTGAAATCAAATTTCTTATATTGAACATGCATTGTGAGAAAGTGTTTTTTTTTTGTCTTGTTAATTTGTCACTCACTCTTAATATTAATTTGGTGATTTGGTGAAATGAATCTGATAGTAAGTGAAGGCTACAAGATCAAATGAGAATTGTGAATCTAAGTGGGGAAGGGAATTCAGAAACCTGCAGAACAACCTGTAAAGCCTGCTGAACCACCGAAGATTACATTCATGCGAGCAAGGGAGGGGTCAAGCTACTGATGATCACAGTCTAGCTGAAAGAGTAATTTTGGCTAATTTATTTACTTCTAAGCAGTATTTTCAAACTTTCTTGTTGAAACAGGTTTGACATGATATAAATGATGATTATGTATGACAAATATGGTCTTGCTGATTGGATTATTTGTTTTGCAGGCTAGGAGAGAAAAGATAAGTGAGAGGATGAAAGTCCTTCAAGATTTAGTACCTGGTTGTAATAAGGTGCACTACTGCACCTTTCGTTTTCTTTTCGCTGTTTAAAATCCGAAGTGCTTGATTTTCATCCGCTGTTTTTCTGTTTTCTAATGGTGCTTGATTAAATACTTTCTGATATTAAGACTTTGGGAGTGCCCCCCACCTTTGGGTGACATGACACAGTTTTTAGGTTCACTAGCAAAGCCTGCTCCCATCGTGAACTTTTTAGGTTCACTAGCAAAGCCTGCTCCCATCGTGAACTTCAGACAAAGCATCACAAATTTTCTTTCAGATTTGTGGAAGTACTAATTGGGTGAAGGTTAGACTTCAAGTCTCCAACAGATAATGTTACGAGACACGATTCTTGTGAGAAGATTTAGATTTAGCATTTTAGCAATGAATTAGTTGTCAAACAAAGCCCTTACATGATATTTCTTGTTTTATTCTTTGACAAGTAGAAACCCAGTAGTAATCCATGTTGTTAGGTGGAACTTGTATTTAATTTTTATGATTCTGATAAGTAAAGCCCTTGTCCCATGTTATTTAGGTGGAACTTGAACTTGTTGTTCTTGCCTGTTCTGATTATCGTATTCAAATATGAACCTGTCTATCCAAAAATTATCAATTTTCTTAATTTCTTTAAACTTGACCTCATATGAACAAATTGCTTTAGCATTTTTTTTATGGACTTTGTACAGTTCATGCCAAAGCTCTTTGGTTGATTACATATCAGAACATGCTCCTCATTTATGATAACAACTGAAGTGTAAGAAGATATGAACTGAGATAATCAATTTAAAACTAGATAGAATTGGAATTAGAAAGGAGGGGGAATAGATTTAGAAGAAAGGAAAGTTAATAACTTAAATAACAGTAAGAACTAGCATTCATTACCAATTAATAATCCAAGGAGAGAATTGAAACTCATGCTGGATTCTTACTAGGAAAAATTCAGAGGGTCCAACGGAGTTAGGACAATTCCATAAACTCTACAAAGTATCTTCACAACATCAAAAACTAATAACCAAAACCCTAAAGACAACTATTTATACTTAGGATTACATAAGACATAAATAATTACTGCTCTAATTAAAATAAGCTAAATCTGCCCAATTTGATACTTTGTTCCTTGACTTAAAGCTCTTGATTGCTACATCCATGACCTTGATGATGAGTCTAGCATTTTTGGGCATTATCATATTACTGTCCAAATAATCCATAACTAGACCAAGAAATGTTCCTGCTTATAAAAGAAATTAGACCAATGGTGTTCATTACAAAAAAAGTTACACCAATAGTCTAGTGAACCTAGAAATGTCTCAAAAGCTACTGGATTTCTCCACATTAGTGGAGATGGATGGGAAATTCTTCTTGCTTCATGATATATAACAGCAGGTTACCCATGAAGGAAAAAAACATCTAAGCTGGATTAATGTTTTGGTTGAAATGAGATGGGACAAACTTACTTTGATTCTCTTTTTTTCCGGTTACAGGTTATCGGCTTAAGCTCTTGTCCTTGATGAGATAATAAATTATATTCAGTCATTGCAGGTTGAGGTATGTTTTCACCCACCCCCACCCGCCACACAGGAAAGCAAAAAGAATGTATTACGTCTGTGTTGTTGGCTGTTGGAGTGTTCTAATTGTGAGAATTTTGCAGTAATTCATGTTCTTGATTCTGCAGTTTTTATCTACTATGAAGCTTAGGCGGTTAATTCAAGAACACCTAGCATAGAAGGATTTCCAATAAAGAATATGTAGTTTATACGAACTACTCAATTGTGTGGGTTCATGTCTGTACCACGGCACATCAATGACCAATTGGTAGTGTAGCCACCTTGGTCATATCCTTTCTTAAACTGCATTATACATTGTTTTCTGAAACAGCGTCAACTCACTGCAATCTCTACCTTCTAGCTTACTGGCATGTAGAATTGATTCTGTGCCTTAATTCTCTGTCCTTTTTCAGCAAATGAATGGATAAATGCATACCTGGCAACCTTGATTATAGTATTTAACCGGCCACTTTTTTGTTCGTGGGGGAAATAAGTGCCTTGTTGTCTGCATTCAGCAAACATGTTCTTGTTTAATGTTTCGTCATTAGCACATGAAGTAATACTTGCTGGCTAAACATCTTTCATCAGTACCTTATATTTCTGAGACTTAGCTGAATATGTTCAGGATTGATTCGAATTTTATGGGCAAGCAACAACTTACTCTGATACAAAGAATCGTGACCATGAGTATTTTCCAATAAAATGACTGGTGTTGTACTCGTTTCTTTAAATTTGATTATACTGGATGTCTTTATCTGTATCTCGCTTTAAACACTTTATCCATTAGGATTGCCAATTTGTTGTGGATCAGGGAGTTAGGGAACAGTGCATTGGATTTTATCTTCTGATAAATTAGTAAGATGTAAAGAAAAACCTAGGTAATAGCTCTAAAGACAAGGGAAACTAGATGCATTCTTTGAGCTGAAAATGGAAAATATTCTATGATCTCTAAAGCGAGATAACACAAAGATTTGTGCTTGGACAAGTATTTTCCTTCTCATTTCAATTCTTACGAAACCAATGACAAGCTTTTTTTAATTTTTTCTAGTTTGGACAGCAGACATTTGATACAAATGCAGTGGCATTCGGTTCACTAGCTACAAGGGAATATGCAGAACATCACCAGATTGGCTACATATGCAGCTTGGTGGAGGATTTGAAAGAACAACATAAAATCAGATCAAAAGGTTTAATAGTAAGATCATTGGAAGCTAATGTGTTTGGTGATTTCCAGAACACATGGCCAGTCGAGGTTTCTTTATGAGCTTATATCCGGTATCTTTATCAGGCAAAAAGTTGTTGAATGTGAAATTACAGCTGATAGACAGACAACCACGTTTTCACTTCGTTCGTTGGTAGAGCATCTATCTTGATATACTTGTAGCAGGCTTATATTCTTCGTGAATACTGAGCACAAGTGTTGAAGCGATAAATATTCTTGGCAGAAAATGCTTGCTTAATACTAGTTATAGAATTGGGTGTATTAATATGCTGACGTTGTAGCTATACTAGCTCAATAAAGTGTTCTGTCCTGTCCTAAAAACATTAGTCTGTAATCCAATGTTTGTGTTTCAATTGCTCTCAACGAGTTAAGACGATACACTTATATACCAAATCAATGATGCCTGCAACGTTGTCAGATCTCAATTTACTTGCAGCACCATTTAAAGATATGGTAAAGTCAGAAAAAAATTTCTTGAAAAATACGACATATATTTATTTTTTTATTGCACAGAATTAACTTAACACATTCTTTAAAGCCCTTTGAATGTAATAAATATAATGCTTTGAGAAATGACTATAATTAGTAATAAGGATAAATTAAAACTTTAGTAATAATTTTTTTAAATAAAAATAAAAATAAAAACTGGCGCATGTCATCTAAAGTGAACTGACAAAACAAGAATGATGCATACTTTATCATAAGCTTATTTCTTTTTTATCGGATGTCTGAAGGAACTATCATAAGCTATTGAATTGCGTAAAGAAGTGGCAAAGAATTTCTAGTTTTTAGTGAGGCAGCCTTGAAAACTGGGAAAGGGTTACGTGTTTGAGAGCTTTGCCAATTTTAAGCCGTCACGGTGCCGTTTGGTTGCTAAAAGAAAAGGGAACATATATAATAATATAAAAATAAGAAGAAGAAGAAATAAAGATATTACTACTACTATTTATTAATACATCAAAGATGATATTACTACTACTATTTATTAATACATCAAGAAAATAAGTATAAAAGTTTTTTCTTATAATTAATTCAACTAGGTGTCATTGTCGAAAGTACTGTGGATTCAGATTAGCTTGCGTTGAACTGTTATGTTAGATTTCTGAACAAATGTATATCTATAACAACTTTTTGAAATTATATTGAGTTATACTTGCACAATTTTTAACAACAAAATGGATCATGAATCAATCCTCAAAGTTTGGTGGACCAAAAAAAAAGCCTCAAAATTCATAGGATGGGGACTTCTTTTTCCCTTTATTTTTATTTTTTAAGTTGATTATTATTTTCTTCGTTTATTCTTAATTTGACATTCTTTTTAAAATAATATAATATTTTCAGCATAATTTCGTAAGTAAATTTGATTTATAAAATGTATTTGACATTATTATATTTTTATGGAATAAAAAGTTTGTATCGATAACTGCTACAATTTTTTTTATCTATTGAGTTAAATTAGTTCATGTGATATTATTTAATTAAAAAAACAAAAAAAACATGTAATTTAATTAAAATACAAAAATAAACACATAATTAAAAATTAAATTAATTTTTTCTAAAAAGATCTTTTAAAAATCATATTTAATAAATAAAAACAAAATATTTATTTAGATACCCAAAAAGACACAATAACCAACACGACGTCCACGATTAGAAAGAGGCAATAACCGCCCACATGCCTGAAAAATGCAACAGATCTTTCAATTGCAATGCGCCTGATGCGCACATTAGCACTATAAAACAACGTCGTCGTTCCATACCCCAGAGTCCTTCCTTCTATGGATCGTTAACTCCCTGAACTGAAATATATGTAGAAAAAAATAGAGGACAAAAAAATAGGAAAATAACTACAAAATATCATTTTATCAAACGCCCTCTTAGCAAGCGCTGTGTAAACCCATATCATCCTTCTTCTAAAAAATGATTCGGGGCTCGTTTGGTAGGATGTATAAAAATAAAATGTATTAATAATATTGATATTAGTTATGTTTGTATTAATTATATTATTAATTTTTTATATTGTTTGTTTTTTGTTTTTGGGGTTTTTTTTTTTTTATGAATTTTGAGTTTTTTTAATTTTTTATTTGTTTATATAGAAATCGTACCCTCCACAAATAAGATAAAAATGTGTGGAAAGATTTTTGAGAGCAATCATATCTTTAACTGTGCTAATATATATGTATTAAAAATTATGGCGTTACTAATACTATGATTTTTTATGTATTAATTATATATAATATAATACCAAATAGAGTGTATAATTATGCTTGCATTAAGTATACACAAGTTGGCGCGTATCAAACATGATTTTAGTAATAGAAAAGATAATGTATGCCTTATTTTTTTAATGCATCATTCCAAACTCTTCTCGGCAAAAGAACCGAAAACAAACGCATCATTCCAAACGATCCCTTAATGTATTGGCTTTGGGTATCATTTGATTCTTAATATATAAATATGATGAAAATGATCCTCAGTGTATTTCAAAAAGTGATCAGTTCAGTCGTAAGTCAAAACACAATTGTAATTTTTTCTATATTAAAATAATGTAAGACCCTTAACGTCTTCCTTTATGCACTACCTATTTAATCCAATCGACAACATTCAATGCCTTTTTTCATACGTCATTATATATATTCACCATACAATTGCAATTTCCTTCAAGTTCTACGTTTGCATTAAAAGTTTTTCTACGACTCTTTCAAGTTAGAGTTAGAAATTTTGATTTGACTTTTGAAATCAGAGTAAATAATATAAAAATTATCTTTATTTTATAGTTTAATAGCTTACGTGAAGTACATATATTAAGAAACTTTTGTTTATTTTGACAACATAATTATTCGATTAAGAATCAAATTAATCATTTTGTGAAATACATTAAGATTTATTTATGCCATAAGGGTTCGTTTGATTTGGGAATAAATTATCTCAAAATACATTATTTTAAAATTAATTATCTCAATAATATTATTCTATCCTAAATATAAACAAATTATCTTAATATTTTATCACAATCAAATATAAAATAAACTTATTCTAAAATTAATTATCCCCGGAAAACCATTTCGATTATTTTCTCAGCCTTCTTCATGGTCAATTTGACAAAGTATATCTCACGCGCGAATCCCTCGTCGTATGTGTTAAAATTGGGAAAATATGCATTAAAAAAAATAACTAATAATATTTCTCTTTTTCTTTTTCTTTTCCGTTTTCGTTTTTCCAAAAATATTCTCTTCTTCAACGCGGTTTAAAAATGGGGAAAAAATGGTTGACAAGTTCTTCAAGCATATGAAGAAGAAGAAAAGCTTGAATTGATGAAAAATTCAGCATTGGAAAACTCGTCTTCTTCAACTTCGTTCAACTTTATTCAGAATTTGAAAATATACCAAAATCAAGTAACATATAAAGAAGAGTAGGAAGAAGAATTGCACCGGCGGCGACGTAGGTCCGGCGAAATCGGAATAATTGTAGAAGGAGAATATTCTGTCCGAGACGACTGTAGTTTCGGTGATATCAAAGCATTTGTAGAAGAAGAAGAAGAAGAAGAATAAGAAGAATATTCCGTCCGGAGAAGAGATATTTGTTCCGCTGAGATCAGAGGAGTTAATTATAGAAGAGAAGGATGCCGGGGGGATGGAGAGGATATGGATCGGCAGGAGGTTCCGATGCAGCGATGAGGAACCGTATCGCTTCTTCTAAAAACATTCGTCTCGGTAAAGTACAGCCACAAGCACCTGGTCATCGAACCGTGTTTTGTAATGATCGTGATGCCAATTCTCTCGCCAAATTCAAGGTTTTTCTCATTCTTAATTATTGTATATAATTTTTCAAAAAGAAGAAGTATTTGTTTTTTTTGTTGATTATCATCAAATGTTGGTTTAGAATGGTGAATGTGGGTTTAGGGATTGGTTGATGTGTAAGAACTAAAAATGTTTTCAGTTTGCTGTGTTTCTGGGTTTATGATAAATGAAACAGTCTCTTTCAATAACGGGAGAATGAAGGAGTGGTGAATTACTTATTCAAAATGACTTGGTGTTTCACCATGAACTCTTTTCATTTCATTTACTTGCCTAATTATATGTTTTTGACACGGTGATAATCTGAAGTTTTGTTTTATTTGTGTGTTATCTTCAAATCACATGCATCGATTTGGAATGGTGAGTGTGGGCCTAGGTAGTCCGGTACACCCGCTTCCAATAGGACTACATTAGTTCTATTGTGTGCGACCTGACCTTGAATTCCTGTAAGAAGTTGTTTCCATGATTTGACCCGTGGCCCTCTGGGCACTAAGCCTCCCTTTCAATAAATGGAAAATGATGGATAGGTAGATACCAGGAATGGCCAGTTGCTGCTCTATAAACTCTTTTTCATTTCTACTTCCACACATAACTTTTGGGTTTGTTAAATGTATTTGTATTTTTTAATCAAATGCGTTATTTTATAATGGTGAACTATGTTACATGGATTTGCTTATGAGTATTGGAAATGTGGAAGTATTCCGTATGGTGCGTCTAGGTTTTTACTATTTTTAGTATATTCTTCAAGAATTCACATGACGTACCAAAACTGTTCTCACACCAATTCAACACGGCTACGTCAAGGCAAATGAAGGATCCCTGTAACATAGATGGTGTATTTGGCTTTAGGAATTAGCCGATGTAAAATACTTTGAGTTTGCTGTGTTTTGGTTTATTATATTTTTGTTTGCAATAAACTGGGAGACTAAAGCAATAATTTTCAATCTGGGAGATGAAGGGAAGGTGAAGAAATACGTGCGATGAGTACCTGCTATGTGAACTTTTTTATGGTGGTGGATTATGGATATTCTTACTATATAAAAAGCTAAAAAGCTTATGGGGTCATGATGTGTGAAATACTACTTGCAAAGAGTCTCTTAATTAGTTTTGAGATTTTTATGTGAGGGACTCCCTAAAAAATATGGAGAACCTCTAATAGTAAGAAACCTTAAATTGTATTGACTATTAAAATGAAATGGGTTTAAAATGGAGCAAAATGGTTATTGAGAATCCATATAGCCGATCCCAACTAGTTTAGGATTGAGGTGTAGCTTTTTGTTATATTGATAATTTTTAATGATTATTAATCCTTGAATGATTTACTCAAATTGATTTCTTGTTGTTCGGTGGTAAAAGGTATTTCAGGGATATTGACACGACGCCGTTGGTGTGGGAATATGAAAATGATTGCTGAACTAGATTACTAAATCTTACCACTTCTTGCAAACTTGATTGTGCTTTACGATATTTAGATAGTGCAGGTGCATTCACTTCTCAATGGATTTCTTTTGTGTCTAGTCTGTTCGTACGATCTATTAGAATATGTGGCTTAATGGATTTTCCTTTTAGAAGGGCAAGCTATAGCATGATTTTTGGTTAACAAAACATTAGCCACATGATAGATCCCTAGAGTTATAGATTTTTCATCTATGCATGATATGTCGTTTGCATATTAGAGGGTGTTTGGGTAAGCTTATAAGCTGGTTCAACTGGCTTATAAACACCTTTTAGCTTATCAACACATTTGGTAAACATCCAAAGTGCTTATAAGCCAAAATCAGTCAAAAGCAATAAGTTGGTCACCCCTAGCTATGGGTTTTCAACTTATAAGTACTTCTCTGTCCATGATTTTTACTATTTTACCCTTAATATTTTTTCTTATCCTCAAAATACCTTTTCCAAAATATTACCCCTAACTTCCTCACATCCATTATTCATCCTTTTCCTTAAAAGATACATTTAAATTTATACTCTGTTGTAAAAAGCTAAAAGGATTGTTTAGTCATTTTACCAAAAGAACAACTTATCACACTTATCCACCAAACATATCAACGACTTATTATCCGTTTCAGAACTTCTCGCCAAACATGTAATTGCTTATTATAAAATCAGTTTTAGCGCTTAACGCCTATCAATTATTTACATTCAGCTAACTCAAACGAGCTCTAAAGCCTTTTTTGCTTTTTTCCTTTACTAGCATGCTACATTAGTTGCTGCAAACTACAGGATGCATTTGGTTGGGTATTTCAAGAAATTTCTAGTTTATTCCATGTTTTTCATTGCTTTTTAGATTATGTGGTGTTTCTTGCATCTGATGTTTTTTAATGCATCAGGTTTTACCTATGATTTACATACACATGCAATGATATTAGACAATTCTTTTGCTGCTATTTTGGTTTTACTACTTAAATTTCATCCTGAGGGTGTCTAGCAGTGTCCTTGTTGGTACTTACTTATAGCTTTACCTGATTAAAGAGAAACAACCAAATTATCATTGCATTCCTATCCAGATTAGCTGTTACTTATGTTCTGAATCAGTCTGTTAAATCAGTTAGAATGTATTTTGAAAGTGTGCGTGGAAGTGGGGAGGGGGGAAGAAATGATAATTCATTGTTTTGATGTTATGGCCCTCTTGTTGATATAAGTTAACCATCTGGGTAAATTGACTTAGGAGAAAAATGAAAATATGTAGTCAGTTTCTTTGTCTGTGAATCTGCTAAGGTCCACTAGGAAGCAATTTAAACTTGCCTTACACTGACAGAGATCACTTAATAGCTTGATGAAGAAAGCTCTCAAATTTTAGCTGTGTAGTGACATCCATATAGAATAGTTTTCAGTTTCGTTGTCTGTGAAGAGATAGATTTAAAACTTGCCTTACCCTGACCGGGATTAGTTAAATTCTTTATGAAGGAAGCTCCTGAATGTTAGCTGTCTAGTGCTGTCCATATACAATCATGTTCCTTACAAGTGTTAATTGCACCTGAGTCAATGTGGTGAATTCCCTTTTCCTTTTCAGGGAAATTCTGTGTCGACTACAAAGTATGACATCATAACATTCTTGCCAAAGGGGTTATTCGAACAGGTAAATTATTTTTTCTCTGTACTGTGTATTCTATTTTTTCTTTCACCCATTTAAGTTGTCTGCATCTCTACTAAGCTTTAACTGTAAGTTTTAGTTTGTAAGTTGTAAACTTCCCAGAAATACAAAAGAAAAAATTCTATATTCTAAAGAACTAATAGATACACTAGGAATGAGTTCAGCTCTCAGTGTGAGCCCTTCTACTGTAGCCTAGGTGAGCATATATGTACTTGTGGTCTGTTTGGGGCATCAGATCAATCTAAATGCACCAAATGACATTTAATCATGTGCCTTATTGATGTCCTAATTCACGTGTTTCAGTAATTAAGGACACTAGGCACTTTGGTCAATGTGCTTCAGAATTAAATCAGATTGATATCTGAGAAAATTCGAAATATTAGCATATTGGAAATTTAGACTGGTGGGATGTTATCATTTACATTCCAATTAGATTAGTTATTACATAGCCGTAAATATGGATGAGAAGAGCCCAATCCAGCTGTATAATTCAATGCTTGTTTTTCTATAATCTTCATCTTATCTCTTCACCCTTCTTTTTATACTGACAGTTCAGGCGGGTGGCTAATCTGTATTTCCTTATGATCTCAATTTTGTCGTGCACTCCAGTCAGGTAGGTGAATTTCTGTTATTTGCATGTATTATGTGGGTTAACTATCCTCTATATTTTCTCTTCCTCAAACACCAAAAATTTAGAAGAGGGAATGTGCTTGTGAGAGCAAGTGGGAGGTACTTTCTTCATAAAAAAAAAAAGAAAGTGAGGGATTACTTTTTTTTTTGGGATTAGGTAAAGGTGTTTCATTCATAAACAAGGTAAAAACTATGACCATTTATCATGAGAAATGAAAATTGAGCCTAGAATAAGAAAATTTCTATTTATTTTGGTGATCTGGTGATAAAAATCATCTTGCGAATTGTTTTAGAAGTATTCTCAAAAAAAAAAAAAAATGAATCATTCTCAAAATTTGTTTTAGAAGTGAATTGGTACACTGTATTAGATGAGCTATGTTTCCTGCATATTGGGTTCTGAAAAAGTATTACTTTAATGCAGTCCTGTAAGTCCAATAACAAATGTGCTTCCTTTGAGCTTGGTGCTTCTTGTCTCTCTTATTAAGGAGGCCTGGGAGGATTGGGTGAGTACTGGTTGCTCCTTTTCCTTCTCATATTTTTAATTCACAAAATGCTATTTTTATGACATTCATAAGATAGACTAACAGACTACTGGTTTTTCCCCTGTGCATTTGACCTATTCGCTACATTTTCTTTTCTTATTCCTTTGATACTATTGCAGAAGCGTTTTCAGAATGACCTGTCGATTAACAATACTTCTGTAGACATGTTTCAAGATCAGCAATGGGTCTGTGTACCTTGGAAGAAGCTGCAAGCTGGAGATATTGTGAGAGTAAGTGTAAATGTACAAAGCAGTCATTGCAATTCTATGCTCTCTTTTGCTTTGGTTCTTGTAGGATAGATGACGCCCAGTTTTATATCAGACAAGCTATGCAGCTTTCTCTGTCGAGCTCGTTTGTTTGTAGCTCTCATTATCAACTTTTGTTTGTGACTCTCATTATCAACTTTTGTTTGTGACTCTCATTATCAACTTTTGTTTTGTCTATATTCTGAAATACGAGTTATTATTATTATTTTTTAAAAGAATGGTAATGTTGTATTCCTCAGCATTAAACATGCTCGAGACCTTCAAAAAGATTGCGATCCAAAAACAAAAGAATTACAAAGAACCTAGAAAATCTACGAACCGTTCAGCTTCCTCTACACCTTCTTTACACCAAAAGTAAAATGTTATAATACAATTCCATTTGATATTCTGGATGGGATTACAAGTGTCATCAAAATATCTATTGTTTCTTTCTCTCCATATTGACCACCACATGCAAGGTGGTGTTATATTCCATCATTTCTTTTGGCTTTTGCTCCCTCCTCTCCTAATCCAACAACTAAGCAGATCTGTTGTGTTCTGTGCTCTGGCGTCATCCACTTAGGTTGTGAGAGACTTAAGAAATAATACCCAAATCCGACTTTGCAGTGAAGAAACAGGTGACTATTGGTTTCCTCGGCTTCATTGCAGAGAAAACACCAAGATGCAGTCTGGAAGCCTCTCCTTTTTAACTTTTCATGAGTGAGACAAGCTCTTCTGGCCACCAGCCAAGTAACACACTTTACCTTGGTCAGGATCATGTTTTCCAAATCTGTTTCCAAGGAGTTATAGACAGACACCAATCTTCTTGTCCAGCTCAGTCAGTGAGCTCCCACCTTAGAGATATGACTATCTGTCCGTCATTAAATTTGGTAGACCTTCTAGGATGATTATGGAGAATTTTCAAATGGAAAACACACTCCACTCCTTCTCTCAGAAGCAAAAGTTTTACAGGAAGGAATTCAAATCTCCTTCTCAAAATTAGTTGCAGTAGTTCAAAGAAATTTGTTTTGTGAATTTTTGACAAAATCTAGGAAATACTCTTTATTTCAGTGAAAAATTTAAGGTGGTATAAGTTGGCTATTCTTGTGCAGATTAAGCAGGATGAGTTCTTTCCAGCAGATCTTCTTTTTCTTGCCAGCACAAATCCTGATGGGGTCTGCTACATTGAGGTTGTACTTGGTCTGCATCAATACGATCTCTTTTAATTTCCTTTTGTGAAAAAAACTAGCTTGGTCTAGTTTATTCGAAAGGAGTTTCTTTATACATCATAAACGAATGCACTGGTCTCTTATCTCTACCGTGTTTCTCTCCTTGTTTCTACATGAATTACCGCAGACCGCAAATTTGGATGGTGAAACTAATTTAAAGATCAGGAAAGCACTAGAGAAAACCTGGGATTATGTGACTCCCGATAAAGTCTCTGGATTTACAGGTTGGTCTTCTATGCTGCTGCGGCTCAATCTAATGTCTCTGCACAATTATGCATGTATCTAGAGTTTCTGATGTCCAAATGGCATCATCTTAAATTTGAGCGAACATTTTATTGTAATTTACTGTCTGAAATAGGCATGCTGAATTCCTTCAATCTAGCTTTCTTAGCATGTAAGTTCAGTAGGTCATACACTGTTGAATACTTATCTTCTGACATTGGTGTTAAAAGCACACATTGAGCAATTGCTAACATGCTGTCCACATAATGATCACACAGACTCATGTTTAATATATGTTACTGCACATGAATAACTTATAATATTTAGATTGGTACCCTCGAGTATCTACGATCTTCTGCAGATGCTTATCAACAGATATGCTATTGGTATATAGTTTATATCACTTAATGATGATCTTGTTACGTCTTTAGTAAAATCTTGACTATTTGATTCTAATGCACGCACGTATATGCCTTTGAAGGATGACTTGTCTGATGTTTCCTTGCATGTTTCGTCTTTCCAGGAGAAATACAATGTGAGCAACCTAATAACTCATTATACACTTTTGCTGGCAATCTGATAATTCAAAAGCAAACCTTGCCACTCGGTCCAAATCAACTTCTATTAAGGGTACTTAGTCTTTTTGTTTTTATTTTTCTTCTTTTGTTTGTTTCTCTCTGTCTCTCTCTGGTTCTTACGATGTACTTTGATAAGTACTATCAAGACGTAAAACTTATGGTTTATTGATTCTTATTGGTGGTTCTGTTAAGATGACCGGAGGCCTTGTCTTTTCCATTTCGTGCATTACATTTGGAGTTCCTCAGCTATTTGCTATACTTCTTCTCTGATGCAGAGAAAGTATACTTGTTGAATTTGATTAGCGTTTTCCTTCTTGATGTTATCTCTATTTTTTACAGGGCTGCAGCCTGAGAAACACACAGTATCTTGTTGGGGCTGTCATTTTCACAGGGCATGAAACAAAGGTATCAATTCTGTATTTTAATTTATAAGCTACCACACGCCCATAAACACTATTTATCTCTTTCTCTCCCCCTCTTCTTCTTTTATGTTATTTTTTTTCTTGGGAGCACAGGTTCATTTTGCTTGCCATATTTCAAAAGTAATTTAAAGAAGTAGGTTACTCGTGCCATTAAATAGTTCAGTAACAGTTCTTTCTTTTAGTCTATTCATGGATATTTTTGTTTAAAGATTTAGAAACATCATTTCTTTGATGAGTACTCAATTGGTTTATACCTATCACTTTGCTTTGTAACCTTAGTTTTCCTTTGCTTAGTTTTGTATTTTATGTAAATTGCCAACTGCGTTTTCACTGCAGGTTATGATGAATTCCATGAAGATTCCTTCGAAGAGAAGTTCTTTGGAGAAGAAACTTGATAAGCTTATTCTAACTCTTTTTAGTGTTCTCTTCAGCATGTGTGTATTGGGAGCTATAGGCAGGTTCGATTAGTTTCTACAACCTACCTGCCATTTTAGAACACTGCTTTATATTCCCATCAGTGTTGAAAAGGTTGCTTGGATCTTTGCAGTGGTATATTCATAAATAAGAAATATTTTTATGTACGGTTTGAAAGCAGCGCAGACGCACAATCCAATCCTGACAATAGATTTGTGGTAACTATTAGATTCTCTTGACTTGTTGACCTTCTCAGTGTTTCTTCTGTCTTTGCTTATTTGTTTCTAATTACTCTTTTGGTTTGTGCTCAGGTTGCTGCTTTGACCATGTTCACCTTAATCACTCTCTATTCACCAATTATTCCCATCTCTCTCTATGTCTCTGTTGAGGTGGATCTTATTACAGTTTTTGTTGTGTACTTGTGTTATGCAGGATTTTGATTTTGAAGTATCTTTTTCTCTTTTTCTTATCTTTTCTCTGGTTTTCACTTACAGATGGTTAAGTTTATTCAATCCACTAAGTTTATCAACAATGACTTACACATGTACCATGCTGAGAGTAACACCCCTGCACAGGCTAGGACATCTAATTTGAATGAGGAACTTGGGCAGGTAATTTTGAGTCAGTAACTAGTATGGTGAAATTAAGTAGATCGCAATGCAATGTGTCCTTGATCTCAATGGCTCTAGTTTATGCTGTGCTTTTAACTGTCAATCTGTGAATGATTGGTCATTGATCTCTATGGGTAGGTGGAATACATATTTTCTGACAAAACTGGAACTCTTACGAGGAACTTGATGGAGTTCTTCAAATGTTCCATTGGAGGAGAGATTTATGGCAATGGTATTACTGAAATTGAGATGGGAACTGCTCAAAGAAGTGGAATGAGAGTTGAGGTAAATGACCTTTAAGTTAGGGATAATATATAAAAGGATTTATGGCTTTGCATTGTCTTGATTTAGAGAATTGATAGGGTCAAAAATCATCAAGTGAGGCACGAGAAAAAGGTTTCAATTTTGATGATGCTCGGCTGATGCGAGGTGCTTGGAGGAATGAATCTAATCCTGATTCATGCAAGGTATATTATTGAATTATCATGGTGAATAAAACCACGAAAATCAGTTGGTTTGTGCCTGAGTGTCTGTTTGAACAATGAAATATCATTAACTTGATGTTAAAAAAAAGACCAGAAAGTTACTGCTGCTGTAGCGATCGCCCCTCTTTCTCTCTCTCTCTCTCTCTCTCTTTATTTTTAGGACTTTTTTGTTATTGTTATTGAAGTTACTGGAAATCAGATATAGCTGAAGTGTAAGTCACACTGTTTAGTAAATCAAAAACTTCTATTTCTTGCCTAGTTTTATGTTCTTTTTTATATCAAGTTATTTCTGTGGCCTTCATTGGTGTTTGTATGCAACTTATTGTGGTATTGACTTCTGTTCTCTTACTCCTTTCGTCTTAAACTCAATGCCCATCTTCCCCGCATCATCAAGAGAAGACTTGATAATGATTATTGTTTCCTTTTAAATGGGGAAAATTTTGGGGCCATATTAAGGAAAAGGTGAACATTTATATAAACAACTTTTTGTATATGGATTTTTGGAGGAATATAAAACTTGGTTAGTAACTTTTGCATGTGAATATCCCATTCACATTAGAGTTGATATGGCGCAAATTTTCACAAAAATGCAGTCTGATTTCTTCTTTGGCGCTCACAGACCTCTAACCCAACAATGACAAAGGTTGTTTGTTCAGGAATTTTTCAGATGCCTTGCAATATGTCATACCGTGCTTCCTGAAGGTGAAGAGACCCCAGAAAAAATACGATATCAGGCAGCATCTCCTGATGAAGCTGCTTTGGTTGCAGCAGCAAAGAACTTTGGCTTCTTTTTTTACAAGTGCGTGGATACTTGCAATTTTAGTTAGCCCTATCAGAAATATAAAGTAGAATTTCTGCATTTATGCTGCTGGAAGTAATACAATTTCGTCGCATATCTGTTAATAATGTGAATATATGGAAGCATAGGAGGTAACTAACATAAATTATTTGGCTGGATGACTTGAGGAATGCTGTTTTCTTCAAATCTAAATGGTGAAACCAATCATCATTTAATGGGAGAGGGCATGTAAACTTGTGCTGCTAATCTTATTCTTAATTTCTTCAAGCATGGAAAGAAGAGATTCAAATTGAAAATGAAATTCTGTTTTTGGTGCTAACTGTTGAGAACATTTACACATTCATAACAGAATATTCTGTTACACTAACTATAACTCCAAGAATAGTCCAGGTTAGATAAGGATAATAATCACCATTTTGGTGAGTGGTTGACTTGTTTGCAGCAGGGGTAGGAGATTTTAATTGTAGAGTGAGCGGAGAATTGAGAAATCTAGTGATGGCATGAACTGAATTATTGGCATTTATTTTCTTGAGGTGTCAACTATTTAATTGTATGCTATTTTTCTAGGTGGAAGATTAGGTAAGAAAGAGTACATTATTGGTATTTGATTGATTGAAAGAGTAGTTCTCTGGTAGTTCAGTTAGCAGAAGGCATTGTCTGCTAATACATAGTTGAGGTATCAAATTATGGAAAGAATTAGGGTTGCTTATTTTGTGTCATTGTTACTGCTTGCTATTCTATTTGTTTCTGGTCTGCTGTTAATTTTACAATTTTTCAGGCGTACTCCAACATTGATTTATGTGCGGGAATCACACGTTGAGAAGATTGGACAGATTCAAGATATTCCCTATGAGATTTTGAATGTCCTTGAATTCAATAGGTGTTTGGATTTTCTCACTTACTATGTGCATTGTCTGCATGATGGTATGAGGTTTGACTGTTATCCTTATTTTTGTATTCAGTACGAGAAAGCGTCAGTCTGTTGTATGTCGCTATCCTGATGGCAGATTGGTACTCTATTGCAAGGTAAGCACTTACAAAGAAGGATATTTTACTTGGATTACTTGTTAGAAAATATCATAGGACCTTCTTTGGACAGGGTGCAGATAATGTTATTTATGAGAGGTTGCGTGATGGAGAAAGTGATTTGAAGAAAAGAACCAGGGAGCACTTGGAGCAATTTGGTGCTGCTGGACTTCGTACACTTTGCTTGGCTTTTAGAGATCTAAACCCTGATATGTATGAAAGTTGGAATGAAAAATTCATTCAAGCAAAATCTTCTCTTCGAGACCGAGAGAAGAAACTGGATGAGGTGCGTATCTGTAGTTAACACTGCTGTTATATTTTCCTTGTATTACCTTATCAAAAGAAAACACTGCTGTTATATTTTCCAGATTTGTTACATTTTGGAGGAGACTTTTTGTAACAATTGCTAATTCATTGTTTGGCACAGTTAAAATTTTCCTTTCTTTAAAATCTGCTAGTCCCTTTTGGCAAGGTTTGTTTTGTTCAGCAAGTAGTCCAGATTATCAAAAGTTCCCTTCATTGTTATCCTTCTGGCACATGGTGCTAGACGTAGGTTCCAGGATTGTTTTCGAAGTATAGTTTGATGTATTCCATAGAATGAATGATGTAAATGAAACTTCATTAATAGCTTATTAGTAAAGCTAACGCCCCTGAGGCCTTTGGTCTAGTGGTAAGAACACAGCTTGTGAGGTGTGACTTAGGTGCATGTCAGGGGTTCGAACCCTGCTGCTGACAAAAGCCTGGTATTTAAGTGGAGAAGGGTAGAGGGACAGGCCCAATCCACCGAGATTCGAACCGTGTGCCAGCGACCCTCAGGGATTTCTTATTTATTAAAAAAAGAAGAGCTTATTGGTAACAATTCATATTATATTTTCAAGTATTGTTGCCTACTGTTATCAGCTGTTACAATATTCTTAAATCTTAAGAATATATTGGACGGAGTTTGTATATTAAGAGATACATTTTGATGCTTTATTAATGATGCCAGTTCTTATCACTATGTACTCTAAGCTTATACCTAGGGATATGGTTGAGATTTCTTCACCCTTAAATAGAGATCTCGGGTTCAAGCCCTCGGAATAGGAAACTTCATGGCATGGGAGCACTTTACCCCCTTAGTGGTCCTGCTCAGTATGAATCTGGATTAGTTGGCCAGTGGGCTTTGGATACCAGATGGTTAATTTAAAAAAGAATTACACTAGTGGGCTTTGGATACCAGATGGTTAGAAAGAATTACTTGGCCAGTGGGCTTTGGATACCAGATGGCTAATATATAAGAAAAAAGAATGTACTGTAGCTTGGAGCTCTGTTCTCTCTCTCCTCTCTTTTCATTAAAAGAAGCTATGATATTATTGCTTATAGCACCAAGTTAGTGTAGCTTTGCAGATATGCACAAGCTGAAAAGAGCATCCGTTGTTAGAAATGGAGGGAGCTGATAAAATTTGACACTTATCTACATTGTTCACATTTTGAAGATTACACTTATTTCTATTGATGCACTGAGAAGCTTCTTTCTTCAAAGCATCTGTTGTTTCTTGCTTTCCGTAACAACCACAGAATGCATTAAGTTATAGCCATAAGTTCCTCCTGTTCTTCTAGATCTTTGTTCCCTTCCAGCACCAAATAACATGTTTTAACTCCTTTGGTCCATCTTAAGATGAACAGAGACTAGGTTCCACAGTTCCTTGGCACCGAGCAATGAATAAAAAAGATGGCTTACTCAATCTGTCTCCCTTTCATGCAACAGCACCTTTTGCACAGAGAGATAATCCTTTTCATTATATTATCCTGCCCAAGGCAAGCCTCACTATAACAATCACCCAAATCAAGCCACCTTATGGGGAACTTTAGTTTTCCAGATAGCCTTCCATGGCCAGTCTACTGCTGGTGTAACATTTAGTGCCCTTGTAGCCAAACTAGATAGGATATACTTCTTTGTTCTCTGTCCACAACAGAGAGTCTTTTCTTCAGCCACCCAATTTAATTCCTCCACTCCTTGGAGCTCTTCTTCGTTTACTATTCATCGTCCAGAATTTTACTGGTGGTTAAATTTAAAGTGCTTCTTCATGTGTCATTATTTTTCTAAGTGTGTAGCTTTATGCAGGTGTCAGAACTGATAGAAAAGGATCTTGTCTTGATTGGATGCACTGCTATAGAAGACAAGCTTCAAGAAGGTGTACCTGCCTGCATAGAGACTCTTTCAAGGGCTGGAATTAAGATTTGGGTGCTTACTGGGGATAAACTGGAAACAGCAATAAACATTGCTTATGGTCTGTATAAGAAATAGGCAGTCTATTTACTTTCTATCTACTGTCTTATCCTGATTCACTTGTGTATTGCAGCATGCAATTTGATCAATAACAACATGAAACAATTTGTTATCAGCTCAGAAACTGATGAAATCAGAGAAATGGAAGAAAGAGTAAGCAGCATTTCGTGATTTTCTTGTTTTTCAGTTGGCAAATCCACAACACTTAACAATTACTGTGTTTTTTCACAAGGGTGACCAAGTGGAGCTTGCTCGTTTTATGAAAGATACAGTCAAGAATGAGCTCAGGAGATGTTATGACGAAGCGCAAGAGCTTCTCCATTCAGCATCTGGACCAAAGTTAGCGCTAGTAATTGATGGGAAGGTCTTAATGTATGCCTTAGACCCAAGTCTTCGTGTAATGTTGTTGAATTTGAGCTTGAATTGCAGTGCAGTGGTTTGCTGTCGTGTTTCTCCTTTACAGAAAGCTCAGGTGAGGTCCTTAGGCCACCTTGGAAATTATCAAACTGGCTTGTGCTTTCTTCTCATCGGAACATGCTTTTTTAACTATAAACATGGATTCAGTCACCCATTTTTATCCATCCCTTTCATGCAACGGGAGCATTCTTAATTTCTGTCTGTCACATCTGCCTGGCAGCTTAAAAGTTTATACGCATTATGATAGATATCATCAATCTGTTCCTTATCTCACTGTATCACTTTGTAATAACATTGGCATATTGTATGTCTTGAATGCTCTTATGGGGTTCACATTTCATTATCAACTATTTTGGTTTCTTCAAGAGTCACCATTACAGTTTAGTGATTTGGTGATATTCTTGAAGTTACAAATTAAAAATACTGTAATGTTCGTAAAGTTAGGATGAGCTTTTTGATTGTCAAAACTTGTAGGCGGAAGATATTTAGCAACTTCCTCATTGCTTTCAGGTAACCAGCTTGGTTAGGAAGGGGGCACAGAGAATTACTCTTAGTATTGGTGATGGGGCTAATGATGTGAGTATGATTCAAGCTGCCCATGTTGGTGTTGGAATAAGTGGACAGGAGGGAATGCAAGCAGTGATGTCTAGTGATTTTGCAATAGCTCAGTTCCGCTTTCTCACCGATTTATTGCTTGTCCATGGACGCTGGTCATATCTTAGAATATGCAAGGTTTTCCTTCATCTGGTCTTCTGTGTGCAAACTTTTATGATCTGTACGGGTAGTTATGTGATCTGGAAATTTTATATGCAGGTGGTAACATATTTCTTTTACAAGAATCTGATGTTTACACTGACTCAGTTTTGGTTTACCTTCCGCACTGGATTCTCTGGTCAAAGGTTCTATGATGATTGGTTCCAGTCTCTCTACAACGTGATCTTCACAGCCCTTCCTGTTATTATTCTTGGGCTTTTTGAGAAGGTAACTGATTTTTTTTTTTAAACTTTTTCTCAGCTTTAGGAATGTATGACAGTGATGACTGTTTCTCTAACTACGATGTTGTTTCTTGTTGTTTATACATATTGTGCATTTAGGATGTCAGTGCATCTCTCTCCAAGAAATATCCTGAGTTATACAGGGAAGGAATTAGAAATACATTCTTCAAATGGCGAGTTGTGGCTACCTGGGCTTTTTTCGCAGTATATCAATCATTAATCTTGTATAATTTCGTAATTTCTTCGAGTACGAAGGGCATAAATTCATCTGGCAGGATGTTTGGCCTATGGGATGTCAGTACAATGGCCTACACTTGTGTTGTTGTAACTGTCAATTTGCGTCTCCTTATGATGTGCAACACAATTACAAGATGGCATCACATTAGTGTTGGAGGGAGCATATTGTTATGGTTCATTTTCGTCTTTATCTACTCGGGCATCCACTTGCACAAAGAACAGGTGAGTACCATACATGTTTGATATGTTCCTAAGATCAATTCACTTTCTAACGTGATTGGTTTGTATTCACCACAGGAGGGTATCTATTTAGTCATCATTGTCCTGATGAGCACATTTTATTTCTACCTCACGCTGCTTCTTGTACCAGTTGCTGCACTTTTTGTTGACTTCCTATATCAGGGGTAAGTCTCTGGAGTAAATTTTCTTAAACTTGCAATAAATATTATCTAGTACATTGCAGTATTAGCACATTTTGCTAGATTGTTCTTTTATTTAAACTCTCTTTCAAATTCACTTTTAACACTACTAGTTGCTTCGTTTCAGGGTACAGAGATGGTTTTCCCCCTATGATTATCAGATTGTTCAGGAAATTCACAAGCACGAGATTGACAATAGCAGGATTAGTTTATTGGAGATTCATAACCAGCTTTCTCCAGATGAAGCAAGGAGTTATGCCATAATGCAATTGCCTGGACAGAAATCGAAGCATACTGGTTTTGCCTTTGATTCGCCCGGTTATGAGTCATTTTTTGCATCTCAGGCTGGCGTCTTGGCGCCTCAAAAGGCATGGGATGTGGCTCGGAGAGCAAGCATGATGAAAACACGGCCAAAGGCACCTAAAAAGAGCTGAGTTGCTGAAATTTTGTACAAATTTTCTTCTTTAACCTTGTGCTCTCCTAGAATTAGCTGTGTACTTAAATTCTTTCACTCACATTCTTCGTACCTTTTGCTGTTAAATTCTTCAGTTAAGTCAGTAGTTGGGTTAGTGAGATTGTAGCAAAAATCAGCTAAGAAGAAAACGATAGAAAATGTACATTATTATTTAATGTAACCATCCAATACACACTTCTCAAATTCAGCTTGTATATTCTATGTATTCATAGTTTTGATATTCTTTATGCAAACATTATTCATTAGATTAATTATAACCATTTTTACTAATCTGGAACCAATGCTATAGTTGATAGATTGATAATTTTAATAGATTACTAAAGCAACTACGGTAAAATATGTTTTTGACATAGACTCATCATCTTGCACTACCAAACTATGACTATCAAATATTCATTTGTCTCAAAATTATTATCCAAGTTAAAATTCGAAATGTGACATCGTTGTTCAATTTTTAAAAACTACATAAGAAGTTTTTATAAACATTGAAACTAAAAGGTTAATTAAATCTCTCAAATAGGAATCATTTTAAGGTAGATTTACATCATTCATGCTTCTCTCAGTCAAGCTTAATGTAGAACCACTCGATACCAATCTTCAACATTGTAGTCTGTATGTCGATCTGCATTTATCTAAACTTTGTCCTTGCAGATGGATCAAAAGTGCACAATTCAATTACGGGAGCCGTTTGATTCACGGATTAAATTATTTTGAGATTATAGTACAGAGTTTTTAATTTTTGGACTAATCTACCACAACTAAGAGGTTGGATAAAATAATTTTAAGTTTAATAAGATAAAACATCTTATCCCGCGTATCAAAAGAAAAAGTGCAAATTTTAGGACAAGGTTATTACCATTAATAAATCTTTAGGGACCTATAACCTATATATAAACATTGT
Source organism: Datura stramonium (assembly GCA_018107945.1). Taxonomy (NCBI): domain Eukaryota; kingdom Viridiplantae; phylum Streptophyta; class Magnoliopsida; order Solanales; family Solanaceae; genus Datura; species Datura stramonium. The sequence goes on along the minus strand of JACEIK010000142.1, from coordinate 128,957 downwards.
TTTGCAACTCTCCTCAAACTTCAAACTTAACATCATCCTACCAAGTAGAGCCAACCCTCATATAACTGTATGTATTAAGGTTTCGTTTGGTTTGCAAATAAGTTATCTCAACATAATTAATTTTGGATTGGGATAATTCGAGATTGTTATTCTATCGTCAATCAGAAATTAAAGAATAAATAGTTTGAAAATTAATTTTTGAATGGGTTTATCTCACATTTGATTGAGATAAAATCTCAGGATAACTTACTCCGAGATTAATTATTCTAGGATTGTAGTGTTATTTTTCTCCTGCCCTCAGTGTTATTTGTCGAAATAGTTTTTTAGGACAATGTCCGACATAACTCAAGCATCACTTGTACTTGATTATCAATAAATAATACATACATTTAGGTGTGTCCGATTCCTATTTTTCGTGTTCGGTTATTTAAAAATCTTTTCTTTAGGAAAACAAGTTCTTTGAAAGTAAGGAAAATAACTTTCCTAATAAAAGTAGGGAAACAAGTCACATTTGTCTCCTCCCACACTCACAACCATCCACCCCACCCCTGACCCCTCCACCACATCCCCCACCCTTTCCCCTCCCCTTATCTCCACCCTACCCCATGGTCAAGTAGTTTTGTCTTAATTATATACAAATATAAACTCCGCCTGCACTGACTGAAAATAAATAAGGTGCATTTTGTTTTAAAAATCTCCTCCATGATTCCCTTTGCTTAAAGGTGAAAACTCATACTGATATACAAAAAGAAAATGTAATCATCAAACAAAAGGTTACTGGAATTATATATATAATAACAAGGATTGAACCTTCTACTCCACAAACATATAACAAATCTATAATAATTTATAAACCATCTAATTAATTATATTCTTTAATAAGAAAATACAGAGGCTTTTCTATATATGGTGTAAAATTTTTCTAATCCTTTTAGCGTGGGAGGAATTTGATTTTTTATCAAGGCGATATATAGAGTGATTCTTGATAGATGTCCGCAAAGATTCAACAGAGTCGCAAAAAATCTAGGAACACACTTGAAACGCATTAAAAATTTGATTTTGAAGTCAAAAGAATATACATACATATATATATATATATATATCATAGAGGTATTGAATATTTTCTTTGGCACTACTCTTCAATCATCTTCTTTTACATAAAAATTCAATCTTGATATGGTGGCATGCATGCAGATCCCTTTTGTTTCTAGGACTTCTTATACTCTGTAATTTTTGTCAGGCAAGGCTATGTGTATGTATTCATGAAAAGGTGGTTTGGTAGTTGGATTAGATATATATGAATTATGCAGGTATATATTAAATTCTGCATAAATAATATCATGTTTGGTAGTTGATCAGGAGGTAAGTTAATTATTCATGTACAAATATTAATATGGTGTTTGGTTTGTAATTTAGAAATTTGTATAACTAATACATGTATAAGTTATGAGGAAATCTATGTATTATTTTATGTAGGATAGAAGGTGGAATAAGTAATATATGAATAATTAAATCCTGCGTAAAATAATACATAAATTTCCTCATAACTTATACATGTATTACTAATACCTACCTAATTCTAACTAGTTACCAAACGACCCTTAAGAACTTGTCAGGGGATCAGAACGAGTCTAGGGTCTTGCAGGATCACTATGCAGTAGTCATTCTTTAGGTGCATTTGTTTTAGATTGAGTGCTTCCATGCCCGATCACTGCTAAAAAATCACTATTTCTCCATTAAAAATTGTTAAGTGGCAATCCCCATCGATTATCGGCAGGAAGAGAAAAAATAATAATATTTTTACATGGAAAAATCAAAGAAACTTCCCACTATTTCAATGAGAAACTGTTTCTCGCCATGAGTTTTTTCAGTGAACTGATTCGGGGGAAATGAGTGAGAAAATTATGTTTTATAACACCAATTTTTCATTGATTTCCAGTGGAAAAAATTTCTATTTTTAGCAGTGGATAAACAATTGAAATTCTTTTAATTGAGTCGAAGATCGGAATGATAATTATTATAAAAAAAATGTGGTACCTAAGAAATTAATGTCATGGAATGAAGATGAAGAATTCTCAACTACAAGAAATCTGAATTATGGGAAGAAAGAGAGAGTTGAAAGATGAGCTAGGCAACTATTGATGGGATACTGAAACTGGAAGACAAGATTCAAAGAAGTCTTCTCAATATATCTTGTGCCATACTTCATTCACACTCACACATTTAGGGGGTGTTTGGTTGCTAGTAAGGAAGTGAATTATTTATATATTAAATTAAGCATAATTAATATAATGTTTGGTAGCGTTTTATAAGTTAGTTATGTATAAAATTTAGCACACCAAGTAAGGTATTTGGCTATCAGTTTACAATTTTCGTAATTAAAAATGTATAAGTAATGAATAAATTTATATATTATCTTATGCAGGATAAAAGATGAAGTAACTAATATTCCTTCCGTTTCAATTTCCTTGTTTGGACACAAAGTAAAAAGAAATTGAAGTTTATGAACTTGAACTAAAGATATGTATAATACCAAAACGTCATTTAATCTTGTGGCCTTAAATATGTCATGTGAGGTATTGAAATTAAAGAGTTCCCGAATTATAAAAGAGACATTATTTAGATTGATTAATAAGATAAGCAAGACAAACAAATTGGAACAGAAAAAGTATGAATTAGTAATCTTTATATAACTAATCTCTGCATAACTTTATCCGACAACCAAACCACCCCCTGAGTTTTTGAGTTGAAATATGAAATATGAAATAAATTGCCAGTTCAAGATACAAGTTATCACAATCAATCCATCTGCACCAATGTTTACTCTAATTAAGCTTGCCAGGCCACAAACACATACGAAGCATTAATATGTACAAAACAGCAATAACATATCAAATATAATCTACAAGTTAGGTCTGAGAAGGGTCGTGTATATGCAGATTTTACCCTTATCTTTAAAAGATAGAGATACAATTTCCAATAGATCCACATTTAATATATATACATTAATAAATATACATTAATAAATATCCTTTATATAGTCCAATTCTTGGACTCCACTCCCTCTGTATGCTGAATTCATTTCTGGCTATGAACCAACTGTTTCATAACGAATGAAAGAAGTTAGCAAGTTTCTTTGACACAGACTGCTGAGATTCATCAAACAGATCCTCATCATTATCATCAAAGTCATCCTCATTTTCTAAAACCAAGTGCATCCCATGCTTCTTCAGTTTGAGGCCATTAAAACGTGGACGCTCTCTAATTGCAACCTGCAGCCTGTCACCTTCTTTCAACATTAAGGTAAAAATACTGTATTCTTGAAATCGACATAAATATAGCTGATCTTCACCCGTATCAGGAACCCCCATCAAGTACAAAGTCTTCTTATGTTCAGGTGTAGCATCACCTTGTCTGGTAATTGTTGCTTGTATATCCACGATTGCTGGGACTTCGTGTCTGAAATTATCCTCTACTTGTTGGTCTAGAGAGAGAACTATACCAATGATCACCCCCTTGAGATCACGGTGCTTGCGAGTTGAGATGTTAGGTACTTCCTGAATAAACCAATCTGGAAGGTCATCCCCTGGAACACAGAGATACTTCATATGCCTCAGAGATTCCTGCATTCAGAGTCTTAGTAAACTTGATATAGAAATGTAAATATTAATCTTGATGTCTAAGAGGGGGAGGGAGGAGAGAAGGAGAAACAACCTTAGAAATCCTCCTTTTTATAGAAGGCAAGCACGCGTTGCAACCTCCTGTATACAGCCTTTTCAACGATTTTAAGCTTTCAAGGCCTGGAATATCCATTAACTTCTTGCAATTACTGAATCGAAGTTCTTCCAAATATTCCAAACTTGATATGCTAGCTATATGTTCCAATGCAGAGCAGTTTGCAGCAATTAACCATTCCAAACTTGAGGGAAGTTCAGGGAGAAACTTGAGCTTTCTGCAGTTTTGGAGATATAAATGCTTGAGAACACGGAGTCCTTTCAGGCTAGAAGGGAGGCTGCAAAAATCATTGTGTCCAAGTTCTAGCTTTTCCAAAGAAGACAACTTCTGAAAATCTTCAGAAATCTTCCCAGATATTTTCCATGCATGAGCATCTAGGAATTCCAAGGATGAGAGATTCGAAAATGATTCTGGAAGAGTAACGCGTTTAGAGCTTTCTCCTCCGTGTAAATCTTCCATATCCAGCAGTTCATCCTGTCTAGGCTGTGGTTTCTTTCTCATCTTCAGTATCTTTAAGCTTGAAAGCATTCCAATTTCATCGGGTAATTCTGACACAGCAGTTTCATCCATATAGAGGTAACACAAACTCTTAAGGCTTCCAATTGAAGCCGGAAGATGTTTGAGTTTCAAACACTTGTTCAGCGTCAACTGCCAAAGTCTTTTCAATAAGCCTATCGAGTCTGGCAACTCAGTAATTGATGTATTGTGTAGGTCCAAAGCAGTTAAACATGACATATTTCCAGTTGAGCTAGATAAAGATCTGATTAAAATGCAGTTCCCCATCTCAAGCTTCTCAAGGGACTTTAAGTTCCCTAACTGGAAACTTAGTTCACTAACTGAGGTCCCTTCTAGACAAAGCCAAACCAATGACGATAAGCTACTCACGGAGTTGGGCAATTCACTCAAGGACTCGCAATTTCTGACTGTAAGGAACTTCAAACGAGATAATAAACCAACAGAAGGTGGCAATTCTTTTATGGAGCTGTGATCAAGATAAAGCCCTATTAAAGATTTAAGATTGCCAAGGGAATCTGGAAGTGAGATGAGCCCCTTGCACATTCTCAAGTTTAATTTCTCAAGATTCTTCAAATTTCTAATGGTGTCAGGAAGTTCCTTTAAAGCAGATCCTCTAAAAGAGAGCTCTGTCAACGAACTTAGATTCCCAATAGCTCTAGGCAGTGACTCCAAAGATAGGCAATCATTTAAATTCAACATCTGAAGATTCTTCAGGTGGAAGATAGAGTTAGGTAGCCTTGTTATTGCTGTACCGTCTAGAAGAAGTTCTCTCAATGATTTCCAGCCACTCAAGTCCTCAGGTAATTCTCTTAGACTCCAGCAACCAGATAGGATAAGTACTTCAAGACGTTTCAATCCAGACATGTCATCCGGAAATGCCAAAAGGTTTTTACAGCCCTTCATGTTTAGATGGGTCAACATAGTCAAGTCTCCAATTGATGGATGGATCTTAACCAGTTCATTGCATTCCTCAAGAATCAGCTTCTCCAATTGAAGTCCAGATAAATCAGGGGTTTCCTTAAGTTGGCGACAGCTACGTAGATTCATAACTTTCAGCTGCTTTGCCATCTATCAAATGAAGATTTTCTCAGTCTTTGCAAAAAGAAATGGCTTGCAGAATAACCCTTTGAGATCAGTAGACAGTAAATCCAAGAAGTTAAACATTACGGAAAGGAGCTGATACCGCCTAGCGAGATAAGGGGATGACAAACCAACAAACATTTCAAGTAAAAACAATAAAAATTGCACCTTTTCCTTGTGTGCATCAGCTTCATAGAGCCTGAAAAACAATTAGCCACTCTCCTGACAAAGCTTGGGAATCTAAAAATCATCTACCGATGATTAAAGGGACATGTAGTTCTTCCTACTTATTACCAACAAACAAAATTGTCAAAAAGGAGACATGTAGTCCTTCTTACTTGCCAACAAACAAACTTTTAAAGGAGATTGGTTGAACTAATTCACTTACCTTGTTCTGGTAGAAATTCCACCCTTTCTTGTTCCAGAACCGTGTAATCATGCTCTCCGATAAATCAAGAACTACGATCTTTCGGGACAACAACTCTGGAGGAATAACTTCCAAAGGGCAGCCTTTCCACTGCAGCCACTTCAGTTCGGCAGGTAATAGCTTGAAATTTCCAACCAATTTGACATGATTGATTCGGAGGAGTCTCAGATTGATCATGCACTGAAAAGCTTTAGTGTGAAATGTTAAACCATTTGCTTTCGTACCTTGGCCAATATACTTTTCAAGTACTTTCTTCAAATAGAACCGGGATACTTCCTCAGAGTTTTGATCTTGCTTCTTCTCAAAGTCGAGCACAATACCCTCAATGTTTCGTGTGCCCTTGAATTTGCTCGAATTAGATAATAAAAAATAAAAAATCAACAGAGGAAGCTAGAAGACAATAACAAAAAGTTAAAAGCTCAATTAAATAATGAGTGAATAAGCCAAGTAACTGCAAAATGCTTCTTGGTTTCTATTTGAAGGAATCTTTTGGCTGCATTTTGTTGCTTTATACTAAACTAGTAATACACGTAGTATTTTGTAAAAGAAGTAAATCAGCTCAGTTTAAAAATAATAATTAAAAAAGAAGAAGAACTAATGCAGTAAAGTATAAAAAGTTTTTATACAAATAGATGTCTCGAAAAATCAATTGTAAGTAAGTGTCTGAACTGTACGTGGATAGAGAACCTGGAAAAAGAGAGTGAATTACCTGCTACAATCAACTAAATTACACTGATTAATACAATTTTTTTTACAAAAAAGATATTTTGAAACTTGTGTTCGAGCAAGCAACATGCTCAAGTAGAATACTTGTTTAGCCGTTTAACCACCATGTAGAAAACAGGAATCTCTCCAAATTTCATCTAGACGTACTTAGGTACTAACTTGAAGTTAAACAATACTGCAAATACAAAAGATGTCATCTAAATCATAGAACCATACCTTGTGGCTGTTTAGGACAGCCATAATATCATCATGATTCCACAATCTACTACGTTTACCAACATCTCCAAAATTCTCACGTTGTACGATTTGTTTCCCCATGTCTTTGAGCTGATCATGCATCCACAAAACATTCCCATCAACTATTTTAAGAAGCGATTTTGCTGTGAGCTCTGTTATTGCACTTTCAGCGCCAAAACCACAACCTTTAAATATCGCAATTGCATCTTCCCTTTCAAGCTTTGTATTAAGAAGAAGACATGCTAAGTCAAGAAAGATGCATTTTTCTTGTTCATCTAGAGCACCAAAACTTATTTCCAAGATATCTTGAAGTTCACCTGGGCGAATCTGTCTCAGCTTTTGTATTACATCTTGCCACTCCTTCAATCTTTTCTTGTAGAACAATAAAGATCCAAAAACTTCCAGAGCTAGAGGTAATTTCCCGCTGAGTGTTACAACTTCTTCAGCAAGAACCGAGAAGTTCTTAGGAGGCTGCTCTCTTCCAAATGCATGATAACTTAATAACTTAAGTGACTCAGTTGAGGAGAGCTCTTTTACCTCAAAAATCTTATTTACGATACTTGGGAGTAAAACACTTTTATCTCTAGTGGTGATGATGACTCTGCTTCCTTGGCAAAACCAGTCTCTCCCACCAACCAATACACGAAGTTGATTTGCGTGGTCCACATCATCTAGGAAAATAGCAACTGGCTCATTATTTTTGTTCATAGATTCCTTCATTGATCGGATACCTTCAGCAGTACTGTCTATGATGGACGAAGCACCTGAGTTAAGATCACCAATGAGTTTGCTTTGAAGAGTGACCAAACCATTTTGTCGCCTTTCAATTTCTTTAACATCTGAAATAAAGCTACGTTTCTTGAAATGCACAACAAACTGATTGTACAAAGCTTTGGCAAGAGTGGTCTTGCCAACTCCTCCCATTCCGTATAATCCTAATACTATCACACCATTTGCTTTAACTTTCAGTATCCTCTGCAATTCATCAAGACGAGAATGAAGTCCTACCGGGTATCTTGCCACACCTAAAGGTGTATTATCAAGTTTTCCCAGAACTTTCTTGACTAGTAATTGAATTAACTCTGCTTCTTCCCTGGCACAAATATGACAACAATGAAATAAGATGAGCAAGTTTTCAGCCCCAAGAATATAATACTTAAAGAGTATAGATTCATGATCATTTACATGGTTGCTTTTACACAAAAATAAAAAAGGCAATATATAATTCAGTTTCATTCTGGAATTTCTTTGATCCTCAAACATCTAGAATATCTTTCCTTCAACATAGTCCACCAAATGCATGCTAATTCTTTCTCCGCCATTTCTTCCGAATGGAACAAATTCAAACTTCTCCTAGGCAGAGGCGGATTTAGAATTTCTATAACATGGTGCACCACTAAAAAATGAGAATTGATTCATGTTACTCCACATAAATAACTCAACATTCATGATTCAGCCAAGTGCATCATTTTAACTTTTTTGGAGTATGAGGGTCCGCAGATAATATTTGATCTAACTCCTTGGAAATATGTACATAAAATATTAGTTTGTCAAAGAGATCATGGATTCACGTCCACCGTAAATTGGGCTATAAATCCGCCCATGTTCATAGGATATACTGTTAGGATCAAAATAGCAGGGTGTCATGCGCAATCTAATAACTGCAATAATATAAGTATAATCTTTAATATGATTTGGTCAAGTGTCCTACATATCAAAAAAACTAATATAAAAAAGCATACAACTATTGAGAGAATAATCTCCCCTAAATAAGACTCTTTAAAAACTATTGTGCATGTGTATTGTGTTATGTATGAGAATAAGAGATCTTCTATTTATAGAAGTCCATAACTTGTATTTCAAGAAAAGGATAACTATAGTAGAGTCCTTATTGTCAAAGAAAATTTTTTCTACTAAAAATCCTAAGTAAAACACAATTGTGGTAGAATCCAAATAAGGTAGAAAATTTAGAACAAATCCTAACAAATCTCCCCTTTGGCTGAATTTTCTGGCGAAATAATCTTCATCCTCCTTCTTTCCATAATCTTGATATATCACTGTTGTTTACCAAGGTTAAAAATTGATATGGGTTAAAAATTAGAGTCTTGTGCATTAAAAGTAAGCACGCATTAAAAAATTGAAGTTTGTGTATTAAAAGTGAACAAGAGTTGAAAGTGGAGCTCATGCATTAAAAATAAACATGATTTGAAATTGGAGCCCAAATGTTAAAAGTTAACAAGAGGTTTAAATTTGGAGTTCATGCATTAAAGTAAACATGGGTTGAAAATTGATTTTGATTTTTAAAAATGGAGCAACAAGATTGTTGAAAATATGATTGAAATTTTGTCTCCACATGTAGTACTTCAGAACTTTTTTTATTTCTTGATAAAAGATCTTCATTATCGTGAAATTGGTTGCAACTTGATTTGAATCTGCCTTGAACTTGTTTTCAACCTTATCGAATCATTGGTTGAACCATTGGCTCTGAACTATTGGCTCTGATACCACTTGTAGGGATCGAAATAACAGAGCGTTATGCGGAAGCTAATAGTTGCAAATTTTGACGGCGATAAATCAGACGACAAATAAAAATGTACTAATATAAGCATAATATTTAATATGATCTGATCAAGTGACCTACATATTGAAAAACTAATATAAAAAAATATAAAACTATTGAGAGAATAATCTCCTCTAAGTAAGACTCTTTAAAGAAACATTGTGGATGTTATTGTGTTATATATGAGAAGAAGAGATCGTCTATTTATAGAAGTCAGAACTTGTATTTTAAGAAAAAGATAACTATGGTAGAGTCCTTATCTATAAAGAAATCTTTTTCTATCAAAAAAATTTTCTAAAGTAAAACCAATTGTGGTAGAATCTAAATAAGGTAGGAAATTTAAGACAAATCCTAGCATATGTATGGATAATTCAAAGGATAAATATCAATATCTCATAGGATTCAATTCACTGTACTAACAAACAAAAAAATAGGATTAGTTATGTATCACAATCTTATCACTACATCACAATGGGCTTTTACTCTGGTATTGCGAAATTTTCACTTCATTCAGCTACATTAGGGCTTTATACGATTTTACCTCAATGATTAAGTTTTGATTTAATTAGTATGAAATGAACGAATTTTGAAATAGGAGATCTTATCTGTACGGGACTTACCTTTCCGGCAGGACTGACTGAACTATAAGGCCACTAAAGCAATGGGGGCATCTTTTTCTAAAAATGTACTTATATATATTATTTAAAAAAATTATGT
>JACEIK010000142.1:8156-18672 GCA_018107945.1 Datura stramonium | reverse complement strand
AGTCAGTTTACTCTTTAGAGGCTTTGTGGACTTAGTGTGTACAATGGTATTCAGTTCGTGGCCTTGTTGGCTTTTTGTTGTTTAGTTTAGCATACTCATACCCATGTTTGCATTTCAGTTGTTTACCCTATATTGTTGAGACATTATGGGTCCAGTTTGTGCTCCAGTTGATTCTGACAAGTGGCCTGGACGATCTAAGTGTTACAGTTACAGATGTTATATAGCCGGTTTTCCAGTCAGTCAGGTATGGGGAGCCAGTCGCGCTCTCCCCCCAGTTATGAGGCGTGACAGTGGCACGGAGCAGAATCAACGCGATGGGCAGAGCGCCACGTTGCCTTGTCTGCTGCCTCAAGTATATAAAGATCTCACACTTAGAAGTTGGATCATTATCCAAATAATCATGGCCAGAACAAAGAGAGTACGAAGAAACCATGTAAAAATCATCCGATTACGCTGCTAAAACCCGCCCAAATCCAAATTAACTCCGAATATTGAAGTATAAAGCTGCAGGGAGCATCGCTGCGGAGTTATTTTCATAAAATACGCCCGGAAAATCATTGTCCCGCTAAGCTTAAGTTGATGGAATTGTTCCAAACTAGTGTCAATACGAACATGTGCCTAAAGTAAGTATTTCTCCCTTCTAGATTCCCGAGAAATTACGAGTTTTCAATCATCTTTCGATAGGTTGAAATATAGTTACTATATATATATATAAAGTTATTGTTTTCTTCGAATTCAGTAACAAAGTTGGCCTTATTCTTCCATTAATATGATTACAGTTGAGAAGGGCAGTTGAATACGAGCTGATACTCATCAGTTAGTCAAAAAACGGCGAACGAGGTATGTAAGGCTTAACTCTCGGCAAATATCCTTGTCGTACAGTGTCACGACTTATGTTCTCAAATAGAAATAACGATCTCAGACGTTGCATACGGTTTCTACCATTAGATTGTAATTCGATATATTGTTATTAGTTATTATTGATATACATATATAAATATCAGTTATGTTGCGAGTAACTGCTAATAGGGATTATAGTTACATAAATTCTGGTTAGCTGCTAGAAAACATATACGGAATGTATTGCAGGACCCCTCGCTAAAAGGGAGCAGGTTAAATGTGATTCACGTTATGAACGCTATAGAAACTCTTTTAGTTCTCAGTTTATTATGATGGTAGACTTATATGTTTGTTGCCAGGACTAGACTTAAGAAGCTCGTAAGATTTATTGGCCTGAATCAGTTGGTTAAACAGTATGGGCGCAGTTAGGCGGTCTAACGACCAGTTGGCGCCTGTATTGGCAGGAAAGCATCCCTAGAGGTCATCGACGTTCCAGAACCAGAAATGGAGACATAATAGGTATATTCTAGAGTTAGCGACACTAGGGTTCTCCAGTGTATTGAGTGATCGCCACCATCCCTTTAGCCTTGTCAGTGATTGTCAGTCTAAGTCGACCTAACAATTATCATGTAGGACGCCCAGCAAGCCAGCCCAGTCGTCCGAGTCAAATAAACCCGTGGGTACCCCAAGGAGGGGTCCACATCAATAGTTAGTGACGGGCCAGCACCCTAGCCGGTTCTTGTAAGGTATTCAGGTACAGAGTGCCAGGAGAGGGACAGTCTATATAGAATTGCCTATAAGATTGAGAATTGCCCAGAACAGTAATATAGATCCAAATGGATTCAGACAAGGCTTAAGGAGTCAGTAGTACTCTGCTAGTACAGTGTTAACCACAAGTTAAGGAGATCGGTAAGCTCCCTGTGAGGGACCAGGGTGCTGATCGCGTAGAAGCAAGTTCGACCAAGCCCAGCCCTATAGTTGATTAATTAGAAGAATAAAGTAGTTCGATCCGTAACCCCACAGTTATTCATGAGTTATAGATGTCCGAGTAGGACATTCAGAGTATTGTTAGGCCACTTCAGACCTTGCTTTATTCAGTCTAGACTATTAGAGATCATGATCACTATCAGGATCCTCTGATCAAATATGGGCACATGGCGTGCCTGCAGACAGCCATACAGATTATCTCAGAAGCGAGTAGAATTAGCATGAGGCCTAGAAGGCCAGATACGCTCTCTTTATACAGATAGATTGATGTGTCAGTATAGAACATGGGTTGGAGTTTCCCTCAGTTAGAAGCCTTCCATGGCCGCCCCAGGTTTAATAGATGTGTCGCTCGCCCGCCAGGGGCGAGGATACGTCGCTCTACGGAGTGGCATGCCATCCACAAGGGATGAAGATGGGGATCCAGATCCTCATATGTCGTGGTTGGCCTTATACACACCCCCGCCGAGCGTTTACACCCGGGGTGTAGATATCAGGAGTCCTCCGGACTCAGACACAGCTACAGTTCAAGGGCCAAGCGGGCCCAGTTGTAGACCCAGGGGACCGGTAGGTTGGCTACAGTACCAGTAGAGTTGTAGACACCTGAGTAGGGGTCTATAGATTGAGATGTGCTCGCCAGGACTTATGGGGGACTGAACGATTTATTCCGTGCTGATTGCACCTCTCGGCTGATGGGGGTCAGGTGGGGTTCTTGTATAAATTCTTGTTTGCTAGCTGTAGTGTATACATGTGTGCTGCAGTCTTAGCTTATGAACATGTAGTGTCAGTTAGACGCAGATTACGAATCAGCAGGTGTATAGGTTAATCTTTCAGCTCTTCTTTTTATTTACTTCTAGTCTTATTCAGCTTATCTATTGCCTTACATATTCGGTACATATTGTATTGACGCCCTCTTCTGGGGCGCTGCATTACTTGCCTGCAGGTGCAGATAGACGAGAAGAAGGTCCCTCGTAGTTTCAGTCAGCCGTACAGAGTCATCAGCTCCCTTTTTCCGGAGCTTGTGTGATAGAGGTTTATTTCTTTTGTTTGTACAGTATGGGTAGGTCGGGGCCTTGTCCCGACCATCTTATTACTCCTAGAGGCTTGCAGATTGTGTTACTTCCCTGTGGTTAGATAATATCGGTCATATGGGGACCATATGTTTGTTAGATGATGTATGTTGGCTGTGTGGGGCCCCATTTAGCTGTTGATTGGCGGTCTTGTCGGCCCGCATAGAACTCCCTATGATTGTTTGTCTTTGGTTAGTTGTTTACTTTCACAGGGGCTATAGGCCTTCTCGGCTAGAGGTTGTATTTACAGCCGCTATATAGCCCCTTATTTTTTGATTTCATAGTTAGAGTCAGCCCTGCACCAGAGGTGCTTAGGCTCAGTCAGCTCAACAGTTCAGGTCTTACTAGGGCACCAGGTGCCAGTCATGCCTCCCAAGGTGGGGCGTGACATTTGGACCCTAAACCATGTCATTTTAGCCTCAGTTTTATACAGTTTAGAGAGTTTAAATGGTTTCCTCCCCTCATTCTCACATTTACTCCCAGAATTTCATCGACAGTTCTTTTAAGAAACCCACTAGCAGGCTTAGGGTCATTCATTCATCACAGCAGTCCAGGTCCCCTTCTTCAAGGAATTCTTCACTAGGTATGTGGGGTTTTAGCAAGGGGATTGTCCTTCCCTTGCGTCCCCAAATTCCTCCTCAACTTCTTCTATTAATTCTAAGCCCTGAGCTTTCGAGTATGAGAAACATTCATGTTATTTTTCGTTGAATTCACTCAGAACGTTTTTTATATTTATTGTTATTATGATCTTCATCAATGCCTTATCAAATTGTCAGTGTTATCACAAAGGGGGAATTTAAGCCCTAATTTTCGAATAATAATTTTATTTGTTCAGTTTTCTCTAGTGAATGTAGGATGCTTTGAGTTGAAATTTTCTAGAATTTCCTACATACATACATATGTTGAGCAAATATTCCATAAACAAAAATGACTTTTGCACTATTGAATGAAATTCCCATAATTCTTGAAATTTTTCCTTATATCATGAAATTGTCCATGTTGTCGGCACAAATGGGCTCTCTACTAGCTGTTAGTAATTTAATCAGTTAGAACACAGAACTCTATCAATCTAGTCTCAGTCAGAACCATATCAGTTTAGCTTCAGACAATTTTAGCAACATCAGTGTTGTCTAGAAAATGTAAACTGATCAGTTTGACTCCAGTTTAGTTCGAAGTGTCAGTGGTGCCTCCGAGTTTTCAGACTCAGATTCAAAATTTTAGATATTTGATCCATTAGGCGGTCATGACATTCAGTTATAGCTATGACCAGCCCGATGACCCCAGTTCAGTTATTAGTTGTTCTGTAGACGGACGACGCTTCTAGATAAGCAGCTCTAACCGGTCTTAGAATCCAGTTACAGAATTTGGTCTGATAAGGCTCTCAGGGTACATGCAGTTATTCGTCCCTGACTAGTCTTGGGCCTCAGTTTTGAGCTATCAGCTTAGTAGTTTAGTTTAGGTTTTTCAGTGGGAGTAGAACTTAGCACCAAGGGGGTCGGGGTTCCAGCGCACCCAGGTTTCCAGAACTACATTGTCAGCATAGGTTTCAATATTACTTGGCCTGATTGGCCCCAGATATATTTTTGTGATCACTCAGTTCATGCCTTTATACCCTGGCAAGGTATATTGGGTCCTATCGATAGGGTGTATACATCGGACTCCACGTCTAGCTCACGTGGTTAAATGTCGGTTATAGACTCTGCCACTAGTCAGTCCAGTCCAGTATTAGAATAAGCAACTCAATTCAGTTTACTTATTGGTCATGGCGTGTCATTTCAGTTCAGACTTTATATTCAGTATGTCTTTCCCACTTACTCAGTATATTCAAAGTACTGACGCATGCTTTTCATGTTGTATTGTTTCATGATACAACTGCAGGTTCTCAGGTTCAGCACAGATAGTTACCACAGTTTCATAGCATTCCATTTCAGCAGATCAGAGTGTGAGTCCTCATCATTCGAGGGCCTTGTTTATTTATTTCATTTGGTTATGGTTTTGTATAGACTTAGAGTTAGCTGGGGGCCTGTTGCAACAACTCCTCAGTAATTGGCTTTCAGACCAGACTTTTCTTTCAGAATTGTATTTCAGATATATTATTTCTTTTTCTACTTTCAGTCATTATATTTTCCTAAACTGGTAAAGTTGTTATTTATAAGTTCTGCTATGCATGTTTACTCAAAATGTTAGTGTATGATAGACCAGAGATTGACTTGTGGCTTCAAGTACCGTGTTACGTCCAGGGTGTAGGCTCGGGACGTGAAAGGTGAAATTAAGGTTGAGACCATAACAAAAATGGTGTAATTTTTTCTAGTGATGTTGGTTGCAGAAATAGACACCGAAAAAATGGAAGAGGCAAATTGAACTTCAAGACATCATTCTAAAGTTTCACTTGCTCTTGATTGAAAAAGTGGTAATTTGAGCAACTTTTTTTTTCAAAATTAATATCATTACATACACATTTTACCTATCTAACTAAGTTTTACTGTTCCATTTCGCTGGTCAGACGATACTTCATCATTTTACCCGTAACAATAAATTCGATGGAATAGACTCACCATTCATATAAGTTTGAGCTCGCATTTATATGAAAATATTATATTTTAATATTATTTACTCCCTCCATCTCAATAAAAAAAATTGAACCGATTACCATGGGATACACGTGCAAAGCTGCGTCCAAATACTAGTAAATTATAATGAATGAATCACAATTAATTGTATTAATAAAATCATAAAATAGCATTTGATTTTAACTTTTATTCAAGACCTCAATTACAATGTCCCTTCTCGGGCTTCTCTCCTACTTCACACCTTGGAACACATGTTTCTTATAAATAATAACGTGCTTTCACATTTATTTTAACTTTTATAATTGAGGAGGAGGGTTCAACCCGGCCCCTATCAGTAGGTAGTATCCCTTTCATCTTTCCCCTCCCTTAAGTAATAATATAAAAATTTAAATGCCTCATCTCCACAACAAAAGAGCTTTAAGTGAGAAAGATGGTTGAAATAAATGATTTCCTTACAAGAATAAAGTGGGTGAAATTAAGGGGGAGATGATGAAAAAAATGGTGTGATTTTCTTCTTGTGATGTTAGTTACAAAAACACCCATAAAAAAAGAAGATCAGGCAAATTGAACTTCAAGATAACGATCTGAAGTTTCAACTGCTCTTGATTGAAAAAAGGCAAAATTGAGCATCTTTATTTTTTTTTAAATTAATCTCATTACACATATACTGTATCTACTTAATTAAGTTTAGTTGTTCAATTTTGCAAGTCAGACAATACCTCATCACTTTACGTGCAAGAATCAAGTTCGATGAAATAGACTAACAATTCAACATATGTTTGAGCTAACATTTTTTTTAAAAGCATTATATTTTAACATTATATACTCCCTCCGTCTCAAAAAAAAAGTCTGAGTTGATTAATATGGAATACACGTGCAAGTACGTGTTCCAATACTAGTAAATCAAAATGAATGAATCACGACAATTTTGATGATAACAATATTTATGCCTCAATCCCCAACAAAATAAAATTGATTACATGCATTAATTGTAATAATACAATCATAAAATAGAATTAGATTTTAACTTTTATTCAAGAGCTTAATTATGGCTTCCCTTCTCGGGCTCCTCTCGCATTTCACACCTCAAAACACACGTTTCTTATAGATATTAATACTCTTTCACATTTATTTTAATTTTCATAGTTAAAAAGGATGGTTCAACCCCTATCAAAAGGTAATATCCCTTTCTCCTTTTCCCTTCCCTATGTAATAAAAATAAAATTTAAATGCCCCATTCCCATCAGAAAAGAGCCTTATGAGAGAAAGGTAGATGAAAAAGATTATTTCTTGATAGGAATAAAGTGGGTGATTAAGGTGTGATTTTGTTCTAGTGATGTTGGTTGTAGAAACACCCTCAAAAAAGGAAGAAGAGGCAAATTGTACTTCAAGATACGTCGTAAAGTTTCAATTGCTCTTGATTAAAAAGAGGCAACTTTGATCATATCTTTTTTCAAAATTAATCTCAATACACATATATTGCACCTATATCTAACTAAGTTTAGTTGTTCAGTTCCGCAAGTCAGATGATACCTAATCATTCTATATGCAACAACCAAGTTCGATAAAATAGACTAACCATTCATATAAATTTGAGTTTGTATCTTTTTTAAAACCATTATATATTAATACTATATCTCCCTTCGTCTCAATATAAAAATTTGAATTGATTAACATGGAATACACATGTAAAGTACGTAGTTAAATACTAGTAAATCAAAATAAATAAATCACAACAATATTGAAGATAATAATAACTATGATTCAATCCCCAACAAAATAAAATTGATTACATGTATTAATTGTACTAATACAATCATAAAATGGCATTAGATTTTAACTTTTATTCGAGTCCTGAATTATGACATCCCTTCTCGAGCTTTTCTTTCACTTCACACCTCGGAACACACGTTTTTTATATATATTAACACGCTTTTACATTTATTGTTATATTTAAAGCGGAAGGTTCAAACCCTATCAGTAGGTAGTATTTCTTTTTCCTTTCCCCTCTTTTATATAATAAAAAGAAAATCTTATCACCCACTCCCTGCATGAAAGAAATTTGGAAAAAATTCAAAATATAAACTATTAGTGATGAGACAAAAGTAGGCAGTGGGGAAGAGGAAGCTTACCTTCTGCTGAAACTGCTATCTGTTGTTTTTGGAATGCAAAGATGGTTAAAAGAGCTAGCTGAAAGAATAGGGAGGAAGAAAGATGGCTGACAAATGAGAGTCCAGAACCTAAATAATGGGGAAAAGATCCAAATGAGTTGATTTTTTGGAATAGCACAGAATTTTCTAGTAAAGTTTCTAGAATACCTTAGTGTAGTATTTAGGATAATCATCTTGAAGAAATTTCTAGATATTCTAGAGTATAAGATAAAGATACTCGAATCATCTTGTAAATGTATCTAGAAGAATATCTGAAACCATCCATAAACAAGTATAAATAAGGGTAGTCTTGTACATTTGTAATAAGAAACGAAAAATCAAGCCAATTTAAGAGAGTCTTCTTCTATTATAAAGTTCTCTACTCAAAATGCTCCTTCTCCTTTTATAGCTTTCTCTTCTTTGGTTGAATCTTTCGATCATAGTTAACGATCTTTAGCTAGCAGAAGATTTTCCCGTTTATATTTTCTTCTGTTATTCTCTACATGTTATCATACCATAGTCATACATTGTCTTGTGGATTTTATTTCAAGATCGGGTCAGTGGTAGATTCAACTGATTTCTCTGTATGAATTTTAGTGGTCGTGCTAATAGGATGGGGATGGAGTTGCGGAACCAATTCAATTACAAGGTATGAAAGACATGCATGGAATCATACCTTGTGGGTGAGGATTTGTGGGATGTTGTTAATGAGAGTAACACAAGTCTTCCTGCTGACCCGAAAAATAGTAGCGCATATAAGAAGTGGAAGCAAACTAATGTGAACACGGAGTTCATCCTGAAGAGGTCCATCTCCTCAAATTTATTTGATCACATTATAAGGTGTAAATCAGCTCATGAAATATGGAGGACCCTATATCAGTTGTTCAAAAAGAAGAATGAAGCTCGCTTATAGATATTGGAGAATGAATTGGCTAATACTACTCAAGTTAATCTTTCTATTGATGAGTATTTTTTGAATATTAAGAACTTATGTTTTGAGATCTCATTATTGGATCCAGACGAGTCTATATCTGAAGCAAAAATGAAAAGAATGTTCATCCGTGGATTGAAGTCAGTATATATTCCGTTTATTACATCTATTGAACAATGGGTTCAACAATCATCCTTGGAGGAGTTTGAGAATTTATTATCATCAAAGGAACTATTAGCCAAACAGATGGCTGGTGTATCAATCAAAGAAAGGGAAAGAAATGCTTTGGTAGCTGACAAGAGGAACTTTAAATAGAAAGCAGCAAGAGATAACCTCACTCTCGATTCCAAAGTGGTTCAAGTTTTCCAAAAAAGGAAGGAGAGTCTACTAATAACTACAAAAAGACTCTGAAATGCTACTGATGCGGCAAAATAGGACACATAAAAAGATATTGTCAAGCCAAAGAGAGTAATATGGCTCAAACTGAAGAAGCTGCAAAAGAAGAAGAAGAAGAAGAAGAAGAAGAAGAAAACTGGGGAAGCTGCTTAGTAGCTGAGACTAGAGCAATAAATGTCATGACATCCATCATTTATGAAAGAGATTGGATCATGGATTCAGGATATAATAAAGTTCATCACATGGAGAAGGAAGGCAATATTCTCATCTACAAAAGCAAGAAGATTATGAGGACGTTCATACCGGTGATGTGGCAGCTGCTATCGAGGAATTAAAGAAGCAAATCCTAAAACGGCAATGAAAGTCTGAAAATGAAGGATGTTGAAGTAGAACTTGAGCAAGAAGTGTCTGAAACTATATATGTTAATAGTGACCATTTCGGAGGAAACTTTGAGGGGGATGCAATAGAAGTTGAAGTCTATAGTCAATCATCTGTCATATCAAAAACAATCATTGGCTTAGAGCAAATACTAAAAGTAGATAAAGAAGCAAAATATCAAATGGATGAAGAAAATGACCATCAACACTTAATTTCATATGGAGAGATAGATAGTATGATCTTCAGAAGCTTTGAAGCTGTCAAATAGTCTATCGAGGAGCTAAAAAGGGAATCTAGTGGTAGATCTAAGGGTTCACAAGAAATTGATGGTCAGATCGTCACCAACATAGATGAGAAAGTTGATACTGATGTTTCTCCATATATAGATATCAAGGAGCTAAGAGAAAGGGGGAGCCTAGAAACTCAAGAACATGAAACTCAATATAAAGATGATTCACGTGATTTGCAAAGGCTATAGAGGATTATTATCAAGTCAATCCGCTACCAAGATAAAAAATTTGTTAATACATACTTTTGTTTCTTTGCATGGCTAATCAATGACGGAAAATTTTAATCATTTCAAAAAGTAAGAGGAGTCAGACAAAAACTGCTGATATTCACCAAGGTGCAGCTCAAAACTTTGTTTGAGTTCTTCCGCAATAAGTTTGGGATAGTTTCCAAAAAATCACTTTAAGGGGGAGTGTGAAAAAGTTAAAGTTGATTTTTTGGAATAGCATAGAATTTTCTAGTAAAGTTTCTAGAATAGCCTAGTGTAGTATCTAGGATAATCATCTTGAAGAAATATCTACGTATTCTAGAGTAGAAGATAAAGTTACTAAAATTTTCTTATAGATGTATCTAGAAGAATTTCTAGAACCATCCATAAACAAGTATAAATAAGGGTGGTCTTATACATTTGTAAGCAACCAAAATCAAGCGAATTCGAGAGAGCCTTCTTCTATAATAAAGTTCTCTACTCAAAATTCCCCTTCTCTTTTTATAACTTTCTCTTCTTTAGTTGAATCTTTCGATCATAGTTAACGTTCTTGGTAGGGGTGGGCAAAAAAACCGAAAACCAAAAAACCGAACCGAACCGAATTAATTCGATTTTTCGGTTTCGGTTTTTTCAGTTTTTCGGTTCGGTTTCGGTTTTTTTTATAGCGTAATTCGGTTTTCGGTTTTTTTTCGGTTACGGT
>JACEIK010000141.1:571334-590193 GCA_018107945.1 Datura stramonium | reverse complement strand
TGGGTCCAGTCCCTGTGGGTTCGACAATCCGGTTCTTAAAAAGAGCTACTATATTACTTGCACGACCCGTACACTTGCGGACGCGCTCGATGTGAAAAAGGAGAGTCGTCAAAGCGTGCCACACTTATGATGAAGATGCTACAAAACATTTTAAGAAATTTTCACTTCTTTCATTATATATGTCATGCAATGAAATGTATCTCTATCCTTTTAACTCATGCTATACGCGTTTTCAGAATCATGACTCCTCGCGAAGTTAAAGGAAAAAGAAACAGAAATGGGAATGGCCAGGAGAACGGAAACAGAGATGGGCACCAGTAGGCCCTACCAGCCCTCGAGGATCATGTGCCCGAGCAGGTGGCCCATGTAGATTGTAGGGCTGCCATTCAGATGTTAACTCAGGCTTTGACCGCCCAAGTCAACCGACACGTGGTAGAGCATGTCCCTAAGAATGAGAATGCAACAACTACGAGAGTCAGAGATTTTATTAGAATGAACCCTCTAGAGTTTCTCATATCAAAGGTGGATGATGATCCATACGATTTTATCAATGAGATTAAGAAAATCACACAAATCATGGGGGTGACTGGGGAGGAATGCATAGATATAGCCTCTTATCAGCTAAAAGGGGTTGCACATATCTGGTTCAGTTAGTGGAAGGAGGGTAGGGCAGTCAGAGCAGGCCCTATTGGTTAGGATGAGTTCCATACCACGTTTTTGGATCGGTTCTTCCCCCGTGAGATGAGGGAGATC
The DNA here is from genome assembly GCA_018107945.1 of Datura stramonium. NCBI lineage: Eukaryota > Viridiplantae > Streptophyta > Magnoliopsida > Solanales > Solanaceae > Datura > Datura stramonium. Next base: position 589,440 of record JACEIK010000141.1, on the reverse strand, counting down.
AAAACAACTGATTTTGTGAATTTGAGACAAAACAACATGAAGGTCCAGGAGTATGCTTTATAGTTCACCATTTTATCCAAGTATGCACCTGAGATGGTTGCAGAAAAGAGGGCTCGAGTGAGTCGGTTTGTGAATGGGATAACAGACTATTTGGTTAAAGATTGTTGGACCATGATGCTCCATTAGGACATTGATTTCTTATGGATAGTTCTGTATGCTCAGCAGATGAAGGCGGTGAAGGTAAGGTAGAAGGAGAGAGAGGCTAAGAGGGACACGTTTGATAGCTTTGGATTCTCCCAGCAAAGACCTGGGGGTGGGAACCGTCAGCAGTGTGTGTGCCATCCAGATTTAGGTGTGACTAGGGGGGACAAACATTAGGCTCTCAAGGTAAGGGAAGTAGATCTATGGAGCCTAGTATCCTAGCTTGTGACAGGTTTGGCCGGCGAAACACTAGTCAGTGCCTAGCAGGAACAGGTGCTTGTGTTGGGTGTTGGAAGCCCAGACATATGTTCAGAGATTTCCCTGCAGCTAGACTGGGCCATGGTAGAGGCCAAGACCCAGCCACTAGTTCAGCATCCCCACCAGTACTCTTAGTTCAGCGGGGAGCCTTTACTAGTGCAGGTGGTGGTCATCGTTATAACAGATTTTATGCCCTCGTATCTTGTTAAGAATAGGACGCCTCTCAGAATGTAGTCACTGGTATGTTATGAATATTCCACCTTGATGTATATGCATTTTTAGATCTAGGGGATACCTTATCTTTTATGATGCCCTATATTGCTAGTAGTTTTGGAGTCAGTCCCGAAATCCTATCAGAACCCTTCTCAGTCTTTATTCCAGTCGGTGATTTAGTTGTAGCTCGACGAGTGTGTATTAATTGCCTTGTCATAGTCCTTCAGAAAGTCACCTCAGTAGATAGCCATGATAGATTTTGATGTTATCTTTGGAATTGATTGGCTACAGGCATGTTATGCCTCAGTAAATTGTAGAACCCGTGTGGTGGAGTTTTGATTTCCGGGTGAGCCAGTCCTAGAGTGGAAAGGTAGTTAAACTATGCTTGTAGGTCGCTTCATTTCCTACCTTAGGCCAAAAAGAGGATTTCTAAGGGTTTCCTGTACCATCTAGTTAGGGTTAAGGATGCTACGTATGAAACCCCGACTATCCAGTCAGTTCATGTAGTGCATGAATATCCTGAAGTGTTTCCAGATGACTTACTTGGAATTCCTTCTGAGCGGGAGATTGATTTTAGTATTGACCTTCTTATCGATACGCAACCTATATCTATTCCTCCTTACGAAATGGCTCCAACTGAGCTATATGAGTTGAAGGAGCAGTTGAAAGATCTCTTAGACAAGGGTTTCATCAGACCAAGCAAATCCCCATGGGGTGCACCAGTTCTCTTCGTTCGGAAGATGGATGGTTCCCTGTGAATGTTCATTGACTATTGGCAATTGAACAAGGTGAAAATCAACCCTGCCTTAGGTTCACAAATTCAGCTGCTTTAATCTTCTTCATCTCACGAGGGAAGAACTGATCCAAAAATGCGGTATGGAACTCATCTCAACCAATAGGGCCCGCTCCAACTGTCCTGCTATCCTTCCATTGCACGAACCAGATGTGCGCAACCCCTTGCAACTGATACGAGGCTAGATCTGCGCACTCCTCTCCAGTTACCCCTATGATCTGGGTGGTCTTCAAAACTTCATCAATAAAGCCATGTGGATCTGTCACGACCCGAACGTAGACTCGGATCGTAACATGGGACAAGAAATCCGAGAGGCCCCAAGTCGACCCATGGCATAAGCATACATCTAACTTCATTTTCTTTATGTGAAAAACTAATCATAAGGAATAGCGGAAGTGTAAACATAATCATAACATAACATAATGTAAGGAATCACTAGATATACACATAAGTTAAGTACTATGCACTATCTGAAAGCCTCTACTACATAAGATGGGTTGATGGGACAATGCCCCCAACTAACCCGACCAAGTGCTGAAACATAAATAACATAAATGTCTAGTTAAACGAGCCTCGGAGCATGATGACTCACCAACAAGCTGAAAGTAAACCCTGAGATGATCTAAAGATGAGGATGAGCCTGAGAGCCGGGTACAGTATCATGAAACGATACAACATAGAAAGTATGTGGTTAGTACGTGAATGTACCGAGTATGAAAGGTAAGTAAATGGAAATTTAGAATATGCAAAAGATCATAAAACAACATAAGAGTAGGATATCATGCTCATATCATAAATATCATAACATAACATATCATAAGGCTCAAGGTTTTCAAAGAATTCGTAATATAATCGTAATCATAATCATAAGAGAAAAGCCATAATAAACATTACTTGAGCCAACATACATAATCATAAACATGAATAAATCATGAGGAACAGTGGAAGAATCTCTTAACTGACATACTCCATATAAGCGCACAGGGAGCCTGACTTGTAAACCTAGTGGGGAGGTCGTTCGAACCTTGCCAAGGGTAGAACCATGAAAGTGTGATATCAACATGAAAAGAGCCAATTAGGCCGGGGATAGTCACAAAGGAGGTCTCAACATACCTACGGTGGTATGTAGTTGATGAGATCAGGGGCAAAACCTAGGCCTCGAACCTACTCGATGTTCGATACTACTCCCAAAACATATATAGTGCTCATGGTATAACATGCATGAATTCATGGGCTAGTTAAATTATAATAATCATAAACATGCTTGTAAATACGTGAACTAGCCATGAATCAAGGCCCGTGAGTCGGCCAAAACATAATTCATAAATCATAAGGTTCATGCACACTTGTAGATCATCAAATCATGATGGGTAATTGAATAAATCCATATTTCAAATCATAAATCATGCTGGATTTGTAAATATCAATAATTGAAGAGTAGATCGTAAATTGATTCATCATAGATCATGCATAATCAGGCTTAATTTGGTAGAAATCAAAGTCAATAATTTTATAAGTAAAATAAATGTAAAATTTGATCAAAATCCATAAAATATGATGTAGATCATAAATCATAAAAGCCCATTAGCAAATCATTAGAAATTCACAAAAATTGAATTGAATCCCCATGAGATTTTTGGTAGATTTTCATAAATTAATAGAGAATGGGCATGGGTGTGAACGGGATCACCCATTCGTAACCCTACATACTTGGGTAAGATCAGATTTTATGCTTGATCTCTCTAGAATTCTCTTAGTATGCATGCATGTGAATGATTTATGCAATAGGGACTTAACCTATCTCAAAATGCCCCGAAAAATACATGAAACAATGTAGTTTCAGGTTATAGCATGGAAAGGTTGAATATTCCCTTAATGAATTTAGCCTGAAAATCTGCACAGGTTAACAAACGGGCGTACCAACGAGTCGTTGGAAGCTACCACGACTCATGGTATGGCTCGTGTCATGACTTGAACGTACACTCGGATTGTAGACACGAGACAAGGAGCCACGAGGGACCCTAAGTCGACCCATGCCATGAGCATACAACTACTCCCAATCACATGAGCGGAAGACTTAACATAAATAGAACGTAATCATGACATAATAGAACGAAAACAAAACTAGACTCATACAATATGGTTGATTACTTGTAGTATGAAAAGCCTCTAATCATGAAAAACAGGGTTGATGGGACAACTCCCCAACTAACCCAATAATCCAAAAACTGATTATAAGAGTAGGACATCATGCTCGTATCATAAATCATCATAACATGTCATAAGGCTCAAGGTTTTCAAAGCGTTCGTAACATAACATACTCATGATCATAATAAAAGATTTTTACTTAACATAACTTGATCCAACATACATAATCATAACATGCATAAATCCTGAGGAACAGTGGGAGATTCTCTTAACCGACATATCACATATGAGCACACATGAAGCCCGACTTGTAACCCTAGTCGGGAAGGTTTCCATACCTTGAAAAGGGTCGAACCATGAAAGTGTGATATAACCATGAAGAAAGGGCCATTTGGGCTGGGGACAGTCATGAAAGGGGTCCCAACATACCTATTGTGGCACGTAATTCATGAGATCCGGGGCTTAACCTGAGCCCCGAACCTACTCGGTGTTCGATACTACTTCCAAAACATATATTGTGCTCAGGTACACTGTCTAAACTGATCACTGGGGGTCCTAATGGACAACATAACGACTCGTTACAGGTGGCCACGAGTCGTGGCCACCACTCATCAAGTACACTGCCTTCCTTATGCCAATTATTCAAAATTCCACCCAACGACTTATACCACGACTCATTGCCAGACATGAAGAGTCGTGGTCTCCTTCCGTTAAGCCCACTGCCTTTCCTTTTCTATTTTTCTTATAGCTCCTCACCACGGATGACCTAATGATTCATGGTGTCTGACCACGAGTCGTTCCCAAGCTCGTGGGGACTCCTCTTTCCTTATTCTCCCAGGCCTCCCCATGAGTCACCTGACGACTCGTGGGTTATCCTCACGAGTCATCTAATGACTCGTCCTGTGCTTGCAATCTAGATTTTCAGTTTTCCCCGTTTCAACTCCCATGTCCGATCTTTGAATTCCCGGGGTATTACAATATCTCCCACTTGGGAACATTTCTCCTCGAATGTTAGAAACACACAAAAACTCAGAAACAAGAAATCATCACATGCAAATACTGATTATTTAAATTGAAAATTGACGAAATGACTGCCTCCGAAAAGAACTACATGGCTAAACTTAATTCGGACATCACATACATCTATCATAACATAAATCAAAATTGTGCACATGAGCTGAGCATGGAAACTGATTAGAGAATTAGGGCAAGATCTGATACCTCGAACTAAAACTTAGCCAGTAGGGAACATGTGAGGGTATTCATCCATAATAGCCGCTTCGGCTTCCCACGTAGCTTCCTCAACATGTTGGTTTCTCCATAACACCTTCACCGAAGCTACTTCTTTGTTCCTCAGCTGATGAACCTGATGATCCTAGATTGAAATTGGAATTTCCTCGTAACTGAGGCCATCTATCACATCAAAACTATCCAACAGAACTACTAAAGCTAGATCACCCAAGCACTTTTTCAAGAACGGCACATGAAACACGGGATGCATAAAAGATAACTCTGATGGAAAGTCCAACTCATACTCTACCTTACCAATTCTTCTCATAACCCAGTAGGGACCAACATAGCGGGGACTTAGTTTTCCTTTCTTTCCGAACCTCATGACTCCCTTCATGGGGGACACCTTTAGAAATACCCAATCGTCCACCTCGAACTCCAACTCTCTCCTCCTCACATCAACATATGGCTTTTGATGACTCTGAGTAGTTTTTAGCCTATCCTTTATCAACTGAACCTTCACCGTAGCCTCGTGAAACAATTTTGTCCCTATCATAGCTGCCTTACCAACCTCAAACCATCTGATAGGCCATCTACACCTTCGCCCATAAAGAGCCTTGAACGGTGCCATCTGGATACTCGAGTGATAACTGTTATTATAAGCAAACTCGATCAAGGGCCAATGATCATCCCAACTACCTTTGGAATCCATTGGACATGCTCTCGACATATCCTCGAGAGTCTGGATAGTCTGTTCCGCCTAACCATACATTTGTGGATGAAATGCTGTGCCGAGCTTAACTTGAGTCCTAATCCCTTTTTGGAAAGACTGCCAAAAATGAGAGGTAAACTGAGTACCTTGGTCTGAAATAATAGACAAGAGAACTCCATGAAGTAGAAGCAACTCCCAAATATACAATTTGGCATAATCATTCTCTAGATCTGTGGTTTTGACCAGTAGAAAGTGTGCATCCTTGGTCAACCTGTCTATCAACACCCAAATAGAATCATATCGTTGACGAGTACGAGGTAGGCCTGTAATGAAATCCATATTAATCTCTTTCCACTTCCAAGTGGGAATACTAATATCCTGAAGTACGCCTCCCGGCCTTTGATGCTCAACTTTCACTTGCTGACAATTTGGGCACTTGGCTACAAATTTTGCAATATCCTTCTTCATGTCGTTCCACCAATATATTTCCCCCAAATCATGATACATCTTGGTGGCACCCGGATGGATGGAGTACCTGGACCCATGTGCCTCATGCAATATTCGTTCCCTTAGATTATCCATATCTAGAACACATAGACGGCTTTGGTACCGCAGCACCCCATCTCCCACTTGGGAATAAACCTCCACCTTTTTACTCCGAACGACTTCCTTCAGCTTTACCAACATCGGATCCTCATCTTGCCTAGCTTTCACATCCACCACCAAGGACGATTCTGATCCGTTTTGCATAATAATGCCGCCATCGGTCGAGTCTACCAACCTAACTCCCAACCTTGCTAGTCGATGGACATCTTTCACCAACTCCTTCTTTCCCTCATCCACGTGGCACACACTCTCCATAGAGGTCCTACTAAGTGCGTCCGCCACCACATTAGCCTTACTCGGGTGGTAAAGAACACTCATATTATAGTCCTTAAGTAGCTCCAAACACCTCTTTTGTCGAAGATTAAGATCTTTCTGCGTGAACACATATTGCAAGCTCTTGTGATCCATAAATACATCCACGTAGACCCCATAGAAATAGTGCCTCTATATCTTCAATGCAAACACCACTGCGGCTAGCTCAAGATTGTGGGTCGGGTAATTTTTCTCATGGATTTTCAACTGTCTTGAGGCATACGCTATTACTTTCTCATGTTGCATCAACACACACCCAAGTACGATTCTCAAAAGCATCACAATATACTACAAAACGATTGGTACCCTCGGGTAGGGTCAACACTGGTGCTGAAGTGAGTTGGGTCTACAACTCATGGAAGCTTTTCTCACAAGCCTCCGGCCATTGAAACTTCACCTTGTTTTGAGTCAACTTGGTCAAAGGTTCCACAATAGATGAGAAACCCTCAACAAATCTCTGGTAGTAACCCGCTAAGCCAGAAAATCTCCTGATATTTGATGGGTTCACCGGTCTGGGCCAATTCTTCACCGCCTCGATTTTTAAAAAATCCACCCTTATGCCCTCACTTGACACCACATGCCCCAAGAATGCCACAGAGTCCAGCCAAAATTCACTCTTGCTGAACTTATAAAAAAACTGACGATCCTTGAGGGTTTGAAGCACCACTCTCAAGTGAGTGGCATGTTCCTCGCTCCGAGAGTATACAAGGATATCATCGATGAACACGATCACGAAAATGTCTAGATATTGCTTGAATACCATGTTCATCAAGTCCATGAAAGATGCAGGGGCATTGGTTAGACCAAAAGACATAACAACAAATTCGTAGTGACCATACCGAGTCTTGAAAGCGATTTTCGGTGTCACTCTCCCAAACCCTAAGCTAGTGATACCCGGATCTGAGATCTATTTTTGAGAAACACATGACACCCTGAAGCTGGTCAAACAAGTCATCAATCTTGGGTAGGGGTACCTATTCCTAACGGTGACCCTGTTCAACTGCCGATAATCAATACACATGCGAAGGGAACCATCCTTCTTACAGACAAATAACACCGGTGCACCCCATGGAGACTTACTTGGCCTAATAAAGCGCTTGTATAGCAGGTCTTTCAACAGATCCTTCAGCTCCTTTAGCTCGGATGGAGCCAGCCTATAAGGAGGGATGGAGTTAGGCTGCATATCAGGCAATAGGTCAATACAAAAATCAATTTCCCTTTCCATAGGGACACCAGGTAAATCATTAAGGAAAACCTCTGGATATTCACACACGACAGGAACGGACTAAATAGTCGGGGTTTCGGACTCAACATCCTTAACCCTAAATAGGAGATACATGAAACCCATAGAAATCATCTTTCTGGCCTTAACATACGAAGTAAATTGACCGAAGGGTACAACTAAATTTCCTTTCCGCTCCAAAACTAACTCACCCAAAAATCAAAATTCCACCGCACGGGTCCTACAATTAATCGAAGCATAGAATGAAAATAATCAGTCCATACCCAAAATGATGTCAAAGTCATACATGACCAACTCTACTAAGTCCCCGGAGGTAACTTTATGCAACACTGTGATGGGCAACCTCTATACACCCGCCTAACTACAACTGATTCACCGACTGGGGTAGAGACGGAGAACGGTTCTGACAGAATTTCAGGGCTAACTCAAAAATTACTAGCAATATTAGGGGTCACAAAAGAGAAGTAGATCCCGAATCTAACAGGTCATAAGAATCAATATGGAAGACTTTTAACATACCGGTGACCACATCTGGCGAAGCCTCTTGCTCCTGGCGGGACACTAGGGCATAAAATCTGTTTTGGGGCTGGCCGCCTACTAAACTAGTGGAGACACCCTGCTGAGGGGGTTGTGCTGCTGGAGCAGTAGAACTAGCTGAAGGGCAATCTCTGATTCTATGTTCTGGTTTGCCACACCCAAAATAAGCATCCGCATCGATCAGACACCTCCCAAGATGATTCTTTCTGCACTTCGCACAAATTGGAAAAGTGCGCTCCACCTTCATTCCACTCTAATACCTCGAGCCTGAAGCCCTGCTCCTCTGATCTCCCCTAAAACTATATGGTGTGCTGGCTGATGATGGAGCTAGAGCGATAGACCGGTGCTGAGACTGCTGACGTGGTCCACCCCCTGACTTGGCCTGAGAAACCCTATAACTATCAGTCCTGGCCCTCTTGGCCTCTCTATGCCTCCTGTAGACTGACTCCATCTACTGCGCATGCAATACAATATGGGTAAAATCAATGTCTCGGTGAAGCATGGCGATTCGACAATCCTTGTCCAAATAATCTGCCACCCCATGCACAAAATGGCTCACCTGGGCCCTCTGATCCACCACCAACTCCGGAGCATACTTAAAAGGCCGGTGAACTCCAATGCATACTCCTGGAAAAACATATTACCTTGCTTCATATTAATGAACTCGGCCGCCTTGAGCTCCCTCATCTCCCGAGGGAAGAACCGATCCATAAATGCAATGTGAAACTCATCCCATCCTATCGGGCCTGCACCCACTGCCCTGGCATCTCTCCATTGCTTAAACCATATGTGAGCTGCCCTCTTTAGCTGATAAGAGGTAAAGTTAGCACACTCTCCATTGGTCACCCCCATAACCTGGGTGATCTTCAGAATTTCCTCAATGAAATCATGGGGGTCCTCGTCCACCTTCGACCCTGTGAACTCAAGAGGATTCATTCTCAAGAAATCCCTCACCTTAGCTGCCGCCGCATTCCCATTCTTAGGGAAATTCACCACTGTCTGATTTTGAACTGGGGCCTATGGCAACATTTGAATCGTTGCCCTAAACTCAGCATGGGCAACCGACTCTGGTGTGTGCTCCTTGTGAACGGGTGGGGCTGGCTGATGCTCCTCACTATTTGTACCCTCATGTTCATTACCGTTAATATTTCTTCTGGTGTTCACTCGGTGTAGAGGCATGATGCTACAAACGTGAATAACATGAATTAGAAGGGTAGAGGACTTTCATCGCACGACATAAAACATGAAAGAAGGGAACATTTTCTGAACGTCTAGTAGCCTCTTCGTCATAAGTGTAGCACGATTCACACCTATGAAAAGACTCTACTTAATGCAGCTTTTAGACTCCCTAGGACACTTCAAACCTATGGCTCTGATACGAAGTTTGTCATGAGCCGAACGTACACCCGGATCGTAGACACGGGACAGGAGCCTCGAGGGACCCTAAGACGATCCATGGCATGAGCATACAACTAATCCCAATCACATAAGAGCAATACTTAGCCTAAATAGAACGTAATCATGAAATAATAGAAGGAAAAGAAAAACTAGACTCATACAATACGACTGATTATAACTTGTAGTCTGAAAAGCCTCTAATAATGAAAGACGAGTTGATGGGACAACTCCCAACTAATACAAAAATCCAGAAACTGAAGAAAAACATAGAGTACGAACATATAGCCCTCGGAACATGAGGATTACAAAGTACACTGAGAGCAACTCCAAGACAATCTACGGGTGAGGGTGAGCCTGAGAACTGGGGCCTGTATCATGAAACGATATAGCATAGAAAATATGGGGTCAATATGTAGAATGTACTGAGTATGCAAGCCCACATCCTTGCCTTCTCTATTTTTCTTATACCTCCTCCCCATGGATGACCTAACGACTCTTGGTGTCTGACCACGAGTCATTCCCAATCCCGTGGGGACTCCTTTTTCCTTATTCACCCAGGTATCCCCATGAGTCACCTGATGACTCGTGAGTTATCCTCATGAGTCGTCTTGTGCCTGCAACCCAAATTTTTAGTTTTCCCCATTTCAACTCTCGGGTCCAATCTTTGAGTTCAGGAGCTATTACAGCTCATTGTCTGCACTCCCCGAGACTTTCTTCTGGAATCAAACCACAGCTACACAGGATGACTCGTCTTTTGGTCCAACGGGTCGTTGAGTCAATCATTGCTTGCCCCTCCGAAATTTTTGAACTTCCTCACAACAAATCTCACCAGGGCTCGTTATTTCCACCAATGAGTCGTGGTGTTTGTCCATTAAGTCCACTAGAAATTTGACCATGTAGACAACGACTGCTAACAATGAGTTGTTGTTACTCATGAAGGGTCATCGGGTGACCCGTTATTTCCCCAAATGCTAAAGTACATCTCTCACCACAACTACAAACGACGACGCGTTGTTTCCTACAATGAGTCGTTACATCAGTCGTTGCTTCCACTGCCACCCGGACTCTTGAAACCACGACTGGTAATAATGGCTCATGGTTTCCAACCACGAGTTGTTACACCTCTCGTCTTGTGATGTTTTTCCCAGTTTCAGCAGTTTTCAACTTTTAGCTCCCAGGTCTACTCTTAGGCACTTTCGGGGTATTACAGGATCCTCTCCTACCTTTGATCCAAGAAACTCCGAAGGGTTCATCCTAAAAAAATCTCTTACTCTCACCGCCGCCGCATTACCATTTTGAGGGATATGGGCTACTGCCTGTTGGTTGACTTGGGTAGTCAAAGCCTGAGCTAGCATCTTAATGGAAGCCTTAAACTCTGCATGGGAAACCTACTCGGGTCATTGATCCTCAGGGACTGGTGGGGCATGCTAGTGTCCATCCCCATTACCATTCTCGTGACCATTTCCATTTCTGTTCATTCTCCCGTTAGCTTGACAAGGAGGCATGATTCTGCAAATGCATATAACATGAGTTTTAAGGATATAGGATATTTTATCGCACGACATAGCATTAAAAAGGGACATTTTGTAAAGCATTTCATGGCCTCTTCGTCATATGTGTGGAACGCTTCACACCAATGAGAATGACTCTACTTAACGCGACTTTCAGTTACCCTAGGACACTTCAAAACCTAATGCTCTAAAACCATGTTTGTCACGACCTGAACATAGGCTTGGATTAAGACACAGGACAAAGATCCCCGAGAGGCTCCAAGTCGACCGATGGCATGAACATGTCATCTAAAACTCAACATAATGATGTGTAAGTTTAATATGTAACAACGGAAGTATGAAACATAATAATATCCGAACATCTAAATACATAACACAATTCTGAAGCTGAATGCATACTATGTATGATAAGCCTCTACATACTACGAGTTGATGGGACAAGACCCTAACTAGATCATTGATCTGAAACTGAAAACAATAAACATAAACTGAACATAAAGGGTCCTCAAAGGATGAGGACTCACCAACTGGCTAGACAGGTCTAAGAGGGGAGCAGGACTAATGATGCGGCTGAGACTGATCCCTCGGACCTATATCATGAAACGATACAACATAGAATATGCATTCAATACTTAGAATGTATTGAGTGTGAAAGGTACGTAAAATGGATAGTTAAAATACATAAGAGTTTATAAGAGTAAGTCAGCCTGATCATAAAGTAAGTATCACAATGTAAACATAAGGGCTGAAGGTTTTCAAACCATTCGTAAACAAATCATAATAATAATCGTAAGAGAAAATATTATAAAACATAACTTGAGCCAAATTAACTTAAACATAACCATGCATAAATCATGAGGAACAATAGGAGGACTCGTCTTAATCGACAACATCATGATAGAGCCTTATATGATGCCTCACTATTTCGCCCAAGTGGTCAGGACCATCCCCGGCTTTCCAGGCAGGGGGACGTGCATGCGTGGTGATATCACAGGGATCCAATAATAATAAATATATATACCTATGATGACACATAGTTTTGAGACCACTAGGTTTATTAAATGTCGGGTTACTCGATGCTAGATGCTTCTCCTAAAAACATGCACATGATGGCTAATATCCTAATCGTAAAATCATTCATGAGGTTCATGACAAATAAATAATAACATGATGGATCTCACTTGAAATACATGATTATCCATGAGTAGGACAAGAGTCATAAATCCATAAATCATGAAATCCATGCATACTTGTAAAACATGTGTATAATTGATATTCATAAATCTATGATGGGCACTTGAAGAGAATTCATAACATAAATCATAAATCATAATGTAGACTTGATAAAATTAAAACCAGAATAGAATCAAAACTTGACTTTCAATGAAGCATACATAATTGGGCATAGTTTAATTAAAATGATTTTGTGGTTATTCTTTGAATCTAGAAAGAATACAGAAATAGGCTAAGAATTCACTTCAAATGAAGAAATTAAGAATATTTGAAACTACAAACTAATAATCAATAGTTATAAAATATGCCCATAGATCATAAAACATGATTTGATACATGAAAGGAATTGACCCATAGATAGATCATAGAGAATTTCACAAGAATTGGAATAGACCTCATAGATCATGAAACTTGAATCTAGAATTGAATTCCATGGAATTAAGAAGAATTTAGAGCATGATAGTGAAAGGAACTCTCATTCATATCCTCATATACCTGGGTAAATCTGATTTACACTCCCTCTAAAAAGCCAAAAGGAAATTGGAGAGATTCTCCAAGCTTGATCTCCAAGGAAGAAATCTAATTTTCACGTATGGAATGGTAAGTCTTAGAATAGATTCATCACCCTTAAAACCCTGCTAACTGAGCATAAAACAACGTAGTTTTAGGACCTTAGGGCTTAGGAATTACAAAAATACCTTAATGAAAAGTCTGAAATTTCTGCACTGCTAGTGACAACGAGTGATACCAAGGGTAGTACCTTTCTACCACGACTCGTGGTATCCATCCATTACTTCCTTCCCTCATTCTTTAGTTCTCAAGTCTTAATACCACAACTTAACAGGATGAGTCGTTACACCAAACAACAATCTGTTGTATTCTCTTCGTTACTGCCTCAAGTGAAACTGTATTTTAAATTCCCAAGAGTCACACCACGACTCGTCCTTGATCCTACGAGTCGTGGGTTCCATCTGTTACTTGACTGGGGAATTTTACCTGCTCTTCTCAAGGGCACTTACAATGATGGGTTGTCTCTCACAACAAGTCATACCATGACCTGTACTATCCATCCCTATCACGCCTCGAGTCTACACCCTGGACGGAACACGATACTTCGGGTCACAGGTAACCCTAAGTCAAACCATGGTCTATTATACAGTGGTATTATGAGTAAGACATGCATAGAAGAAACATTGAAATAATAACATAACACAATTATGACAGATAAAACTGAACATAAAGTTTAAAACATCTGAACGATTTGAAAGACTTAAATCAAGTCTGTATCTGAAAGCCATCTAGTTGATGAGTTGCTGGGACAAGCCCCCGGCTAACTTTGATTCTAACTGAAAGTAATGAAACGACTGAAAGAATGAAATAATGCCCTCGAAAGATGAGGACTCACACTTCTGTTGCTGAGGAGGATCTGAACTGCGGCAACTAACGACGCTGAGCCTGAGCACCTGCGGTTGTATCATAAAATGATCAACATAAAAGTATGTGTTAGTACTTTGAATGTACTAAGTAAGTGACAGAAAACATGATGCTGGATATAAACAACTAAACTGAAATGACATGCAATGACCAACTAATATACTGAACTGAAACAACTGAAGTAAGATGAGATGGCCAAGATGACCCCATCTAATGGTCAAAGACATGCCCTAAGTCTAAAAATCTCACTTGTGAAGGGGGTGATGAGGTTTGGAAGGAATGGGAAAATCAGTCCGAGATATGTAGGACCCCATAGGATTCTAAGGTGATGAGGTTTGGAAGGAAAGGGAAACTCAGTCCGAGATATGTAGGACCCTACAGGATTCTGAGGTGAATTGGTAGTGTGGCATATGAGTTAGAATTACCGTCAGAGTTGGCAGATTTGCACCCAGTCTTCCATGTGTCACTATTGAGGAAGTGCATCAGTGATCCAACTTAAGTTGTGCCACTAGACAGTGTGGGAGTGAAGGATAGTCTCTCTTACGAAGAGGTACTAGTTTAGATCCTAGACTGTCAGGTTTGTAAGCTGAGAAATAAGGAAGTCACTTCAGTGAAAGTCTTGTGGAGGAACAAGCTAGTTGAGGGAGTCACATGGGAGGCAGAAGCAGACATGATGGACAAATACCCTCATTTATTTCCTTCCAGTTAAGTTCCAGCATCAGGTACTAAATTCCTCCTCAATACTCTATTCAGTTCCATACTCATCATCTCTATTCAGATTTTCAATGTGCATTCCAGTTGCATCAACTCTGTTAGTGTGGTTAAATGAGTTCAGAGTCAGTCACTCCTTTAGAAATCAGTTCATAGTCTCAGTCTGGGAATTGTAGCTCTTTTTCCAGTTTTCCAGCAGTTTTAGCCTTCATTCAAGGATGAATGATCTCAAGGGTGAGATATTGTAACATCCCAAAAATTTTCTAGACCAAACTTAGACCTTGAAATAAAAACCCAGAAGAAACCAAAAGTTTTTGCCTCAGAATGAATGAGGCAATGCGTCATTGTTAGCTCTAATGACCCTTTGTTTGGGTCGTGTTCAGCCCTACCTTGGTCCTTTGGGAATCAACGGGACATGGAATGACCAATTGTGAGGAGCAACGAGTCGTACCATCACTCATTGTATTCCCAGTTCAGAGATTAGTTTTTGCCCTTTTAAGGAACCCACGAGTCGTATGATGAGTCGTCGTTTGAAGTAACAACTCGTGAGGTGACTCATTGGTTGAAGCCCAGAGAATGTTGAAAATTTCCTTCAGTAACGATGATGTCAACAATGACCCGTTGTATTACATAATGAGTCGTTGTGCCCATTCATGGTGACAGGTCCAGAAATCCTCAGAAGTTTCCAGTAGAGATGACGAGTCGATACAACAACCCATTGGTTCTACCAATGAGTCGTTATGTCTCTCTTTGTTGGGGCTCCTAGGTTTTTCCTGTCAATGACAATGGGAGGTACCAAAAACCCATTGGTTCTTCCAATTACTTGTGGTCCCCACTCATTTCCATTTCTAGTAAGCAAAGAATCAAGGCCCAAAACCAACGACTGGTCCCAACAAATTATGGTGTCAACAAACAACTCATTGTGTGACCCGTTGGTCCCTTGTTGGGAAGTTTTCCAGATTTTCTCCTAGGGTTATTTTAGTAATTTCCTTGATTTTTAATTTCTAAACCCCATTGTTTTGGGCACGTTTTGGAGATAATTAAATGGCTAATCATCTAGATCCCCTTCATTCTATCTCAACTCTCGATCACCAGAACGAAGAACTCTCAGACGGACTCCTCAGGGCAAGCTAGGGAAATCGACTTTTCTTCTCAGATTCTCAAGAGATTTTCTCTGGGATTTTTTTTCAACAGGTATGTGAGAATTTGGCAAGGGAATTTTCCTTCTCTTGTGCCCCAAAATCCATCTAAAATTTTCTATTAGTTCTAGGCCCTGAGTTTTCGAATGTGAATAAATTACAGCCAGATTTTGTCTATATCATGTGGAATATTATTCATCTGAATTGTTGTTATATTTCCACTATCTTGATACTATGTTAATAATTGTTCCTATAAATGAAATTTGGCCCTAGTTTTGAATGTACTGAATTAGACTCTTGCATAATTGATTTGTTATTTTTATTGCTTGATTCTATCAGTGTTGGGATTCCCATATTATAAATGTCAGTTGCATGCTAATCCAGTTTCAGTCAGAATATTAGCATTATCAATATTTTAGAAATGTCAGATGATCAATTTAACTATAGTCTTTTCTTGAGGTGTCAGGGGTGCCTCCCAGATGTCAATTATCAGAATTATTTATTAGTTATCAGATATTAGTTTATTTTTTAGATGGTTACGATGCTTCTAGATGAGCAACTCTGACCAGTCTAAGAATCACCAGTTTCAGCTTCAGTATTTCTTTAGAAGGTTATGACACTTCCAGATAAGCATCTTTGGCCAATCTTAGAACACCAGTTACAGAATCCAGTCCAATAAAACTCTCAGGGAACTTCCATATAAGTATCCCTGATTTAGTCTTTGACCGCAATTTTGAGCTATCAACTTAGTTGTTAGATTAGGACTATCTAGTAGGAGTAGGACTTAACACCGAATGGACCGGGTTCTAGCGCACCTAGGTTCCCAGAACTACATTGCTACCATAGGTTATTTTATTGGCCCTATGACCCCAGATTTGTGATCACCGAGTTCATGCCTTTATACCATGGCAAGGTATATTTGGTTCTATTGATGGGGCGTGGACATCGAACTCCACGTCTGGCTCATGTTGTTATATGTCGATTATAGATTCTCCCATTAATTAGTTCATTTTAGTTTAGCTCAGCTCAGTATTTGAGATTCAGGACATGTCTATGAGCATTAACCTGGGTCATTATTAACCATACAAGTTATATATTCAGTTGTTCAGTTTCTAGTATTTCAGTTGGTCATTTCATGTCATTTCAGTTCAGCTATTTGTTTCTACGTCCTGCTATTATCTCTTACTTACTACGTACATTCAAAGTACTGGCGCATACCTTCTATGTTGTATCGTATCATGATACAGGTGCAGGTTCTCAGCCTCAACATCGTTAGTGGATTCCTTAAGGTGATATCAGTATCTTCCGTTGGTGAGTCCTCATTTTTCGAGAACGATATTTATTTTCAGTTAATATCTTTTAGTTAGACTTTACAGTAAGCTGGGGGCTTATCCCAACATCTCATCATTTAATAGTTGGCTTTCAAACATAGACTCAGACATTCAATATTGTTTTTTAGATGTATGAACTTTTATCAAATTAGCTTTCTTAAATGATTTTATTATTCAAAGTTTCCCCATATGTTTACTAAGATTACCAGTGTTATGATAGACCATGGGTTGACTTGGGGTTACTTGTGATTTCAAATACCGTGTCTCGTCCATGGTATAGACTAGGGTCGTGACATTGATAGAAAATTGTAACTTTGTTTTTTTTGTCTTTAAGAATCATGTAGAAGAACGAAAAGAAACCATAAGAAAGCTCATCAATTTGAGAACAAATATTTATTAGAGAAAAAATTTTTAAAAAATATATTGTAAACATAGCATTTTACTCCAAGTAACTCTACCATTTTTCTTCAAAAAAGCTTTTAGAAAAAGGTTATTAAATTTCGAAAATTTCATTTTAGCTATGCACAATAGAGTAACAGAAAAATTAGTATGATATAAATTTCTTCAAATAACTGGCCAAATCAAACTATTAGTGACTCAATATAAGACTGTTGCCATTTTACAAGATACATTTAGAGCAGATATACCCCTTGTTAAAGAATGTGGTGCATATATATACCCTCATTGTTTCATAAATAGTGCATATATAATATCTTCGTCAGATAAATGGTGCATATTTACTATTTTTCATTAACAGACTGAACTTTAAAATTTTAAAACTGATTTTTTAAATTTTAAAAATTTCACTTGACTTTAAAAAGTTATCTCACTCATCTCTTTACCCCTCCAGACCTGAACCCAACTACAAAAAAATCTCTTTTATTAAGATCCATTTCAAACTCATTTAATGACTGAGTAAAAGATGGATTGAAACATTTTTTTTCATTTGAGTCAGGTCTAGAGGGGTAAAAAAATAAGCAAGGTAATCTTTTAATGCCATGTGACATTTTTGGAATTAAAAAAAAAGTTTTAGAATTTTTTTAATTCATTAAATATAGGTCAATTAACAAAAAGGTTAAATATGCACAATTTGTT
>JACEIK010000141.1:471365-502900 GCA_018107945.1 Datura stramonium | reverse complement strand
TGCATAGACTCAATATCATATGTAAATGAAGCTTAACATTGTCTATCGACAAAGCTTATAGTGACACACATCCCAATTATGATTTCATGCATATAGGAGGTTTTACTTCGAAACATACCACAAGCTAGAATTTATAATAAGAGTTAAGGAAAAATTCACTTCAAACTATGTGGTAAGTTTATGTCGGAGAAAATCACTACTTTAACACATCATGTGGGCATCACCTATAGCTCTATCATACTTGGATTCGTTCGATTCAGTTTGAAAGCATCAACCTACAATCATGGGTACGGTTAGAAGCATTCTTTCATTATTTACTTCATCATCATCACACACGTATCATAGTCACCTCTTCTATGAACTATTCACTCATGGGCGTTTTAGATTCAAAATTTATAGAAAAACAATTCTTATAAGAGAAAGCAAGTTAGAATCCGTCCAAGCTTTGTAAATCATCAATATCAACTCAATCTAATCATACCCATGAATGGAGATATAAGAATCATGCAATTGATCAAAACCCCATACTTGATCATTTATAATTTTAAACACAATTTTATAGGAATTGGGCATGGGTGTGGAAGGGAGACACCCATTAAAACCCTACATACCTGGAAATGAGGAATTCTATCACCCTTCAATTGCCCAATATCAGATTCCAAAGGAAACCTTGAATTTTGGCCTTGAATCACCTCCTTCAAGCCTTCAACCTTGCATGCATGGGGAGTATGCACTTAGAATATGTCTTCCCCTACTAAAAACCTTCAAAATGAGCCCTAAACGTCGTAGTATAGAGCCTTAGGACTAGGAAATGACAGAAATGCCCTTACTAAAATCACAGAAAAACCTGCAATGGAAGATCCCACGAATGAACCAACGGACCGTGGGAAGATACCACGACCCGTGGTATATGCCTGTGGTCTAGACTTCCAAACTTCTAGGTTTTTTATTTGCACCCACGACTCAACAGGATGAGTCATCCTTCCAAACAACGGACCTTGATTTCAAACCATCTTAGCCACTGCCTAGGTCCACTTCCTTCCCACAACCACTAACAACGGCCCGTGCCTTCTCACAATGGGTCGTTGTGACGCCCCTGGTCCACCCTACCACCAGGCTTGGCTTCACACCATGACCATATACAACGGCTCGTGGTTTGCTGCCACGAGTCATTCTGTGGCTCATCCTACAACATTTTCCCAGATTTCTGCATTTATAATTCTAACTCCCCTAGTTTATTCCTAAGCACTTTCGGGGTATTACAATATCTCCCCCTTAGGAACATATGTCCTTGAATGTTGGAAACAATAAGAAAAAAATAGAAACATGCAATTATCATAATCAAATACTGATCATTTAAGCTGAAAACTGACGGAATGACTACCTTCATTTCAAACTATACAGCTGAATTGGATTCACCAATCATACACACATCCACATACATAAAAGAAATTTGCGCTCATAGTTCAAACATGAAAACTAATTAGAGTCTGAGTGCAGAACTGATACCTTAAGATGAAACTAAGCCGGTAGAGAACAAATGTGGGTATCTAGCCATATTATAAAACAAACTTGTACGCATGAACGGAACATGAAAATTGATTAGAGTCTTAGGGAAAAACTGATACCTCAAACTGAAACTGAGTCGGTTGAGAACATGTGTGGGTATTTATCCATCATATCCGCTTCGGCTTCCCACGTAGCTCCTTCAACATGTTGGTTTCTCCATAATACTTTAACCGAAGCTACTTCATTATTCCGCAACTTTCGAACCTGACAATCCAAGATTTCAACGGGAATTTCCTCATAACTGAGGCTGTCTTTTACCCCAATGCTGTCTACCGAGACCACCAAGGATGGATCACCCAAACACTTTTTCAAAAGCGACACATGGAAGACAGGATGAACCGAGATAACTTCGAGGGAAAGTCCAACTCATACGCCACCTTACCAACTCTTCTCACAACCTTGTAGGGACTAACATAGCGGGGACTGAGTTTCCCTTTCTTCCTAAATCGCATGACTCCCTTCATGGGAGATACCTTTAGAAACACCCAATCGTCCACATCAAACTCCAAATCTCTTCTCCTCACATCAGCATACGATTTCTGACGACTCTGAGCAGTTTTCAACCGGTCCCTTATCAACTAAACTTTCATCATTGCCTCATGAACCGAATCTGGTCCTATCATAGCTGCCTCCCCAACCTCAAACCATCTGATGGGAGATCTACACCTTCGCCCGTAAAGAGCCTCGAACGGTTCCATTTGGATACTAGAGTGGTAACTGTTATTATAGGAAAACTCGATCAAGGGAAAATGATCATCCCAACTACCTTTAAAATCCATAACACATGACCTCAACATGTCCTCAAGAGTCTGGATTGTTCGCTCGGCTTGACCATCCGTTTGCGGATGAAAGGCCATGCTGAGCTTGACTTGAATCCCAAGTCCCTTATGAAAAGACCTCCAAAACCGAGAGGTAAATTGGGTACCTCTATCTGAAATGATGGACAACAACACTCCATGCAACCGAACTAACTCTCGTATGTATAACTTGGCATAACCTTCCACTGAGTCGATAGTTTTGACTGGTAGAAAATGAGCCGCCATAGTCAACCTATCCACGATAACCCAAATGGAGTCATATGGCCTATGAGTCCGGGGTAAGCCTGTAATGAAGTCCATATTGATCTCTTTCCACTTCCAAGTAGGGATGGTAATATCCTGAAGTATGCCTCCGGGTCTCTGATGCTCGACTTTCACTTGCTGACAGTTTGGACATTTTTCTATGAACTCCGCAATTTCCTTCTTCATACCGTCCCACTAATAGATTTCTCGCAAGTCCCGATACATCTTCGTGGATCCTGGATGAATAGAATATTTGGCACCATGTGCCTCATGCAATATCCAAACTCTCAAATCTTCAACGTTTGGGACACATAGACGACCCTGGTATCGTAACACACCATCTCCCCCTTGGGAGAAAACCTCACCTTTTGACTCTGCACTGCCTCCTTCAGCTTCCTCAAAATTGGATCCTCATCTTTCTTAGACTTGACGTCAACCACCAAGGATGATTCTTTCCCATTCTGCACAACAACGCTGTCGTTGGTCGAGTCGATCAATCTAACTCCCAGTCTTGCAAGTCGGTGGACATCCCTCACCAACTCCTTTCGTCCCTCATCCACGTGGGACACACTTTTCATAGAGAGCCTACTAAGTGCATCTGCAACCACATTAGCCTTTCCCGGGTGGTAGAGGACACTCATGTCGTAGTACTTTAGTAACTCCAACCATCTCCTTTGCCGAAGATTTAGATCTTTCTGTGTGAACACATATTGCAAGCTCTTGTGATCTGTAAATACATCCACGTCATATATTCAATGCAAACACCACCGCGGCCAACTCAAGATCATGGGTTGGGTAATTCTGCTCATGAACTTTCAGCTGTCTCGATGCATATGCGATTACCTTCTCACACTGCATCAACACACATCCCAGTACGAATCTCTAAGCATCACAATATACAACAAAGCCATCAGTACCCTCGGGTAAGGTCAACACTGATGCTGAATTGAGTCGGGTCTTCAGCTCCTGGAAGCTTTTCTCACAAGCCTCTAACGACTGAAACTTCACCTTCTTCTGCATCAACTTAGTCAACGGCGTTGCAATGGATGAGAAACCATCAATAAACCTACAATAGTAGCCAGCTAAACCCAAGAAACTCCAAATATCTGAAGAATTCACCAGTCTGGGCCAATTCTTCACCACCTCAATTTTATGCGAATCTCCCTTTATGCCTTCGCTAGACACCACATAGCCCAAGAATGCCACGGAGTCCAACCAAAACTCACACTTGCTGAACTTCCCATACAATTGGCGATCCTTGTGGGTCTGAAGCACTGCTCTCAGGTGAGCGGCATGCTCCTCCTCGCTCCGAGAGTATATAAGGATGTCATCAATGAACACAATCATGAACATGTCCAAATATGCCTTAAACTCCTTGTTCATTAGATTCATAAAAGTTGCAGGAGCATTTGTTAGTCCAAAATACATAAATACAAACTCGTAATGACCATACCGTGTTCTGAATGCCATCTTTGAGATATCACTCTCCCGAACTCTGAGCTGATGATACCTAGATCTGAGATCTATCTTTGAGAAACACTTAGCACCATGAAGCTGATCAAACAAATCATCAATCCTGGGTAAAGGGTACCTGTTCTTGACAGTGACTTTGTTCAACTATTGATAATCAATGCACATACGAAGGGAACCATCTTTCTTCCGGATAAATAAAACTGGTGCACCCCATGGAGACTGGATCGATCTAATGAAGCCTTTATCTAGTAAATCCTTTAACTGATCCTTCAACTCTTTTAATTTGGATGGATCCATCCTATAGGGAGGATATATATAGGCTACGTATCAGGAAGAAGGTCAATATCGAAGTCAATCTCCCGCTTGGGAGGAATACCTGGCAATTCATCAGGAAAGACCTATGGATACTCATGCACTACTGGAACTGACCGGATAGTTGGGGTCTCAGACTCAACATCCTTGACCCTAACCAAATGATACATGCAACCCTTAGAAATCATCTTCCTGGCCTTGAGGTAGGAAACAAAGCGACCTACAGGAACAACTAAACTACCCTTCCATTCTAAGACTGGCTCACCCGAAAATCTGAACTCTTCTGACCGGGTCCTACAATTAATGGAAGCATAACAAGCATACAACCAATCCATGCCGAGAATAACATCAAAATCGGTCATGGCTAACTCTATCAGATTTGCTGAGGTGACTTTATGGAGGACCAAGACTGGGCACTCTCTATAAACCCGTCTAGCTGTAACTGAGTCACCTACAGGAGTAGAAATTGAGAAGGATTCTGACAAGACATCGAGACTGACTCCGAAGCTACTGTCTACATAAGGTGTCATAAAGGACAAGGTGGCCCCTAGATCTAACAGAGCATAAACATCAACATGGAAGACTCGTAACATACCAGTAACCACGTCTAGGGAGACCTTCTACTCCTGAGGGAATGTTAGGGAATAGAATTTGTTCTGGCATTGACCGCCAGCTGCATTGGTAGATGCCCCCTGATGAGCTGAGCGAGGGGGTGGGGCTGCTGAGTTAGAAGCTGGGCCACGACCCCCAACCTGATCCTGTCTCGCTGCTGGAAAATCTCTAAGTATGTGTCCAGGTTGCTCGCACCCGTAACACTCACCCGAACCTTCCTAGAACTGGCCTGCATGCCCTCGGCCACATCTGCGACAAGATGGAACACCTGAATATATGGGCCTGCTGCTCTGACCCCTTGAGCCTGATGCTCTCCCTCTCTGATCATGCCGAGGCCGATATGGCACACTCAAAGCTGATGAAGCTGGGGCGGATGATATCGGGTGGGTCTACGGATGGTACCCACCTCCTGACCTAGGCTGAGGAAATCTGTGATCATCAGTCCTGGCCCTCTTGGCCTCTCTCTCTCTAGAATGTGCCACTTCCATCTACTGGGCGTAGAATACCATCTGAGGAAAGTCCATGTACTGATGTAGCATAGCAATCCTGCATTCCTTATCCAAGACCTGCTATCCCATGCACAAACCTGCTCACTTGCGCCCTCTGGTCAGCCACCTAATCGGGAGCATACTTCGATAGGAGGATGAACTCAAGGGAATACTCTAGTACCGTCATCCTCCCTTGCTTCAGATTTACAAAATCAGCTGCCTTCAGCTCCCTCATCTCCCTAGGGAAGAACAGATCCAGGAATGCAACATGGAACTCTTCCCAAGTTACCGAACTTGCTCCGGTGACCCTACTATCCTTCCATTGATAGAAACAGATATGCGCAACCCCTTTCAACTGGTAGGAGGCCAACTCTGCGCACTCAACACTACTCACCCCCATGATCTGGGTGATCTTGATAACCTCATCCATGAACTCATGTGGGTCCTCATCTACCTTGGACCCAAGAAACTTCAGTGGGTTCATCCTCAAGAAGTCCTTGACTCGAGCTGCCGCTGCACTGCCATTTTGCGAAACATGCGCTACAGCCTGCTGATTGACCTGAGCGGCCAAGGCCTGCGCAAGCATCTGAATGGAAGCTCGGAACTCAACATGAGCGGCTGGCTCCGGTGCCTAAGGCTCCTGAACTGGTGGGGATGGCTGATGCTCCTGACTGTTTCCATCCTTATGGAACTCACCACCTTCATTCCTCCTTCCATTCATCCTTCGAGGAGCCATAATTCAGCAATCGCGAATAACACGAATTAGAAGGATAGAAAGGCTTTTTCATCGCACGACATAGATCATGAACGAAGTGAACATTTCCTAAAATGTTTAGTAGCCTCTTTGTCAAGGGTGTGGCGTGCTTCACACCCATGAAAAAGAATCTACCTAAAACGGCTTTAAGACTTCCTAGGACACATCAAACCTATAGCTTTGATACCAAGTTTGTCACGACCAGAACGGAGGCCCGGATCATAGACACGGTACAAGGGACCCCAAGTCGACCCATGGCTATTGCACACAACTAATCTCATTCAAATAAGCGGAAAGATAATCATAAAAACATAGCGGAAATGTAACGATAGCATAACCTCAAGAAATACAGAACGTATCAAGAGCTGAGTACTATATACTAGTCTGAAAGCCTCTACTATATCTGATGGGTTGATGGGACAACATCCCCAACTAACCCGAACAATACTAAAACTCAAGATAACATAAAAGTCTGTCAACAACCCTCAGAACATGAGGAATCACCAATGAGCTGATAGCGCAAGATGAGATGGACTAGGGGTGAGGACGAGCCTGAGATCCGGACCCTGTATCATGAGATGATACAACATTGAAAGTATACGGTCAGTACGTGGAATGTACCGAGTATGCAAGGTAAGTAAAATCGCTATAATTAGTAAAAACATTCGAACATATCATTTCATAACATAAGTTTTTAGAAAATTGAGAGGGATCACATGCATTCTTTCGGAATCATAATCCCTTCATGATGTGACAATGCATAACTTTGTGACATCACTAATTCGAATGACTCAAAGATGAGATGCAACATTTATAGAAAAGTTGAACATTGAGTCAAACCTTACTTTTAGAACATGCATGCATACATAGTGATCATGAGTAATGAATATGCAAAATCTAAATCATGTGGATAATGGGAGACTCTTCACTTAACCGACATACCACGATGGAGCTTACATGGTCCCGACAATTACTCTCAAGTGGGCAGAGCCGTCCAAAATCTTGTCAGGGCTAAGGACACTACCATGATATCAATGTCAACCTGAAAGGACAATCGGGATGAGAATAGCTCACAAAGGAGGTCCCAATAATATAATAGTATCAACCTACATTGACGTGTAGTTCTGGGGTATAGGGTGATTGACCCTTAACCTGCTCGGTGCTAGACTCTTCTCCCAATTCATGCAGTGCTCTACATCGTATATAATGGAGCTCAATATCATCAATTGACGAAGCTCAATATGAAATCATGCATAACTCAACATCGTATGAAACAAAGCTCAACATTGTCTATTGACAAAGCTCACAATAACATCATGCATAGACTCAACATTATATGTAAATGAAGCTTAACATTGTCTATCGACAAAGCTTATAGTGACACACATCCCAATTATGATTTCATGCATATAGGAGGATTAACTTTGAAACATACCACAAGTTAGAATTTATAATAAGAGTTGAGGAAAAATTCACTTCAAACCATGTGGTAAGCTTATGTCGGGGAAAATCATTACTTTAAAACATCATCTGGGCATCACCCAAAGCTCTATCATACTTGGATTCATTCAATTCACTTTGAAATCATCAATACAATCATGGGTAGGGTTAGAAACATGCTTTATTTATTTACTTCATCATCATCACACATGTATCACAATCACCTCTTCTATGAACTATTCACCCATGGGCGTTTTAGATTCAAATTTTAGAAAAATAATTTTTATAAGAGAAAAGAAGTTAGAATCCGCCCAAGCTTTGTAAAGCATCAACTCAATCTAATCATACCCATGAATGGAGATATAAGAATCATGCAATTGATCAAAACCCCATACTTGACCATTTATAATTTTAACACAATTTGATAGGAATTGGGCATGGATGTTGAAGGAAGACACCTATTAAAACCCTACATACCTGGAAATGAGGAATCCTATCACCCTTCAATTGCCCAAGATCACATTCCAAAGGAAACCTTGAATTTTGGCCTTGCATCACCTCCTTCAAGCTTTCAACCTTGCATGCATGGGGAGTATACACTTAGAATAGGTCTTCCCCTAGTAAAACCCTTCAAAACGAGCCCTAAACGTCGTAGTATAGAGCTTTAGGACTAGGAAATGATAGAAATGCCCTTACTAAAATCACAGAAAAAGCTACAATGGACGATCCCACGATTGAACCAACGGACCATGGGAAGATACCACGGCCCGTGGTCTAGACTGCCAAACATCCAGGTTTCTGTTTTGCACCCATGGCTCGACAGGACGAGTCGTCCTTCCAAGCAACGGATCGTGGTTTCAAACCATCTTAGCCAGTGCCCAGGTCCACTTCCTTCCCACGACCACTAACAACGGCCTGTGCCTTCTCACAATTTTTTGAAGTTTTTTTAGACTTCGGCCAAGCGAAGGATGTCTTTTTCAATAGGACACTGGGGCCCACATTATTTGAGCTTAACCCTAGTAACATTCGAATTCTATTTTATTTCCGTGATATTTTATGTTATATTATTTAATCGATTGGATAAAAATTAAATTAATATATCCAAGTATTAAATTATCTTCATGTTAATAATTTTTAAATGACGAAAGTTCCATATGGCACTTTTTTTCTCGTAATGAAAATTTTATTTTTGTATTGAAAACAGCTACAATAAATCTTGTTAGTAAAGATAAATGAAGATGTTAAATATAAATAGTTTTTTCGATACAAAATACTGTTTGTTGGGTGTTACATGAAATTAAA
Organism: Datura stramonium; assembly: GCA_018107945.1. Taxonomy (NCBI): domain Eukaryota; kingdom Viridiplantae; phylum Streptophyta; class Magnoliopsida; order Solanales; family Solanaceae; genus Datura; species Datura stramonium. Next base: position 493,889 of record JACEIK010000141.1, on the reverse strand, counting down.
CAGATTGATTACAAATCTTGAAAAGCCATATTATTACTCGATTATGGTGTCCAAATTCAATGTTTGGTAAATCCTACGTATATTTTTCTTAATTTGTAGACCATACCATATGCTGGGACCATAGATCTTTTTGAAAGAAAATGCTAGAATGAACTTCATGTTTTTATTAGTCCCTCGATTCCTTTTTAGTTATTAGGATAAGATCTGCATACTTATTAAATTTTTTTTAGTATAAATTACAATTTAATTAATATAATTATATTAATTGGTAGATATTTTTTGAAAACATACAATGAACAAATTATGTGTGTTTGCATGTGATTATGTTATATATTTGTGAAATTAGCTAACGCATATGATTAGATATTTTTAAGGCTAAAAGTGATGGNTATTTGATATGTTCAGAGTGAAGTTGAAGAAGAAGGAAGGCACTATGTAAGAATTGAAGATATAAAAAAAAATATATGGTGCAATGCCACGCCTGCACGACAAGCCGCACGAGGCAGCAACAATATCGGCGCTATAGGCTGCGTGAGGCACTGCCTACCCAGGCGCTACAGGCTGCGTGAGGCGCCAGCATTCCTTGGCGATGGCAGGCGCAAGGCGCCAGACTCCCCGCGCGATGGGGCGTGCTCAACAGCCTTGTCCCTACGCATTGTCAGGCGCGAGGCACTGCCTTCTCAGCACAATGGCACACGCGACGCGGCACTAGACGCGACATTGGTAGGAGGCGACACTGCAAAGGTTTCCAACGTCCATAAATTGGATCTCCCACTTCAATTAGGAAAAGGAACTTTAAATCCCAAGTAAAATTCATTAAGGAACAAGCAAAGCATAAATCTACTACTATAAATACTCCTTTATTTTCATGTAATAGCCAAGCTTTTTAGAGGATGTCTTCAAGTAGCCAAGTCTTCAAGTAGGATATTCTTAGAGAAGGTTTTTATGTCTTGGAGTTTTTTTTATAAATTTGAGAATACATATTTTGAGATGATTGTAAAGTTGTTCTTCCGAATTTTTGCATTAATCAAGTGAAGGTTCTTCCTATCATTGTTGTAAGTATTTTTTTTGCTTTTATTTATGAAATCTGTTAATTTACTTATAAACATGATAGGCTAAAACTACCACAACTAGGGTTGTGGGAACCACGATGGATTAACAAGCTAGAGTTACACATAGTTATTTTAAAACCAATACAAATACTTATATTGTATTCTCTTCATCTTTAATGATTCTTAACGGTGCGCAACGTTAGAAAGTGCCCAAATTCTTCACTTTCTTTGGTCGAAGAGGTAGAGATTAGGAAAAGAGAATTACAACAGAGCCATGATCTTGATGATCATTGTAATAACTTAAGCTGTGGTCGCAGGATAGGTTAATCTGGAACTTAATGATAACGATTAATTTTCAATCACTCATGAGACTTAGTAGAGTAATTGATTATAGTCATTCAATAGGGATTGGTCGGTCATTTGAATGAACTTGAGTTATCAGTTCTACAAATAAAGTATTGGGATAGATAACTAGTGTAAAACCCGAAGTAGTTAAGGATCCATGGGGAATACTTACCCTAGTTAATTGCATTAATTTGGAAACAACCATCAATTTCTCAACATTGTTACTTATTAATTTTACAAATCCCCCTCTTATGAAATAATTGATTAAAAAGCTTAAGCACTAGCGTTCTTTTATATCCTTCCATATCCCTGTGCTATCGACCCTAACCTCTAGTTGGATTCTTTGTTGACAACGTCCGCTTCTCACTTTAGTAAGAGGTGTGGTTTGAGCGTTATAAAAAAGTGGCTCCATTGCCGGGGAATGCGGCTTAGGATTAGATTAATTGCATGTGTTTAACTTTTAGTCTTTATTTCCTATTTTTCATTTTTTTTCTTTTATTTTCTAACGTGTCACAGGTTAGCGTGGTAAAACAAGCGGCCAAGATGTGACCATGGTCTCAACAGGTATCTTGATGAAGTCTGAGTAATCAAGATAACTGTGTCGTGCCGCGACGTTAAATCAGGCGCTACTTGGGAGCCAACCCAAGATAAATTTTTCGTTTTTATGTGTTTGTTTAAGTGTGCAGATGATAGGTCATGATTTTCAACAAAAATTGAGCTTAAACATTGAAAATAAGGAGTAGAGGCCAAGGGAGTTCTTCTTGCACTCCATTACTTTTGTTCTAGCACTAGGGACAGTGTAATCAATTAAGTGTGCGGTGGGAGAAGTGAACTTCATATTACCATGAATTCTTTAATTGCTAAATTAGCACATCGTAGGTCTAGTCTTTTTGGGATTTATGATCTATCTTGCATGCTTGTTTGTGTGTAGTAGTTTATTTTATTTTATTTGGGTTCCTCTGATTTTTTTCCAGTACTTTTTCGGTGGATAGTACCTTAGAACCGACTAGAGAGTCTAGATTTTTTATTTTTTATTTTATTCATTGAGTCATGACTTTATCCAATTTTACCTACCTTGATTGTAATTATCCTAGTTAGCCATGTTGAGCCTTAGCCTATTCTTTTTATAGCCATATTATATGCCTAAATCCCTTTTTGTTCTATTGACTTATATTTGATCCAAATGACTCCTAGTAAGTATTAATTTTTGCTTTTATTTATGAATTCTATTAGTTTACTAATAAACATGATAGGATAAAACTACCACAACTAGGGATGTGGGAACTATGGTGGATTAACAAGCTAGGGTTACACATAGTGATTCTAAAACCAATACAAATACTTATATTATATTCTCTTCATCTTTAACGATTCTTAACGGTGCGCAACGTTAGGAAGTGCCCGACTTCTTTACTTCCTTTGGTCGAAGAGGTAGAGATTAGGAAAAGAGAATTATAACATAGCCTTTATCTTGATGATCATTGTATTAACTTGAGTTGTGGTCGCAGGATGATTAAATCTGGAACTTAGTGATAACGGTTAATTTGCAATCACTCATGAGACTTAGTCGAGTAATTAAGTATAGTCCTTCAATAGGGGGGACTGGTCAGTCATTTGAATGAACCTAATTTATCAGTTCTACAAGTAAAGTATTGTGATAGATCACTAGTGTAAAACCCGAAGTAGTTAAGGAACCATGGGGAACACTTACCCTAGTTAATTGCATTAATTTGGAAACAACCANGTGTGGGACATAATATTATTTTACCTGGGTCATAGTCACCATGTAAGCATTGGCAATGATTGTTCAATTATGCAATTGTATAGTGACTATGACGATCTGGGTAAAATACTATTATATATTGGATAGAAACCTAGGTAAAGGAAAATATAAATGAGTAGCCTCTAGAGTGATCGTCTATGACAACATGATTTTAAAAAATATCTTTTTTAATTATTTTTATGCAGATGGAGTAATTCCTTTTTTTTTGGGAGCTAATTCTGTTGACATACATGCACTGGGTATCAGGTGGTGAAAAGATTTTACCAATTACAGTTTCATTAGATTTTTCATTTAAATTTCTTCATCTTTTAGAACTTTATGGTGATGACAAAGGATTTTTAAGCTCCTTTCTTCTTGTATTTCCTTTGAGACTTATTTTTACCAAAATGTTCCTTGCTAATTTAACTCATCTATCTCTAGAATATAAAACAACCATCTTCGCCTTCCCTTTTTTGTTGTTGTACCTTCCATCTTTAGTAATATTCCAGATTGCATAGTCCTCTTGTTCATGAGAGCCTTTCTCAATGTCAATGATGTAATCACTTTGGAGTACATTGGTTTGGGGTTACTTGTGACTCCAACTACCGTGTCTCATCCAGGGTATAGACTCGGGTCATGAAATCTCGACTTCTCTTATCAAGGCATATACCAAGAAAACCCGGTCCCTGGTAACATCAGTCATGTGTAACCCTATAATGAGGCAGCTGCAAATAATCTTCAGCCAGACGCATGCCTCCCTGTTCATCTGTGCATAGGGCAAGGTTTGGTGATAACCCTTCTCTTTGTGGTGAATCCATCGAGCTGTCGATCGTTGCCCGCATAATGTGTGCCAAATTTCGGCATATAGGGGTATGATGTCAAGCTGGCAGAGAGGATGTGGATCCATGTCAGGGGTACCCAGGATTGCATTCAAGTGGTTCGCTTCAAATGGTATGACTTGACCTCGTATCTTGACTGTGTGGCTGCAGAGAATGGGGTCCCAATTTGTGTAGAATTCCTGGACCATATGTAAATTACACTCTCTAGGCTCAGTGAAAATGAAGCCCATGCCCAGGGTTTGTAGTCTTTGCACTATACGGGAGAACTCCTGTGCTAAACTCTCCCGATCAATCCGCTCCTTCGGGAAGTACTTCGACTCCTTATGCTTGGCATACCATTTCTTTCCTTCATCGACTACCCATTGAGTACCAAATCATCTTTTCTGGCCCTTAGGAACTGGTGGGGCTGCTGGCACAGCTGCGCCTGATCTGATCCTCTTTCGGCCTCCGCCAGAGGACGAAGCACCTTTTCCTTTGTCATTCCTAGAAGACATTGCACCTATTCAACCAAAACAAATAGACAAAATCAGTCGGCATTTAACATGGCCAACCAACACTAAGTCAAGGCTTTGGTGGTCACCTCACACTTAGTTGCTAGTGTGTGTTCGGTAGTCATACTTCTCGGGTACTCAGACTTCCCCTTATTTAGACCACATTGACTAGTTTTCCCACAATGAAGTATCTTTAGTAATTTGATAAGTTCACACATGCAAAATGATATGCAACATTTAGCTCTTCAGGAAATTTGCACTTTGATATTCAACTTGGCAGTCATATTATATTACTCAGACTTCATATAATTATGACACTTAAAATCAAGACATTAACACTACATTTGCTCATTTTACATTGAGGTATTAAAAATGACGTCCATATTGCTTTACTCAGACTTCAAAAAAATATGAAGCTTATACCCCAAACATTTGCACATCACGTCTTTCTACTTTATGCAACAACTAAACACAACGAGTTAGGCTAATCAAGTTGAAAGGAATCAATTCTAAGGCAAGAGTGAGCATAACACAAAGGTCACATGCAGTTGCATATATCATTTTAACTCTTTTTTCTATCACCCCTAACAGTGAAAAAATCACATGTGCTAGCCTGACAATTAGCCTATTAGCGTATCCCAATTCAAAATTTGCACAGCCAAACACAAAGAAAGATCCCCCCTGACCCTTCATGATTACCCCATAACTTAACCATGTTTCAATCTTCATTCAAAACCTATATTTCAAATATGCACATAGTTAAACAGTGTATGTTGAGCAATTTTACAACACCATTTACTCACTTAGACATGTGGTTCACTAGGTATAGAAATTTGGAGAAAAACACAAAGAACATATATTCACAAAAGCATGATTTTAGCAATTGCAATTCTACTCCATAGTTTCTAGCCAAGTTACAAGTTAGAACACCCAAAACTTCACAATGTGCACTTTGTCAAACAAAATACAATCAGTTAGTGATCTGTCGAGTGTAAGAAGCAAGTGTCAACTACATTTACCAAGATGTTCCAAACCAGGCATGATTCTAGTCCCATCTCCTCAAACCCACATGTTCATGCCAAGATTTCACATGAGAGAAGAGAGAGAAATTCGAAAGCATACCTGTGAATCTCGTTATTAAGAAGAGAGGAGAGGAAGTTCATGACCTAGTGGCATGTAACATTCGTGATGGAGTGAATTTTGGAGGGAGAGGGGACTGTCGGGGTACTTCATTCTGGGCCTAGGTAATTAGGGTGAAAAATGTAGAAAAGAATTAAAAAGGGGGGTTTGGGGGCGAGTCAACCCACGTTTTTAATGAAACCCGACGTAAATTGTGCCTCCACATACCATGGAGCTATCGCGCACCTACACTGTTTTTAGGGTTTGCCTTTTAAATGTTCCTCCGTGCCACAGAGGCTAATGCGGAGATCATTCTCTATTGCATGGATCCATTACATAGGCCTACTGTTTCCCTTCCATTTTTGACTTGTACCTTGACTTCCACAATGCAATTTTAACCCTAATTTCTTTCCTCAGTCCTGCCTCATCCTGTACTACATCTAAAAAAAAATTAGAATATAGTGGATTTCCTCCCACCCAGAACCTTAGTTTAAGTCGTGGCACGACTTTTTTTTGCATTAATGATAACGCTCAAATCATACCTCCTACCAATGTATGAAGCAGACATTTTCAATAAAGAACCCAACAAAGAGGTTGGGATTGAACCCACAGGGAATATGAAAGAGCTAGACTAAAGCCAGTAAGTGAACTTGTTGGGTAGTTACTCCAAATTGGGGATTCTAAAGAAAACAATAATTGAAATAACTATTAAAATTATAGTTGAAATCAAGAATGAAAGATAACTAGGGTTTGTGTTCCCCATGGCTTCATAACTGCTTCGGGAATACATACGTGATCATCACTGATGCTTACTTATAGAACTGATAACTTAGGTTCATCCAAACGACTAGTTCGTCCCTATTAAATGACTATACTCAACCACCAGGTCAGGACTCATGAGCAATTACAAACTAACCATTATTGGTATTTCCCAAATTTAACTATCCTGCAACCACAACTCAAGTTAATACAATGATCATCAAGATAAAGGCTTTTTTGTAATTCTTTTTTCCTAATCTCTACCTCTCTAGGCTCAAGCAAGTAAAGATTTTAGAAATTCCAAATTTTGTACACTTTTAAGAAACATTTAAGCATGAAGAGAATATAATACAAGTGTTTTAATTGATTTTGAATCACTTTTATGCAACCCTAGCTTGTTAATCCACCATTGTTCCCACAACCCTAGCTATGGAGGTTTTATCTTCTCATAGTTTCTAGATTATGATTCTCATTCATAATTAAATACATAAATAAATACTTACAATTGTATATGAGAGAAAAACTTCTTTAGATAAATCAGAAAAATCCTCAAGAACGAAGTATGAATATCAAGAAAAGGTTGATCACAAGAATCAACTCAATTCTATGTTCTATCCCTCAATTCTCATGTTCTCTAATGTTATCTAATGATTGTCTAATTATCTCGCATGAAAATAAAACATAAAACGTATATATACAGACATAAAAATCATTTTCCTAGGCTAACAGGGTGAATTTCCATAACTGATGCCGTCTGTCTCACTACCAGGCCTACCACCTGTAGCAGGTCTGTACGGGTAATACCTGCTTCTCGTATGTCATTTGCTAGATGAAATTTGTCTAAGTTTTGGCCCTTGGTACGACTTGTACATGCATCCTATGAGTCGTACTGTGCTTCCGTAGTCTGACTCTGAGACTTTTCAATTTTTCTGAAGTTCTTCACGAGTGCTATGGTACAACTCGTACCTTGATTCCATGACTCGTACTTTCTATCTGTATCAGGAGTTATCCTCTTGTGCAAATCTTTTGAATCTTTCCACGACTTCTACACTATGGCCCATACAAGCATTGTACGACTTGTACTAAGAGTCATAGGATGCACTCTTCATACTTAGCCATCTAAAACATCTCACGATCTGAAGTACAGCTCATAGCACTATCCTATGGCTCGTACTGAAAGTTGTGACTTAAGCCTATTTTCTGTACTTTCAGGGTATCTTTTGCACATTCTTGCTCCAAAACCTATTTGTCCTGTAAACAAAGAAAAATTGCATTATATCCATATAAACATATCTAAGTCCATACTATTTTCTCAGTTTTGAGCGACGGAAGTGTTGTGAACGCACAACATATCAACACCCTCAACTTAAGACTTTTGCATGTCCTTAAGAAAAGAAAAGAAAAACTAAATATGATGCTCAACTAAAAAATAAACCTAGGATACTACAACCAATACCAAACAAATCTTGCATTATACGTTCAATAATTTATGACCCTTTTCTATGAAACAACATCAGCTAATGTACTACAAGTAACCACAAAACATGATAAACAAAGATCAATACATGTCATCTTGCTATCAACAAACAACCAAGTCATCATCGATGCTTTCCACATAGACCAACGGTAAAAGTATAAAGAATACATGTACCCTCACAACAAATGAAGTCCCGACTCACATATATAGTGTCAAATATTGCATGGAGCTAAACAAGCGAGACCCTCACTCTCACAAAGAAATCTCAAGTACTATGTATCAGATACCATAGGTTTGCCCTTATTTTCTCTGTTTCAGTTTATCAGATGGTCGGATTAGGATCACTATAGGACTTGTTGCGGCTTGTAATCTAGGCTTTAGAGCTGGACATGATAAATATGAAAGATTCTATGAGTGACTATCCCTTCCTTGGCACTACATACATTGGCCTTACCATTCACCTATTTCACTCTTTGTTCATTTCATTCCTTTTCTTCCCTTTTCACCTCTTTTATGTGCATTTGTATGGGTGTGGTGTATTTTTAACTTTTTCAAGCATTTACATTTTTTTCTTTTGAATTTTCTTTTTCAATATTTTCTAATTTTTTCATCTCCTTTTTTTTTCACACCACACCTCATTTTTAACCTTTTCTCTTTTCTTCTGCTTTTTCTCATTCCCACCATTTATGCACCCCTACTCTAGCCACCCTCAACTTAGACATTTTTCCTATGTTGAGGTTCACAATATCCAAGGAAGGACTAGGGCAAAAACAGGTTCATTATAAAAAAAAATGGGTGTAGTTCATCGGTTAATCAAAGAAAAATGATCTATTAAAAGACTCAACATTGGGATCAAGGGAATCATATGATTTTGGTAGGGTTATTTAGGCTAAAAGTGAGCTTAACAAAGAATGGGCTATGATCATATCCGAACTTACCATCCTTAGCCTACACAAAGACCAACTAGGAAAGTTTTAGATCTTCAACACAGTACCTGAACTAAGTGTTACAGCTCACTCACTCATGGTACATGACTTATATTCACCTTACTTGTCTAGTTTACACATGGATTAACAAGACTCCTCATGCTAATAAAAATAACTGACATAAAAAGATCCACAGAAATCATGCATGCAGTCACAAATACATAGCTAATGCATCAAAAAAAATTTAACCAGGGCCAATTTTTTTCAAAAAATAAAAACTAGTACATTTTCATTGGGTGAGTATTCCTAAGTTATTTCCTAATTAAAAAAAATCACAAAAGAAGAAATAAAATCCTAAACATGCCGGTTCTACTAGATAGCATGCCCGAGGGAAACGAAACACAGCAAGAAAAACCCTCTGACGAATCCAAAAATCACAAAAAATCACAAGTACACTCCCTCCCCTTTTTGAAAATTGTTCTTCCTCCCCGAAGCATGAACTACAAGAACATAGGGAAGGGAACATACCTGTGGCGCTCTAAGTGTTCCTTTCATCCTGCGGAGGAGGTACCTCTGCTAAAATCGTCTAGCTAGCAGTGGTCGGTACCCTCAATAAAGTATCCATAGGGGGAGTGGTTACCCCCTCAGTAGTCTTGGCCACTTCTACGACCTCTGTGTCAATCGGGGCTAAAGGTGGCTCACTTGAAGGGTCACGGCCACTAGAAAGATCGGGCTGAGTCATGGTGGAGCTGCATGCTCCTCTAACTTTCTCCTGCAGCTTTGACATATGTGAGAAATGAGTCTGCAGGCTCTCTGCTCGTACCCGCTCACGCTCTCCTTTCCTTTTTCCTTCTCTTCCTATGACTCTCCTCTCCAACATCCTCAGAAGCTCTTTTATTTCCCTTATCTCCAGTAGCTACCGTCGACTCCCAATACGACTCCAAATCAATCTCCTCATTGGGCTCTGCATCAAGGTTTGGAATAGTTGGGGCTGCTATGGCTGCTAGTTGTTGTGATGACAACTTAGCTACTTGGCTCCGAAGAGCCTCACAACTCCTCATGGAGACTATTTTTGTCTGTCTACTTCACCATACGTATATTGAACCAGCTCTCAAATCCATCCAGGAAAGAATGTAGGGCGTGAACTGCTATATCTATCTCAACTTTGACCCGTGGCTTTACGTTTTCCATCATAGCTTGAATTTTTCTTTCAGTCATGGTAAACCTTTTGGCCAGTTTCTAGAGGAAGTCATGAGGCACTAAAATATGCCCTGCTGGAGTCTAAGTCTTCAGGCTAGGTCATGGCATAGCTAAAGTGCTAGGAGCTGACTCTGAATGACCGGCATTTGTAGCTGGTGTCTTGCTCTGCTCCTATAAGCAGGTGCTATTCACCTGTGCCCCCCTGCTGGCTGGACTAATGGAACTGTTGTGGTAAGCCAAGCTCGGCTAACCGGGTTCATTTCATCCTAGATAAGGCCGATGTATGCAATCTTATGCCCTCCAATCAGACGCTCCTCACCCCGTCATATTGGCACCCCTGCCTCTATGCATAGTCTGAATACAAGACTTGGAAACGGGATGGTAGTGCTCACTCCCACCACCCAATCTTGTATCTCCTCTACGATGATCCTAAGGATGTTAATAGGATATCGGGACATGAGGCATGCCACCGAAGCTGCTCTGTCGGCACTTAATGTGTTGTCATTTACCGTGGATGCTAACCAGTGACGTAGTAGTGTTAGCATGCTTTTTCTATGAAGTTTAGTGAGTTCTTTGTCACCTGCTTTCCACTAGTAACCCACTCTGATTGTTCCTTATTCTCTGCAATCACACCTGCCAACTATTGAAGCTGTCTCTACCTTTCCTGCAATCCCAAATTCCTGATTTGATTTATTTCCTCCGCTCGTAATCATACTCCGGCATCATCCGTGTCGGCATGAACTGTGGTCCATACAACACCCGAGAAATGGTCTGCTTTGATATGCTCTCATCCTCAGACCAAAACACTCTTCAGTCGGGGCTGGTATTTTATTTTCTACCCCTCCTTAGCCTTTTGCTCCATGGTGGCCAAATAGTTGGTGTAGAACACCCGGACCAATTCTGCAGTATACTGAGCTAGAGTGTTGGCCATCCACTCGAAGCCATAGAAGCTGAATATCTGCTTCTTCTCCTCAACTTCATTCAGTGAGTTTGTGAGGATTCGCGGTTCTTCTTGGATGCTCCGCCTTGGCTTGTTTTTGGTGGTACTCTAGCTCCCAACACTCTCCACCGGACTACGCGGTTCTCTCTAGACGGAGTCTATTCTTTCACAGCATTAGGAGCCTCCTCCTCTGAGCCATTGCTTCCTCTTGCCTCCCCGGATTGGGTCTCCTTAGACCTTTCTTCTACATTTGAGTCATTTCCCGACTCCCAGTTACCTTCTCTAGCTCCCTCCTCAGACTGGGGAACTGGGGCCGATGTGGCAGTAGTTGCTACAACTTGTGCTTTTGCCTTTGCCTTAGTTGTTCTGGTTCCGTCAGTGTCTGATGTATCACCTGGTACTCCTCAACCGAACCACAAGGGGTTTGCCTACTTTCTCAGCCTCGAACTCAGATGTTTCATCATGTAATGTTCTCTAGGCAGTTCCTTCGGATTCTTTGCGCTTCATTGTCATTGCTCCTGTAGATAATAAGATTAAAGTTCCATATCTGAGAAAGAAAAACTAGAAAAGAAATTTTCAGATTCTCACCATGGGTCGACAGTAGGGGTCGTACCATGGAGGTACGACTCGTATGAAGTCCCAAAAACATTGTATGCACTTTACGACTCACAAGTATGACTCTTCCCCCGAAGGTACGACCCGTACCTTGATTCGCCTGATAAAGACTCTACACTACCATTTTCTCTATATTTTTCCACGACTCGTGGTACGACCCATAGGTCAATTCCACAAGTCAAAGGAAGGACTCTTCTGCCTCATCTAGCTTATCCCTATGGGTACGAATGCACGGTACAAATCGTAGTGAAAAACCACGAGTCGTACTATGTTTCGTATCACTTTGTTGACTTGTTCGATTTTGTCCAGTTTTCAAGGATTCTTTTTCACGATTTTGGTACTCAGATTTCCCCAGATATAGGAATATCATTCAATCGATTTAACACTACTCATCCCTCCCCGTTTTAATCTCTACCTATAACACAAGTTTAAATTCTTCAATGCACAAGTTCATCTCCTAAATAATGTTTTCTCAGTCGCATATAGTTCAATAATACCACTAATGTCTGCTTCAAATTTTTCAAGCAAACACAGAAACTCAAAAGGGTTTGACAGTCATGACATCAAGAAAATAAGTTTCTCAATATTCAATACAATGCACTTACTTGTTGCTTGTTTCTTCGATTGGTAATCAAGAATGTGGGTTGAGACACACTTAATTTGAGCAAGAAATTGTTCATAGGTTCTTTGTTCTTGAGTTATGGGTGTGAGGGATTCATAGGTTTAGCTCATACTTGGTTTTGTTTGCACAGGAAAAATGGTTGTCTTAGGTCTGGGGTTTAAAATAGGAGAAGGGAAAATTTGAAAATCTGGGTCGAGTTGGGTAAATTTAAAGATTTTGACCCATCACAACTCATACCACGAGTCGTAAGAAGCCCCTATAACTCATCCCTTGGACCCATAAGTTAGAGTTTTGAAAAACTTACCTGAGGACCTACGAGTACAACATACGACTCGTACAAGGTGGGTACAATCTGTAAGATGACTCGTAGGTCTTTACTTTTAAATACATCTCTGAACCTCTCTACGCCTCCTGCTGTGACTCGTAGGATGCTGTCACGAGTCGTACTGAGAGCCGTAACAATAGCTTTTTCAGTAATTTTTCTGCCTCCTATTTCTTTTTTACCCGCATACTGAGTTCACATTAGTTCAATCACTTGGGTTGCCTCCTAGGAAGCGCTTTATTTAACATTGCGGCATGACGCAGGTGGCCTGGCTACTCAGAATTCACCAAGACACCACTTGGGTTGCCTCCCAAAAAGCGTCTGATTTAACATCGCAGTACGATGAAAGTCTGTTGACTACTCAGATTTTTTCAAGTGACTCATATTCATCCTCTAGTGTTTAGATTACACTGAATTCCTAAGGTTGCTTCATTTTCTGGCAGATGTTGAAAGTGAACTCTTCTTTGTTTAGTATAAACTTCAACTGGCCAGCCTCCACATCTACTAAGGCCCTCCTAGTCGCAAAGAATAGTCGCCCCAAAATGATAGGGACCTCATAATCAACCGCGAAATCCAGAATCATGAAGTTTGCTAGGAATATGAATTTGTCCACCTTAACAATACGTCGAACAGGATCCCCACTCGCTTCTTCACAATCCTATCGTCCTTCAATGGCTGCATAGTGGTCGGTGTGGGGGCTCCTAATCCCAATTTCTTGAATACTGTCAAGGGCATCAAGTTGATTCTTGCTCCCGGATCACAAAGTGCCCTTGCGAACTTGACATTGCCGATGGTGCAAGGTATAGTGAAAGCACCTGGGTCATCCTTCTTTTGAGCGAGGACCCTTATAGATATGGCACTACAGTGATGTACATTGTCTATTGGCTCATAGCTTACAAACCTCTTCTTCGTCACCAAGTCCTTCATAAACTTAGCATATCCCGACATTTGTTCCAATGCCTCAACCAATGGTATGTTCACAGATTGTTTCTTAAGCATTTAAAGGAATTTCTAGAACTTACCATTTTCCGCCTTTTTCTTCATTCTTTGAGGGTACGGTGGCGGTAGTCGCTGGAAAGCTTTGTACAATTGAGTGTATCCTTGATCAATGTCAGGCACTTTCTCACCTATCGGGGCCTCTAGCAACTCAACATTTTCCATCTCAGCACTCTTCTCATTCTCCTCAATCATGTTCTCTTCTTCCGCTCAACTACAACAAGAAAAGAGGGGTCAACTGTGGTCTTACCACTCCTAGTCATCATCGCCATGCAGTGGCCATCATTCTTTTGGTTTCTGGATGGTGTTGCTAGGTAGTGTACCCTTTTGTCTAGTGTTTAGTGATGTTGATAGTTGCCCAAGCTGTTGTTTGATCTGCTTGATGGCTGTTGCATGAGATTACGCTCTCTGACCCGTATTTGATATGTCACCACGGATCTTCTTCAATTGCTTATCAGTGGCCCTCATCTTTTTTAGCATCGTGGCCATCATGCTCTCTAACTTTGATTGCCCAGCCTCCCCCTCTCGTGCATTGGGAGACACATAAATTAAAGCCCAGTCATTATGGTAACCATTGTTTATTCTCCATTCTCCATCGCGCTCACAACCGTGACTCCTATCTATGTACCCGTTTAGGTTGTAGTTGTCTCTATGTTAGTTACGACCCTTGTTTCCAAAACCTTAGCGCCAATTGTCTTGTCTAGATGCTTGGATGTTGTCTTGGAAACCCGCCACTTACCTGTCCAGGAAATTATCCTCTTCCTCGGAACCAGAGTGGTCTGCCCCCGGTTCCAGTCCTTGGGTCCCCATTGCATTTACCTTTTTGTCTCCCGCTCCAATGATGTACTTTCTAAGCAAATCCAATGATGTGCACATGTGAGCCAACTCCTGGTCGCGTTCTTCTTCTTTCCTACGTTGGTCTGTAGTCAAACCAACAACATATGTACCGGCCACTGCATCTGCCTCCCTCGTATGCCATTCCCTATTTTTCTTGGTCACCCTGTCAAGGATAGTAGCATCTTTCTCCCAGGTGTGACTCATCAATGCTCCTTCTGTCACCATGTCTGCCACAACTTTTGTACTATTATTTAAAGGACTGCAAAAAAATTTCGGACAAACTATCAATTGGAATCTTATTGTTTAGGCACTTTGTCAAATTCTTCTCGAACTTAGCTAGGTTTGATGAAGTGCCTCGGTCTTGAGTTATCGGAAATTGTAGATCTCATACTTTAGCTACAACATTTTGGAGGGAGGAAAGAATCTCTCCAAGAAGGCCTACTTGAGTTCCCACCAGTTGGTTATAGAGTTGTTAGGCAACTCCGATAACCATAAAGTGGCTTCCCTTGATAGAGAGAAGGGGAAAATTCTGAGCCTAATGGCATCTTGGCTAACTTCGGGCAACCTGTACGCCTTGTATATTCCTACGAAGTTCATCATGTGCAGGTTGGAGTCATCCACTGCATGACCACTGAACACCGCTTTCATGTCTAAGAGTTGAATCATGGTGCCCGTGATGTCGAATTTGGCCCTAGCGGGCAGTGGTGGTGGCACAATTTCTTTAGTTGACCAAACTTCATCAATGTTTGGGTCCTCATCGTCGAAGAACTGAGGGACTAATTTGTGACCTTAGTTGCCCTTCCCAATCGACCAACATTAACAACCTCTTCTCGGGCATCTTTCGCATCCATAGTGCAGCTTGCCGAGCTAGCTCGTCTTGCCTAGCTTCTTCAGCTATGCGGGCATCTCTCTGTTTCTGGTTTTCCATTCTACGGAGTGTCCGTTTGATTTCGAGGTTCAACGGAATCGGGGGATTTCCACTACTCTGAGTTCTTGGCATCCACCGAAAAACAACTTGTGGGTATCAAAAATAAAAAGAAAATGTAATTAAGGAAATAACTACCAAAAAGTCAAACACAAGAAATTAATCTAGGCTTAGCCATATTCCCCGGCAACGGCGCCACTTTTTGATAATGCTCAAACCATACCTCCTACCGAAGTATGAATCGAACGTTGTCAATAAAGAACCCAACAAAGAGGTTGGGGTCGAACCCACAGGGATTATGGAAGAGTTAGACTAAATCCAGTAAGTAAACTTGTTGGGTAGTTACTCCAAATTGGGGATTCTAAAGAAAACAATAATTGAAATAACTATTAAAATTTTTGTTGAAATCAAGAATGAAAGATAACTAGGGTTTTTTTCCCCATGGCTTCATAACTGCATAGGGTATACATATGTGATCATCACCAATGCTTACTTGTAGAACTAATAAATTAGGTTCATCCAAACGATTGGTTCGTCCCTATTGAATGACTATACGGAATCACCGGGTCAGGTCTCATGAGCGATTTCAAACTAACCGTTATCAATATGTCCAAAATTTAACTATCCTGCGACCGCAGCTCAAGTAAATACAATAATCATGAAGATTAAGACTTTGTTGTAATTCTCTTTTCCTAATCTCTACATCTCTAGGCTCAAGAAAGTAAAGAATTCGGGCAGGTCCTAACGTTGTACATCGTTAAGAAACGTTTAAGCATGAATAGAATATAATACAAGTGTTTTTCATTGGTTTTGAATCATTTTTATGCAACCCTAGCTTGTTAATCCGCCATGGTTCCCACAATCCTATCTATGGAGATTTTAGCCTCTCATAGTTCTAAGATTGTGATTCACATTCATAATTAAAGACATAAATCAATACTTACAATTATGGATGAGAGAAAAACTTCTTTAAATAAATCAACAAAATCCTTAAGAACAAAGTATGAATATCAAGAGAAAATCAAGAAAAGGTCGATCACAAGCTAATCAACTCAATTCTATGTTCTATCCCTCAATTCTCCCATGAAAATAAAACATAAAACGTATTTATACAGACATAAAAATCCTTTTCCTAGGCTAACAGGGTGAATTTCCATAACTGATGTCGCCTGTCACGACCAGTCCTACGACCCGTAGCAGGTATGCACGGGTCATAGCTACTTCCTGTATGTCATTGGCTGAATGAAATTTGGCTAAGTTTTGGCCCTTGGTACGACTCGCACATGCGTCCTACGAGTCGTACTGTGATTCCGTGGTCTGACTCTGAGACTTTTAAATTTTTCTGAAGTTCTTCACGAGTGCTATGGTACGACTCATACCTTGATGCCACGGCTCGTACTGTCTATCGATATCAGGAGTCAACCTCTTGTGCAAATCTTCTTAATCTTTCCATGACTTTTACACTACGGTCCGTACAAGCATTGTATGACTCGTACTGAGAGTCGTAGGATGCACTCTTCAACTTAGCCAACTGAAACTTCTCACGATTTTTAGTATGGCTCATAGCACCATACTACGGCTCGTACTAAGAGTTGTGACTCAAGCCTATTTTCTGCACCTTCAGGCTATCTTTTGCACATTCTTGCTCCAACACCTATTTGTCATGTAACCAAAGAAAAAGTGCCTTATATCCATATAAACATACCTATGTCCATACTATTTTCTTAGTTTTGAGCGTGGAAAGTGTTGTAAACTCACAACACATCAAATAAACCTAACTATTATATTACATTCACGAGTTGCATCCCGTGCAGTGCCTGATTTACCATTTCGGCACGACCCAACTCATACTCATTCGTCAGATAAGGTGATAGATGTCTTCTCTCGATTAATGCACACACCCCAATAATGCTTGCACCTTTGATCATTCACCAAAAATGTGGCACTTTTATCTTCTTGCCACAATTCAACTTCCCCGTATGGGTATTCGAGCAACCTCAAATGGTCCAAACCACTTGGACCTCAACTTCCCTGGAAATAACTTCAACCAGGAGTTGAATAGTAATACCATTTGCCCTGGCTCGAAGACTAGGAACTATGTGGTTGACGTGCCATCTCTTGGTCTTCTCTTTGTACAGCTTCGCACTCTCATAGGCGTGCCATTGAAACTCCTCAAGCTCATGTAGCTACAATAGTTGCTTTTTCCCCACTAACTCAGGATCCATGTTCTACTTCCTCACACCCAAATATGCCTAATGTTCAAGCTCTAGAGGCAAGTGGCAGGACTTCCCATAGACCAACCGATACAGTGAAGTCCCAATTGGTGTCTTATATGCAGTTCTATACGCCTACAAAGCATCATCTAGTTTTCTTTCCTAATCCTTTCATTAAGCATTCACGATTTTCTATAGAATTTTCTTGACTTCCTTGTTGGACACTTCAACCTGCCCGCTAGTCTGAGGGTGGTATACTGTAGAAACCTTATGCTGGACCCCACACTTGGCCAATAGGTTTCGGAACCAGTTGCTTATAAAGTGTGACCCTCCGTTACTGATAATAGCTTGTGGTGTTCCAAACCTCGAAAAGATATGCTTCTTCACAAATTTAGCCACAACCTTGGCATCATTAATGGGGAAAGCTACTGCCTCAACCCACTTAGAGACATAGTACACCGCTACTAGAATGTTTTGGTTGCTAAATGATAGTGGAAATGCCCTCATGAAATCTATCCCCCACACGTCGAATAGCTCGACTTCCAAGATGTTTTGCATAGGCATCTCATGTTTTCTGCTGATTGTGCCCATCCTCTAGAATTGACCACATGCCTTTACATATGCCGCTGCATCCTTGAATAAAGTTTTTGAAAAGAAACCTAATTGGATAACCTTATCAGTAGTTCGCTCTCCTCCATGATTACCGCCATACGACCAGGAATGAAAGCTTCTCAACACCTGTGTCACTTGGCTCTCTCGAATGCACTGTCTCTTCACTTGATCTAGACCTTGCTTGAATAAATATGGTTCATCCCACATGTATAACTGAGACTCATACTTCAGCTTCTTTCGTTGTTGAGAAGTTGCCTCTAGTGGGTACAGTCCACTTACTATCAGGTTCACTATGTCTGCGTACCAAAGGAGTTCCGTCACACTTAATGCCAAGAGATGCTCATCAGGGAACTCCTCCTAGATATGCCCCTCATCACACATATGTGACCTATACTCTAACCGCGATAAGTGGTTTGCTACTTGGTTTTCGCTGCCTTTCCTATCTCGAATTTCCAAGTCAAACTCATGCAGTAATAATATCCACCCAATCAACTTGGTCTTGGCATTCTTCTTGTTGAACAAGTAACAAATCGCAGCATGATCCATGTACTCCACCACTTTTGTCCCAATAAGATAGGTCCTGAATTTGTCGAGTGCATACACCAGTTTTAGCATTTTCTTCTCTGTGATAGTATTATTCACTTGGGTCGCATCTACAGTTTTTCTTGCAAATATATGGAGTGAAAAATCTTTTCTCTTCTCTTCCCCAATACTGCACCCACGGCCACATCACTGGCGTCGCACATCAGCTCAAACAGGTGTTCCCAATCAGGAGCAATAAGCATAGGAGCTTCCACTAGCTTCTTTATCTCCTCAAAAGAAATGACACATTCTACCCTAAACTCAAACTTTATAGGTTTTTCCAGTTGTCTACATATCGGTTTGGAGATCTTTGAAAATTTTTGAATGAACAGTCTATAGAACCCAACATGTCCCAAGAAACTGCGGACACCCTTGACAGACACGGGCGGTGGAAACTTCTCAATAACCTGTACCTTGGAACAATCAACATCCAAGCCTTTGTGACACTTTATGGCCAAGGACAATTCCTTCTTTGACTAAAACATGGCACTTCTCCCAATTCAGTACCAGGTTGGTATCTTCACACCTAGACAAGACCTTGTCCAGATTTTGCAAACACATAGAAAACGAGTTACCAAAAGTAGAGAAATCATCCATAAATACCTCCACATAGTCTTTCACCATTTCATGACATATAGCCATCATTCATCATCGGAAGGTAGACGATGCATTGCATAGCCCAAATGGAATACGTCTGAAGGCGTACGTCCCATATGGACAAGTAAATGTGGTCTTCTCTTGATCTTTTAGGGATATGGCTATTTGATTATAGCCAGAATAATTGTCTAGAAAGAAATAATACTCATGGCCTACAATCTGTCAAACATTTGGTCAATAAATGTGATGGGATAGTGGTCTTTCCTAGTGGCCTCACATAATTTTCTATAGTCCATGCAAATCGTCCATCCTGTTACCGTGCGAGTCAAAATCAACTCATTCTTATAATTAGTGATAACTGTCATGCCCCCCTTCTTTGGGACACACTAAATCGGACTGACTCACTCGCTATCAGAGATGGGATAGACCACTCTCACATCTAACCTCTTAATTACCTCCTTCCGCACCACATATTTAATCACTGAGTTCAACCTCCTATGATGCTGCAAAATCGATTTGGATCCTTCCTCCATTAACATCTCGTGCATGCAGAAGGCTAGACTGATTCCTCGGATGTATGAAACTTTCTATCCTATGACTCTCTTTCTCTTTTTTAGGACCACCCATGCTTCTTGAACATGTGAATCTGTTAGTCCTGAATAAATAATGACCGGCATTGTATCAGCTTCCCATAGGAAGGCATACTTGATGTGTGGAGGCAATACCTTCAGCTCCAGTTTGGGGGCCTCCTTAATAGATGTCTTAGGAGGAGGCTCCAGAGATTCGGTAGGGATTTAAAATCCTACTTTCGAAAGAACATGTTGGCAGCATTCAAATCTTGAACCATTTCATATGTTGCAATGTCCCCGAACTAATCATTTCCCACCAATGCTCTTTCCAAGGGATCCTTTGCATTGATGAGCTGAAATGCTGACTCTTGGTTAATAACAGAAATGGACAACAACTCCTCATAAATAGCATGTAGTTTCATACCTTTATAGATATCAAACACTTCTACCTTTTCATGGGCTCTCATAGTTAGCTGCCTCGCAGCTACGTATATCAAGGCTCGTCCGGTTGCCAAAAAGGGATGTCCCAAAATAAATGGGACTTTCGGGTCTGACTCAAAATCATGAATTATGAAATCGACCGTAAAGATAAGAGAGCCCACTTGCACTAGAAAATCTTCCATAATTCCATCTGGTCTAGCCAACGAACGGTCCGCTAGCTGCAAAATCACAGTTATGGGTCTTGGACTACCCAAACCCAACTTCTTGAACATTGAGGTAGGCATCATATTGATGCTCCCCGAAGATCACATAAACCACAGGCTCTAGTGAACTGCCCAAAGGTGATCTGGATATTAAAGCTTCCCGGTTCTTTGAGCTTTCTAGGCAGCTTGTTCTTTATCTGTGATGTGCACTGCTCAGTAAGTGCAACTGTGGCATACTCCGTCAGTACACTCTTGTTCGCCACAATATTTTTTATGTATTTTTCATACTTCAGAATACCCTGCAAAACATCCACCAGTGGAATATTAATATGTATCTGCTTTAATACTTCAATAAATTTTTGGAAGCATTCTTCTTCCTTAGGCTTCCTCAATTTCTGAGGGAAAGGGGGTGGTGGTGGTGACTTCACAACTCCCAAAGAATTTCCACTCCTCACTTCTTTATCACTGTCTTCGGCCTCCTCCTCCACAATTACAGCTTTTTGTGCTGGCTTTACTAGCACCAATTCCTTTAGTTGTTTACCACTCCTAGTGGTAATGGCATTTACTTGCTTCAGGTTGGTTTCTGTATCACTCAGCAACCCACCTTGGAGTCGATTATTCTAGGCTCTAGCTAGTTGTCCCAGCCAAATCTCCAAAGCCTTTGTAGCCAAATGTTGATTTTTCATGTCGGCAGTCAATTTTACTTGGTCAGCCGCCATCTAAGCTTGGTTGTCTATAATTTTCTTTAGCATGTCCTCAATGTTGCTGGACTAAATAGGAGCATTATTCCCTCTGAACTGGGGCTGGAAATTCTTATTTGCCCCCTAATTTATGTGCGGACCCTGATTTGAACTTTGGTCTTGGTGACTATTACCACCCTATGAAAAATATGGATGATTCCTCTAGTTGGGGTTGTAATTATTGCCATAGTGCTGATTATTAATCCTTTGTGCATTCCCTACAAAATAAACTGAATTTGAGTTAGCACCACATGTCTCAGCTGACTGTTCACTACTACCACAAACTTCACACCACACTTGCTAAACTGCACTGACTGGAGCTTGCTGCTACCCCAAGTCTATGTTACTGAAGTGGGTGTT
The DNA here is from genome assembly GCA_018107945.1 of Datura stramonium. Classification (NCBI taxonomy): domain Eukaryota; kingdom Viridiplantae; phylum Streptophyta; class Magnoliopsida; order Solanales; family Solanaceae; genus Datura; species Datura stramonium. The sequence continues at coordinate 472,345 of JACEIK010000141.1, read as the reverse complement.
CATCTTATTCGGTAATGTAGCTATTTGTACATCAATAACTGTTAGCCCATCTAACTATAAGACACCTGTCGCTCTCTTTACCATACCTCTAGCTGTGTCAGCATTCCATTTTGGGTTGCCCTATGAAATTTGGTTCAGCAATGTATGCAATTCCTCATAAGTCTTTTCCAAGGCTTGCCCACCAACTGCAGAGTCTAAAAGGATTTTGGTGTGAGGCCCAATCCTTGTATAAAAGTGTGCACTAATACATCATTATATTGGTTATGGTGATGACAATCTCTCAGCATAGACTTGAACCTCTCCCAAGCTTGGTACAAGTTCTCACCATCTCTCTGTTTGAAACTTAGAATATGACTTCTAAGCCTTGTTGTCTTTCCAAAAGGAAAGAATCTGATCTAAAATTTCTGCGATAGATCATCCCATGTGGTTATAGAGTTAGGTGGTTCATCTTTTAGCCACCTCTTTGCTTCCCCCATCAAGGAAAATTGGAACAATGTCACTTATCTCCAGAAAATTCTGTAGGTGCTACTGCGGGTCTTCATGGGGAAGACCTGTAAATTGTCCGTTGGTATGCAAGAGTTGCACCATATTCTATTTCAGCTCGAATCTTCCTCCTGGTTCTGGCCTACAGATTTTAGAGGTAATATTGTTCACGTGTGGGATTTCCATCTCACGTACTGGTCTCGCTATCATCCTTTCTGGTAAATCTTCTTCCTATTTAGCTGGTGGAACTTCCCCAAGTGGAGCCTGTAGAACTATGATAACGCTCAAACCATACCTCCTTACGAAGTATGAATTAGACATTGTCAATAAAGAACCCAACTAGAGGTTGGGGTCGATACCACAGAGAATACAGAAGGATGTAGAAGAACGCTAGTGCTTAAGCTTTTTAGTTAATTATTTCATAAGAGGGGAGAATTTGTATAAGTAATAAATAACAATGTTGAGAAATTGTTTGTTGTTTCCAAATTAATGCAATT
>JACEIK010000141.1:397393-471254 GCA_018107945.1 Datura stramonium | reverse complement strand
CTATTTAAATGATTATCACCATGCAACTTGGTCCATTTACGGGTGTATGCTTTACTAACCCTTACCCTTGATATCGGATTAGCTATCCCGGGACAAGTTTAAGCTATTAGATGAGGGTTGATAGCCTCAAATCTCCGTTGTTAATCCCTTTTATCATTCACTAATTCCTTGTTCTGTTAAGTAAAAATAAGACAAGTTCTAATGTTTGCAACCGTTAAAAATCAATTAAAACAAAGGAACAAACAATACATGCATACACTCTATTCAAAAATCACTAAGTATTTTACTGATGTGTGTTTATTTGTCATGGTTCCCACAACCCTAGTTGTGGTGGTTTTAGCCTATCATGTTTATAAGTAAATTCATAGTATTCATAGAAAAAAGCAAAAATTAATACTTACAATGCTGATAGGAAGAAACTCACTTGATTAATGGAACAATAAAGAAGAACAACTCAAAAATCGTCTCAAAGTATGACGTAAAACTTCTAAGCCCAAGAGTTGTCTAAAACCTGGCTTCTAATTCTACTTCAAAATTTAAAACTTGATTACTATTACATGAAAATAAAAGGGTATTTATAGTAGCAGATTTTTGTTTTCCTTGTTCCTTGTTGAATTTGACTTGGGACTTGAAGTTCCTTTTCCTAGTTGAAGTAGGAAGCAAATTTTGGCCGTTGGAAACCCCTTGGTGCACCGCCCCTGCCATCACGCAGCAAAACAGGGCGCCTCGCACCTGCTGTGGCGCTAGAATAGTGCTGCATCACACATGTTGTAGTGTCGGGCGAAGGCTGCCTCGCGCATGTCATCGTGCCTACTCTCCTGCCGCGTTGCGCACACTGTTGCGCTGATGGCCTGGCGCCTCGCGCATGGCAGTGCGTTGATGGGCTGTTGACTCGCGCGACTTGTAGCGTCAATGTGCTAATGCGTTATTTTTGTACTTCAATCATGATTAAATCAATCCTTCTTCTTCAACTTAATTCCAAACATCTAAATCACACCCAAATTCATCACTTTTAGCCCTGAAAACATCTAATCACATGAGTTAGCCGTTTTCATAAATATACAACATAAACACATGCAAACACATATAACTTGTTCTTCAGAACATAGTAAAGTACGGGAAAAATATGTCTATGAAGTGCGTGAGTATGCCCTTCATCAACACCGCACACTTAAACTATTGTTCGTCCTCAAACAATCTACTACTTCCCTTCTAATAATTAAGCACAAAATTCATCCTACGAACATGTCTACTTACACTTAGGATCATGAGACAAATCAATGAAGCTCAAACAATTCACTCGCATGCATATAGGATCAACATTAAAATTTCAAAGTTTGAAATCACTTAGCTTTTGAAAACTAACTCATCAAGACATATTTTGGGCCGACATAAATCATATGTAATTTATTAATCAAGATTAAACCAAAGTCTTACCATTGTGCCCCTCACAATTTGGAGAGATGCCCATTTTCAGACACGATATAGAATAAGATTAACTTGGGCATAAATAAAATAATTTCCGCTCACTCTCACAAAAGAACTCAACATACATGCAAAAGACGACACATATGTTTGCCCTTAGTGTAATACTTGGCTAATATAGAATTATGAATCAAGGATCAATTAGGACTTTAATTTGGTTGTAATGTAGCTAAGGGACGGGTAGGAACTATTTGTTCAAGATGACTAAGCTCCCTAAGCAATTTAATATTTCACAACACTTTGATTTTTAGCTCATTCTTCAATTTCCAAAATTTTCTCCTTATACCTCCTTATTTTTCAATTTTTCAATTTTTCAATTTAGGTGACTAGTGAGAATTTTTTTCGTTTTATCATTAAGCTCATTCACACACATTTTTTTTCATCTTCAATTTTTCAAAGCTCTTTCTTCTTTTTGTTGTCCCACTAAAAATCACCCTCCTTGTTTAGCAAAATTTTACCTTTTTCTTTTCTTCCAATTGACCATACTTTTTAAAGTGCTCTATAACTCATTTGGATCAAATACAAGTCAATAGAACAAAAAGGGATTAAGCTTGTAATATGGCTATCAAAAGAATAGGTTAAGGCTCAAACATAGCTAACTAGGATAATTACAATAAAGATAGGTAAAATAGGATAAAAATATGGTTACCAAAGAAATGACTATATCACTTCCTAAATCCATCATTCTTATTTCTCTTTGCACATACACCGGGTAAGTTCTAGACAACAATGTACAAGCATGGAGTATATCAAAAATAATTTCTCACACATTGGCACAAGATGGTTTAACAATGGAAATCAAGATCACCTAAACACATATATTCATATTGCATGTATAACATAATTAAGCCCATTTTTTCTTTTCAATCCCAAGAGTCAATTTCCAAAAGACTAGGTGTTTCTTCCTTTTTTTTCCATGCATTTTTGAGTGAATTAAATAAAGTCCCAATGGTACCTAGAGTGAAGCACCTAGCATTTGTAAGGCTCAAGTCTTGTTCTTCCTAATGACTAATTTACCATTAAGATGGTCTTCATCCATCCATCATCAAGCAAAGTCATGAATCAATGACTAAAAATAAAAAAAATAAAAAAATAAAAATCCTAGACTCTCTAGTCAGTTCTAAGGGACTATCCACCGGAAAAGTACCAAAAAGAAAAACCGGAGGAACCCAAAATAAAATAAACTAAACTACACACAAACAAGCATGCAAGATAGATCATAAATCCCCAAAAAAACTACGCCTACCATGTGTAGATTTAGCAATTAAAGAATGCATGGTAATATGAAGTTCACTTCTCCCACCCCACCCCAATGCTAAAACACATAAGCATAAAGTAATAGAGTGAAATAAAAACTCTCTGAGCCTCTACTCCTCGTCGTTGGTGGGGGCAAGTGCAGCTTCCCCCATTTCAGAATCTTCCTCATCATCATCACTAGACTCTATGTCCGAGTATACTCTCGTCATCTCGTCCTCCATAGCAACATCATCATCAAGAGGCTCCTCTTGTCCAGGACCAACACTATAAAGGGTTCGCGAGTGCTCGCTCAGAGGGTAGTCTATGTTAAGCTGCTTTAGTTGCTCCTCTATCACACCATTCATCCTTAGCTGGAGCATTTGCATACCGTATAAGTGGATGAACATGTTGTCAATTCGTGCATTTCGCTCATTGACAGTAAGGACCGGACCATCTATACCCTCGGGTTCCTTTGTTTTTGTCACATCAACCCCCTAGGATCATAGGCAGGTCTATAGTCCGCTTCCTCCCCCTCAATGTCAAGCCCCCGCAAAAATCAGGTCAAGAGACTCCCAAATCAAAAGTTTTGCCCTTTTTTTAACCCTTGCTCTTTTTAACACATTTTTAATGAGAACCCCCACATTAATAGGCATCCCTGTCATTAGCACATATACAAGACATACTCTTTCTCTAATCACATGGGTTACATGTTTTCCGGGCACCAAAAAAGCACACGCTATTTTTAACCAAACTCGTGCCTCTTTACTTAAGTGAGCATATGGAAGCGAAACATGATATCCAAATTGTTGGTGGCATGTCCACCGTGCAACAGAGTTAGGGCCATGATCACGGGAAATAATATAGGTCCCGTGATACGCTTTACAACTTAAATTAGTCGTGTTGTCTAAGCTATTTGATACATTTTCATGTGATTTTATATAAAAGTAAAGATAAGTGCTAACCAACATGATTAGCTTGTTTTGTAGGTTTTTGATGACTTTTGAGGAGCTAATTCATGAGTTGGTGAAGTAGAGGCTTGGAGACGGAAGAAACATGTAAACGCTTCTGGGCAAAGAGGAGGTTCAAAATGTACCACCTGGGCGCTCGTCGGCACGTGGGGCCACGGTGCTGCCTGGGCAGCCTCGCCGCAGATTGGCAACGTGCCACGGCAGGGTGGCACCGCTGACCAAGCCTGTGCAACGCTGCTGCTCCCCGCAACAAGCCACGCCGCCAACGCCGCAAAGGTGCTGCCAAAATGTATTTTCTGGGTGATTTAAGGCCTCCGCGATGGCCGCCGTGTCACGGAGGCAATGCTCCGCGTTACACTCCTGCACACATTTCTTGTTATTCCGGGACAAATTTCTACTATTATAAATAGCACACTTAGGTTTATTTTCACATACTCTGACTTGGTGGAGCAAGAACGGGTTACAGCTTTGAGGACGAAATTCTTAGGGTTTTTCTCTATCCCTTTCTTCTTCCTTTCAATTGTTTGTATGATTAACACTCATTTAACGATGTTCAATCCACAAATGAGTGGCTAATTCTCTTTCTTATTTATAAGAGAACCGTTGTATTGAAATGTAATTATTGATTATCTGGTCTTTTTTCTTTTCTTCTATGGTTGTTCTATTTAAATTCTTGTTCTTACTATGTTATCTGGTCAATGTTAACGTAAATCCAAAAAGTCCTAAGCCACCCGAGAGGGCAAGAAACTGGAAAGTTGTGAATTAATAGGATATGATCTGTTCTTGGTTTGGGAAAATTGGGAATCGATTTACCTTCGTGATAGAAATATACCAAAGTCGTATTAGTCATGTGTGGAATCGGTTTTGTATAGCTAGAACTTGAATTTCTTCTTATCAATGAAAATGAGTCGGAAGGTTCATGATTCTTAAGTTGGGTTAAATACGAGAGTTTTAATCCATAGGCATAGGTTCCGATCAGCAACCTGAGGAAAGATAAACCATGTACATCAATAGTTCATTTCTTTTACATGTTCTTGTAGCCTCAGCATGCTCCTTACTATAGTTCAGACTCAACCGTACAAACATTTCATTTTGTTAGAAATATATTTTCCAAAATATAAAAACTTTTCTTTACACCGTTGTCATCATTGTTATAGTTTTAGTAAATTAACACTCGAAAAGGTTTTACCCCGTAGTCCACTCCCCGTGGGTTCGAGATTCCGGCTCAAAAGAGCCACTATATTACTTGTACGACCCCGTACACTTGCGGGCTCACTGCTTTTGGCGCCTGCTGTTTGACCTGCAATCGGTAAAATTTTTTTTCTTAAGTGTTACCAAATCGAATTCTATACAAGCGTTGACAACGTGTTTTTAATTTTATTTTATTTTAAAAGAAAAAAAAAATTATTTTTGATTGTGTTTGGATACCCTTCTTGACATGACATCTTGGAATATAAATGGGTTAAATGGTGGATACTATTACTTTGATAAGTCTTGTTCGACCAAGTGAGGACCACTTTTGCGCCAAAGACCGTAACACGGCAACATGTGGTGGTCAAGATGGCCATCGGGATGGCCGTCTCTAATGCATACTCCCATCCCCCAAGCTCTACTATGATCCTTCGTTGTTTTGCTGGAATATAGCATGATGAAAATGAGGACTTGGGACGCCAAGTCCGAATAGGAAGACATAAACAGATGCTTGACAAATGTAGGCTAACGAAGGAGGCGATGGAAGAAGTGAGAATTCAGCTAGAAGAGAATGGAGCGACTCTAGGTGCGATGAGCGTCAAATTAATGGAGATCGGCTGAGGCTGAAGCTTGTGATCAATTGCAAGTGACAGCTTGTAGGCAATATTCAAGAGAGTTACAAGAGGGAAGACAAGGGTGAATTTTTAGATGAAGCCCAACATTTAGAGCCTCTTGAGTGTCCCCGTGAGGAGCTCATACTTGTAGAAAACCTGTTCAGGGAGAAGAGATGGAGTATACCCCATTTGAAACTACGGGAGAGATAGATGTTGATGCGAAGGAGAGGTATACAAGTAAGGAGGTCAATTGCATTGCAAATAATCAAGGCATTGACCTCACTCAAGCATTTTTCTACCTTAAGTTTGGTTGACGAAATAGAAATAGAGCCTTCCGAGCTTATGGAGAAATGTCAAGAGGAGGACCAAGGGCCATATTCTCAAATTCTGTTGATTATAATAGAAAAATTACTTCACTACTGAGGACCAATAAAACGTCAAAGGCGATATCTATTGCTTGGTCTCATAATTTTTCACCACTACCTCTAGAGCATAAAAGAAAGTTAGAGAAGAAATTAGGGGTGAGATTCATATCCTCAAGGCGGAGGAAAAAGTGGTGAAACTTAATGCGTCGTGCCGCGACGTAAAATTAGGGCGCCGCTTGGGAGGCAACCCAAGGGTATCCATTTTAATTTCTTGCATTTTTATTGATTTTATTTATTTTCATATCTTTTGTTGTTTTTGGGGAAAGTTGCAATGTATGGAGGGGAAGTCTCAGTACCCGTGGAGGAGGATGCTAACAAGCGTGGAAGAGATAAAAGGGGTGAACACCTACTTGTGCAAATTTGAATTCCAGCATGTTTGCTATTGTGGCCTAAAGGCCTTGGGGAGTATTTCTCTACTCTTGAAAAGTTAATTTGATGCTATGAGGACATAGCATGATTTAAGTGTGGGGTGAGGGAAATTAGGAAATTTCAAAATTCTCGCTTAACAAATTGTGGGTGAATGTAATGCTTGTGTGAAAAAAATTTGGAGAAATTTGAAAATTTTTTGTGAGTCAAGCATGAATTCATCACCTGTTGGTTTTTCTTTTCGGTTCTTTTCCGACGGGGGTCTTTGAACCGAAGAATAAAATTTTTATTTTTTTTTTAATTATTATTTTCTTTTTTTATTTTGTCTCGTATAAATGTTTTTAGTCGTAGTTAGGACTCAAGCTCGAAGATGGATAGATGACGACCGTCTTGAGGAAAATTAGTCAATAGGTTTTGGTTTTTGAACTCATAGCTAATTGATGCTCGATATTCTTTTTATGTGCTATATATGATTGTAAGATGCAAGTATGTTTAGTGTTAAAGCATGTAAATGTATAACCTTGTTTGAGAATCTTAGGCTCTTGAATTTGACTCGATATGATTGAAGCTTAATTTTAAGTTCTTGTGATTAGCTGAGTAAGAGTCTGTTGAATGTGTCTTGAATTGAGCATGTGCAATGAGTGTAAGGTTTTTGAGTATTCTCAGGCTATTATGGATTGCTCAGAACTTGCCTGGTGTGTTTATAAAATGAAATGAAGGATGTAAATTGTAGGAGATGATTTATGCATTTCTTTGAATGAACCTAATCTTTATCCCTCGTTTTACCTACCTTGAGAAATTAATCCTAGTGAGCCTCGTTGAGCTTGGAGCCTATTCTTTGATAGTTGCAATGCTGCTTCCAAACCTTTTCTTTTCATTAGCCTTGAATTTGATCCAAAGCTCCTAAGCGCTTAAAGAAGAAAAATCTTAAAGAGGAAAGGAGTAAGAAGAATGAAAGGGAAAAGAAGTAGAAGTTGTAAAAGTTGGAGAAAGGTCAAAGGTGCACTTGTGTAAAAATGGTTGATTGTTAGTGGGGAGTAAGAAAAACAAAATGAATGAAGAAATTATTTATACAACTCCTTACTAATGAGATAAAAGTGCCTAAAAGAAATGGGGAGCAAACAGAGGAAAAAGAAAAAATACCAAGGTTAAAAAAGGCAGTAAGGGAAAGAGAAGTTCAATGAGGGCGTGATGTATAGAAAGCGCTTAGGAAGATAGTCACTATTATCGATCAAGCAATAGTACCTACCTACACCTGAGTACATTACAACCTAAAAGTCCTACTTGATCTTACATTCGTACATCCTCAAATTAGTGGAGTACAACACTAAAGGCAAGCTTATGGGTCATGACATGAAGCATGTGAATTCTTTGTGAGAGTGAGGTAATTTCTATATACCCACACATGTTGTGATGTAAAAAATTGTTTTTAAGTGGTAGCGGCAATCCTCATTCGGTGAGGGCACATGTTGAATGAAGGATATAATTCATGTGGGATTTCTTAATCAGTTGATTTGCATGAGTTTGCGAAGATTGAGAGTCGATTCTTGAGGTTAAGAAGTCTTAACATAGTTGTATTTCATAGCATGTTCTATTTTAACTTGTATCTTACGTAATCATTATAGCCGTAGCTTGAATTATCTTGCTAAATTAGTAATGGGACTATCCATACATGATATGTGTAAAAGGTTGTTCGAGGACGAACAAGGCTTTAAGTGTGGGGTTGTGATCACGGGAAATAACATAGGGTCCCGTGGGATACGCTTTACAACTTAAATTACCGTGTTGTCTAAGCTATTTGATACATTTTCATTTGATTTTATATAAAAGTGAAGATAAGTGCTAACCAACATGATTAGCTTTGTTTTGTAGGTTTTTGATGACTTTTGAGGAGCTAATTCATGAGTTGGTGAAGTAGGAGCTTGGAGACGGAAGAAACACGCAAACGTCGCAAAGAGGAGGCTCAAACAGCCCACTCGCAAGGCCGGCACTGCCACGTGTGCAGGCTGCCCAAGACAGCCCCCCGCCGGCATTGGCAACGTGCCACGGCAGGGTGGCACCGCGACCAAGCTCGTGCACGCGCTGCCTGGCAGGGCGTGCCACGCCGCTAACGCGGCAGTGGTACGCTGTACGATTTTTCGAGGTGATTTCCAGAAGGCCTCCGTTCGGGCCGTGTCACGGAGGCAATGTCTGCGCGGCACCCGTGACACGCTGTTTGTTATTCCGGGACAAATTTTACTATTATAAATAGCAATAATTTAGGTTTATTTTCACATATTCTGACTTGGTGGAGCAAGAACGGTTATGTGCGCTTTGAGGACTAAATTCTTAGGCTTCTTCTATCCTCTTCTTCTTCCTTTTCAATTGTTTGTAAGCGATTAAATACCATTAACGTTCAATCCACAAATGAGTGGCTAATTCTCTTTCTTGCCGAGGCTATAAACCGTTGTATTGAAATGTAATTAGAAAAAAAAATTAACGCGTAAATTATTTTTTTTTGGTTGGTTTTTTGTTTTTTTTAATTTTGTTCTTACTACGTTAATATCTCGGCCAATGTTAATGTAAACCAAAAAGTCCGGGCTCACCCGAGAGGGCAAGAAACCGGAAACAGAATTAATAGGATATGATCTGTTCTTTGTTTGGGAAAATTGGGAATTGATTTACCTTCGTGATAGAAATATACCCCGGGAAGTCGTATTAGTCATGTGTGGAATCGGTTTTGTATAGCTAGAACTTGAATTTCTTCTTATCACGAAAATGTAGGTGGAAGGTTCATGATTCTTAAGTTGGGTTAAATACTAGAGTTTTAATCCATAGGCATAAGTTCCGACTAGCAACCGGAGGAAAGATAAACCATGTACATCAATAGGTCGTTTCTTTACATGTTCTTTGTAGCCTCAGCATGCTCTCCTTCATAGTTCGGATTCAATCACATAAACATTTTACTTTGTTAGAAATTTCAGTATTTTCCAAAATATAAAAACTTTTCTTTACACTGTTGTCATCATTGTTGTAGTTTTAGTAAATTAACACTTGAAAAGGTTTTACCCCTTCGGGGTATTCCAGTCTCTCGTGGGTTCGACATTCCGGCTTCTTAAAAGAGCCATTATATTACTTGTACGAATTCCAGACACTTGCGGGCTTATCGAAATAATGCACTATTCCCGATATTCCTATGTATGAGGTTTCTTCACTAAGTCAACAAAGGGTTGTTGATCAACATTAGGTGTCCTAAGTAATCTATTCAGTTTTAGGTGCAAACTCAATATTTTGTCCCCTTATTTTAACTTGGTTTGTCCTTTCTTTTGGCATCCAATTTACAAGGAATTCTCTTACCATATTCAAGTTACAATCAACCGGTGCATTAAACATAAAACCAAGGCCAAGGGTGAGTATTCTATCAACCATGTGAGGAAAAACTAGTGACAAGCAATTTCTATCAATAAACATATCATGTGAATATTTAGACTCCTTATGTTCCTTGAACCATTTTTTACCTGTCTTTTCCGTGACTCCAACGGAGACCATATCGCCTCAATGGTGGTGGTGCCATATTCACATTTTCATGCTCATCTTCACTAGGTCTCCTTGCTCTTTTTGACCCATGACTTGAAGAAGCCACTCCTTTCCCTTTGTTTACTTTTGGTGCCATTGGTGGAGGTTTTTCAAGAAAAATGATATACTTTGTGTTTTAGGTGAAAAATTTAGAAGATTTTGAGGGATTGATTAAGTTTTGAGAAAATTTTCTTAGTGAATTTGAGGGGTGCGGCACGGTCTTCATAAGAATGAGCTGAAAAATTAGGTCTAGGCCTTTTAAAGTACTCCTTAAAGTTAGAAATTCCATTTTTGCCCTTAAAATTTTCCTCCCGGAAATAACCCGCTTCGTAGCATTGAACGCGTATCCGTCGCGTTAGGCACCACTGGAACCGCCAATCCCTGCTGTGCACGTGCGCCCGGATGCGCGCCGGATTTACCGCACACGCACTGCTGTCGCTATGTTGCCCGGTGTCGCGCCAGCCAAATAATTTCCTGAACTACAACAAGGTTGGTTTTTACCTTTGTGTTTTAATGTCATTTCTCTCGCAAGATGGATGCACCACAAGACCTCTCGCAGATGCTTACCTAAGCTAATAACTCAATTGTTGGGCGCCTTAACTAAAGGAGCTAAACCGGAGGATCTCATTCCCACCTTATCTCACTAAATCTTTCCTTTGTCCTTCCTCGAACCGAGATGTAACTTTCTTATTCGGTGCTTGTGCCCCGTACTGGCCCAGCCTTGTGCCGCTGTCCCGAGTGATTCCCAATGCACACATTCAACCATCTTTCTCCCAAAGATTTTTACTATTTAAGCTCACTTATATAAAAGTCATGACCTATCACCTACACACTTGAACAAACACATCAAACGAAAATTTTATATTGGGTTGCCTCCAAAGTAGTTTGTGATTAATCTCAAGGAGCATCTAATACGTGTATCTTGATTACCTGACTTTATCAAGATACCCGCGAGACCGTGGGTCACATTTAGGCCGCTTGTTTGACCACGCTAACCTATCACACACGTAAAAGAAAATTGAAAAATAAGAAATAAATACTAAAATTTAAACACAAGCAATTAATTCAATCCTAAGTCGTATTCCCTGGCAACGGCACCACTTTTTGATAACGCTCAAAGCACACCTCCTTATGAAGTATGAAGTGGACGTTGTCACAAAGAACCCAACTAGAGGTCGGGGTTGATCCCACAGAGAATACGTAAGGATGTAGAAGAACGATAAAGGCTCAAGCTTTTTAGTTAGTAATTTCCTAAGAGGAGGGAATTTGTAAATGTAATAAATAACAATGTTGAGAAATTGTTTGTTGTTTCCAAATTAATGCAACTAATTAGGATAAGTGTTCTATGACTTCATAAGAACAAGGCGTTTTATAATAGTGATTTATTCCGATTCTTAGCATGCAATATCGGTAAGTTAATTCCACCTAAATGGTTGGTCCACTATATAGATGATTATCACTTCTCACACAACTTGTCCGTCTACCGGTGTATGTTTTACTAACTCCTTACCTCTTGATATCCGATTAGCTATCTTCTCGGACAGTTTAAGCTATTAGATGAGGGTTGATAGCCTCAAATCTTCGTTGTTAATTCATTTTCCCATTCACTACTTCCTTGGTCCACTAAGTAAGAATAATCAAGTTCTAATGTTTGCAACCGCTTAAAATCACTCAAAACTAAGAAAGAAACAATACATGCATAAACTCCATTCAAGAATCACTAAGTATTTTACCTATGTGTGTTAATTTTTCATGGTTCCCTCAACCCTAGTTGGGGTGATTTTAGAGTATCATGTTTATAAGTAAATTCATACCATTCATATACAAAAGAAAAAATTAATATTTTTACAACGTTGATAGGAAGAAACTCACTTGATTAATGCATCAATAAAGAAGAACAATCAAAAACGTCTCAAAGTATGTCGTAAAACTTCCAAGCCCAAGACTTGTCTAAAACTTGGGTTCTAATTCTACTTCAAACATAAAACTTGATTACTATTACATGAAAATAAAAGGGTAATATACTTTTCCTTGTTCCTTGTTGAATTTGATTTGGGACCTTAAGTTCCTTTTCCTAGTTGAAGTAGGAAGCACATTTTGCCATTGAAACCCCCTTGGTCCGTCTCCCCCTGCCATCGCGCAGCAAAACAGGAGCCTCGTGCCTAAGCAGGTGCTGAAAGGTGTTGCGTCGCACATGCCGTAGCACCTGGCAAGGTCGGTTCACGCATGCCATCATGCCTACTCTCCTATCGTGTCTCTCACGCCTTCACTGACATGGCCCGGCGCCTCGCGCATTGCAAGGCGTTGATGGGCTATTGACTCACTTAACTTTTAGCGCTAATGCATAGTGCGTTATTTTTTGTCCTTCAATCATGATTAAATCAATCCTCCTTCTTCAACTTAATTCCAAACATCTAAATCACACCCAAATTCATCACTTTTAGCCCTGAAAATATGTAATCACATGAGTTAGCTATTTTCACAATATACAACATAAAACACATTCAAACACATATAATTTGTTCTTCAAACATAGTAAAGTACGGGAAAATTATGTCTATGAAGTGCGTGAAAGTACGCCTTCATCAAGCTAGTGGAACAGGATTTGGAGAGCTCTTCTTAATAAATGTAATTGTCTTTAAGACTCCAAATATGGATCCACTAATTCTCTGTATTTTCCGTACCCGCAAGGGTAGCGTATAAGATCAAGTTGGTAACACTTGTAAAAAATAGCAAAACTAAAATTTAGAAATTCACTACTTTTCCTAGTCCTCGGCAATGGCACCAAAAACTTGTTTTCGCCCAAGCGCTCGTGGTTGTAAAAGTAATATAGTGGCTCTTTCAAGCCGCATATCGAACCCATGTAGAACTACGACTTAGCATTTTTATATTTCAAGATTCACAATTATTCTAAGCAAGTGTGTAAGTAACCCAATAAGTTATGAGTTTTAGAAATATAAATAAAGAAAGTAAATAATCAATAAGTAAAGAACGTTGATTAAATCAATAAGCAAAAATATTCTAAGGTTAAGGCATAAGAGGCAATCATGTACAACCAATATTTTTCTTCTACACATTCTCTTTCATGTTGATGGTTATGAGGAATTAATGTCCGATCATGTCTTTCGAACCTCTAGCCAATTGCCTAATTATGAACTTTGTATCTACATGTATTAAATTTTGATGCAACAATTCATCTTAGGTCTAGAAGCTTTTGTCCCCTTTATTAACCGCATATGTCATTGTAGGTGTATTTCTATTCCACACGTGAACCCTACCTTTAATTTAAAGAAAATATAAGAACAGATTCCCCTATTCCTCGTTCTACCCTAATAATTAACCTTTCGGAGTCACACTAAGGTTATGAATACATCTTATTGTTGGCCAAACTCAAAAATACAAAGAGCAAAAGAATAAAATCATACAATCAAGTGAATATCCTCAACCTTAGAATGAGGTGAATTAGCCACTCATTCTTTGATTAAACATCTCCGAACATGTTTTTAGCATAAGAACAATTGAAATTAGAAGAAAAGAGAAGAGAAAGAACTCCTAAGCAGCTTCAACTTAACTCTGCCGTTTTCCACGTTCTTGCTAATATTTTATACGAAAATAAAATATTTAAGTGTTCTATTTGGTACAAGTGAAAAATAACAGAGTGAATAACTAGCTCCATGACACAGAGCTCACCGCGCAGGAACTGCTACATGACATGAAGTTGTCGCATAACTACTGGAATTGAGGGAGTCCTAGTAAAAACCAAATTCTTTCGTGTCTCTATGATTATCGCACAAAATGTGCCCGCGTGACACCATCTAATGCGGTATTGAATTGAAACACACCTCCATTAGCATATAACACTCAATGCACATGGAGGACATCTAACAAACCTCCGTGCAGCCTTATCGCGGGAGGCTCATTTCCTTCCAAATATAAACTTTTCTACCAAGGCTAGGCACTTTGCCGAACGCGACCACCCCCAACAAGGTATGAAATTGACTTCCAATCAAAATTCTTTTTAGCTCTCTTAACTTTTCTGATTTGCACATCAAGCGTCCATCCGTAAAATCAAGCTGAAATTATTATATTTTCCACCTACAAATAGTCTAATCACATTTATTAGTCCACAAGAATAATCTATTCAAAATATTCAGAAGGAAATAAATATTGTCTTCAATGTGGCTACAACATGGTTGAAAATATGGTGTTGGGTCGTATAAATACGCCCAATATCACGGCCCCCACCTTAAAAATGATGTAGTTCCCTCAATGCACAAACAAAGAAAAATATAAGAGTAAGAGCTGAAAACTCTCTATAGTGCTTAGATTGTGCTTCTCAATGTGGTGGTATTGATGGGCTAGCCTCTACATCATGAGGACGACCTCGAATCTTATCATGAAAAACCTATAGTGCCCTTTTTGATGTCTTTGTCCTCGCTAAGGTTACAAGCAGATATATTGCTGGGTGTCTTTAGCCGGAGCCTTTCCAATATCTAATAGAAAGGCAGAGCAACTGCCCGAAAGCAAGTCCGGCAGAATATGATCCGTGGAGTGGCCGCCCTGTGACTAAGAGACTCGGTGGTGGATTGGGGCTGAGTCTCGAGCTTGTGGGACTGGCACCGCACGAAGAATGAAATCCATGATGCTGGCATTAGTGTTTTTTGATCCACCAATGGCATTTCACAAACCTCCTATGGTTGTTTCTCTCACATTCCGCAAGTTAAATATGGTAGCTTTAGTTTCAGATCAGCCTTGAGGCCTAATATGTTTGAAGAATCGTCTCCTCCATTTTGGCCCGGCTTTGGCATCCATGGCTCTAAATGGAGCTCAAATTTTATAAGAGCTCTTTGACAATGTCTTGAAGTGGCTGAAGTGCCCCTCAACTATTATGGCCACGGGCGCCGATAAGTCCTCTATGAGCTTCAGCGTTGCCGCTCCTATATATCCATCCTCGGTCAAGTCAATTAATGAGTCTCCCAAGTTGAGTAGGCCTTGTGCAGCACGGCATAGGATGACATAGTGGCCGGATCTATTGTTGGGCTTACCGGGTCTCTGCTCTACTAGCGGGCCGTGATATGGGCTCCTCAGACAGGGCGCGCTAACTCTTCGGCAATGGGCCCGCCTGAAGGTATAGAGCTAGAAGGCTCACCGAGGTGACCATAGAGTCATCTCACATGCTGGTAATATATGTCACTTGGCGAATATCAGTGAATAGGCTCTTCTTTTTGGTGCAGGATCGGCATGCCTTCCTTTTCCGACATAATGCTGTGATAAGGCATAGGAATGGTAGGGAGGTGGCAGCTCGAATAGCTCTATCCTTCGCCCTCCACACTAACCATCCAGCCGATGTCTATACTCTCTTGGACATAATGGATGCCACTTTGGTCAGGAAGCAGGAGCTCTCTTTGAAGATATCAACTGTATCAAAGCACCACACCAGTGCCACTGGCTATCACCCACCATCCAACCTCTAGCTTGTTGGCCCCGAAGCGTTATCTCATCAGATGTGTCCAATATCTCTTAATCATCTCCTAAATAGTATTGGTTGATCACCTTCGAGCTAATATCAACCGACTGAATCTGCATCTTCAACACTAGGTTTTACCACAAGATGATCATCCTATACACAACATAAAACCCTGTAAGTGCCTCGAATGTATCAGCTTCTACTTGGCAAAACAAAACTCCCAAAGTGCCGAATGTGAGTTCGCCCATGATGTCGAGGTACATCTTCAAGCCATTGGAGTTAATATTATGCACTCTCTATACACACCAATGAGGTCTCCCATTGATTGTCTCTCATCCAAGTAAGTAGCACTCCCTGAAGCTCCCGAACAACTCATCAAAGTTTGCGGTTATCCTCCCTATTTCTACCTCAACTTTGCTGCAACTATTATGGGAGAGGAGGTCTGACTGGATGCTTCCTCCTTAGTAAACTCACTAGAGGAAATGTCTATTTTCTCCCCACTATCCTAAGCCTTACCACGGTCCTCACCGGATCGGGATGAAGATCCCGCAGATGGTGTCTCTGCGTATGCCACCCTGACCGAGGGAGTGGTGACACCTCTTATTTCCCTTGTGGTCCTCTTGCTTCCCGAGGCAAGTACCCTCCTCATCCTTGTCTTTTTGAGTAAGGACCTCTTTCTGTATTAGTACTTGCCTCCTCTAGGTACTACTCTTTTTGGTGCCAATACCTCGTGATCATGCACAAACTTGTCGAACACGTACTGTGGGTAACATGAAATGAGAAGAAATAACAATGACGGCCGGAAGGATGACCGTATTCTCGAGGAGATGGATTGTACCTTACACTATTGATTGACTCCACAATCTCACATCGACTATTTCAATGGATGGTTAAAGGTGCGGACCATCCTTTTAAAAGACGGTCCATTCCTTGAGTCATTCTTTGACGCAAAAGAATTGATGGTTCAAGTTCAATCAACGGGGACATAGATCGCCATCTGGTGCTATATGTACCCATCACCTTCCATTCTTAGGGGTTCAATGTTATTTCAACAATATGGGCAATTCAATTTTTAACAAAGCTTAAAACATGGGACATGGCTAGATTAATTTTAAGTTCATCAACATTTAAACACATTTAAACAATCACCTAAGCCCCATCTAAAGTTCTAGAAATTTTAACCCAAGTCCTCAAAAAAAAGTCATACCCAAGAAAAGTTCACAATACACCCAAATCAACTCATTATACATACTTCACACCAAACATTAAAAATAAAGCTCAAGTGCAAGATTAAGTACCTGAATTAGTTCATGTTTATGGTGCTTGGAGTGAACGGATGCACGAAATATTGGGGTTTAAAAACCCTAAGTTGCTCACCTTTCTTGTGATAGGTGTAATGCAACAAGTATTTTGACCAAGAAAGAAATAGGAATGGGAGTTTGTAGCAATAGGGAAGAGATAAAGAAGATAAGGAAGGATGATACAGAGATAGCTAGGTTGTTGGGAAAATTACTCCGCGACTTCTTTTTTAATTTTCTTTTAAAAGGTAATGGGTCATGTTGGTTTAGCCCATTGGTGGCTAGACCAACTTGACGTAAATATTTAATAACCCAACCCAAATTCATCTCAACAAAGGCCCCACCATGAATCTTTTAAAAACCAAAGATGGTCCAATGGACAGACTATCTGGGAAGAGTATGGTTCGCACATCGACCGTCTTTCCCTTTCCTTACTAGAGACCCTTTTTAAAAAAGGATGGTGAAATATGCGGTTTGTTTTTAAAGATATAAGTCCATTTGTTCCACCATCTTTTGCACAATCAAGATTCCCTTTTTCTTTTTTTTTTAGATCACATACCGCATCTTTTTAAGTGTACATGCATGCACTAACACCCACTAGTCCAAAATTCTTGGGCTGCCTCCTAAGAAGCACTTAAATTATTTTTACGGCAATATTAAACATGGTTTAGCATCCCTTGGGTTACCTCCTATGAAGCGTATGGATTGAATGTTGCTACATGACGCAAGATACTTGATCATAGACATGGTGAGCCGTCCCTGATGGCGCTCACCCACTTCCTTGTTTTGGTGCCATAGATGTACTACTTAAACCATTTTGATTTCTCCTTCTTTCTTTTAGGTTATACAGCAATAGCATGTTCAACCATTTCATTATCACTTTTCTCAACATTAATCATAAAAGATGTCCCCAACTTTGTTTGAGCAACAAATGACCTCACCCAGCTGACGGTGATGCTCTCATTCTTGACCTAAAAATGATTTCAGTGCTTTTTAGAGTCCATCCAGCTCTTCTAGCATCCTACCAAGTATGATGGAATATCCCAATCCATATTGCATTCAAGAACCACAAAATCAGCCGGTAGAATAAACTTTCGACTTTCACAACCACATCTTCCACCACCCCACCGGTGTATTGATTGTCCTTTTGATTATTTGGAGTTAGATAGACGTGGAATTGAACATGCACAACCCAGGACACTTTTAAATAGCTAGAGGCATCAAATTAAAACTTTTCTCATTATCACAAAGGGCATGCAAGCAATGATTCCACGATCCTCGCAAGGCATGAAAAAAACTCACCCCAGATCTCTTTCCTTTCAACAAATGTGCCTGCAATAGTGGCACTCACTCTCTTAGTAATTATCAAAATCATCTCCTCTTTGTCACACGACAACTTCCTTATCAATAGTATCTTCAAATACTTAGGAAAATCGAGCATCTTTTTGATGGCATCTACAACAAACTGAAGTGTTGCTTATTTTAGAAACTCAATGTTCTTGGCCACTTTCACATTAAGAGCCTATTGAGCTATTCTTTGTGGAAATGGAGGAATGGCAAAAGGAAAATATTTCACAAAGTCATCCGCACTTCCCTTTGGCCTTTCCTCTCATTAGAGTAAATGAACTATTCTTTTGGAACTTTCTCAATAGGTGGCTTTTGGCTCAACCTAAACTTTCTCATCAACAAAGCAGGCTTAGGCCTCTCCTACTTGGTCATCAACAACTTAAACACAATCTTGGACTTATTCTCAACCACTTCATTCTCAACCTCAACATCCACTTCCGTTGCACAATCTTGCCACTTCTTGTGACAACAAACTTTGGCCATATATTGAGAATTAGAAGGTCCCACATGTCCTTTCAGATTCGCCACTATGCCACTAGGAAGATGGCCTTTTGCTTTGGAGTTTGGTCACGAAAAATCCTCGCATTGCTCGAACTTTTGAATGGAAACTGCAGGAGAGCCGACAATCTCCATGAGGCTTCGAGACAAGCATCTGATTTCTCCTAGTTGGAAAGAACCTTTTCCAACATCCCTTCTAGCTTTGAGCCTCCATGAACATGAGAAGGGCCCTCCCTCTGGCCCTGAGAGTTAGAGGGGAACCTTCAGTGGAACACAAGAAGATGAGCCTTGATTTTGAAATTTCAAAATATTGTACAAACCTTGATTTGACCATCATAATCATTCTTGGTTAATATTGAACTTGACCGCAGTTGAGGTCTCCATTCGTCTCTTGACATGAAGAAGAGGAGTGGCCTTGCTGATATTGCGGTCTATAGGCACCGATGAGGTACTAACATAGTTGGCGTTTTCGCCTTGCATAAAAGGTGGATCTTGGAATGGATGATATTGATATAGAGTGACGGGGCATCCATGCCTATATTGAACACCAATCGTGGTCTCATCAACATGTACCTTTTGACCTCTGACTTGATCAACTTCTTGATAAGAACGACTATGTTGGTTGACATTGTAACCATCATCCGATCACGCCCTAATTCTCCTTCATCAAGTAGAAAATTATGGAGTACCCATATTTAGCCCTCCACTATGATCACTTCAATCCAAGCATGGTTGTGCTTTGCAATTCAGTCCAATATGATGGCAATTCTGTTGATTGTCTTGTCCATAAATCATCCTCCAATGGTACGTTGGCAACGAATTATATCAAAACATCTAACCTAGTAAAACTTCTCAAGCAAAATATGGTTCAAAACTCATGGTTGGGTTTAGTATGTATTGTTTGAATCCTTTCCAAGCTTCAAACAACTATACTCCCTGGAGCTTTCAAAAACAGAATATTTTGTCCCATTGTCTAATTTCGCTATGCATGAAACCACTTTTTCAAAAGATGCTCGCACTCCTTCGCCAATGGATGCTAAGTTTGGAGGGAGTCTATGCAACAAATACCTTACCTCATTGGCCAAAGATTATTTGAGTTCTCTAAGCCAGATAGCATCATCCAAAACATTATTTTACTTGTGGAGGTTGTAATACTCCAAGAAATTCATTGAAATGCCGATGAGGATCACCGTCTCATAGAGTTAAGTGAAACCGCTCTACCTTAAGCATGATTTTGATGCTTCCGTCTAGCTTGAATGATGAAGCATTCACCCTTGGTGGAACTATGGTTCTTGCATAATAACTTTCTCTCTGACTTCCACAAACACTTTCTTTGAGTCTTCAGGCGGAAGAGTGGCCATGATCTTGTATCAATCAGCAAAACCAAAAAGAAAGCCAAAAAGAATAGGTCTACAACCAAACTAGACTAATAGCGCTAGATAGGGTTATTCCATAGTCCTCGGTAATGGCGCCATAATATTTGATGTCATTCAAATCCACCCCCAATCTCGGGTAGTGTAAACGACAGCAACAAATATAGAACCCGACGCAGGAGTCGCTTGAATCCCACAGAGACTATGCCGTTTACTCTATCTAGTACTAATCAATGTAGTATTGAAATATTAGAGTCTTTTCGAATTGAGATTGGTAAAATTTAATCTACAACTATAGGAAAGTGCAAATTACTAGGGTTGTAAATCAATTAAAGACAATCCTAGGAATGAGCCCAATTATGGATTGATACCTCAAATCACCTAATATAAATAGATTGAGAATGGGCTAGGTTGAACATGCAAGCAAAGACGAGGGGAAATCCATGGGTATCTTTCAATAGCACCATAGGTGTTAATCTACTTCAATTTTGTCAAATTGAAAAGAAGTTCTTTCTAGCCAATTGCTTGTTTATAATTGGAATTCAACCTATGTCTAGGAGAATCCATTAAAAGGATAGACTTGAGTTATTGTTGATTGGATGCTAATCCAACTAAACTTTCTTTCAAGCCTCACATATGGTAATTGGGCAGGATTGAGTAATTCTCATCACTGCATACACACTACAAAGCAATATGTAGTTAAATGTTCATAATTCCAAACTCAATTTTACCAAATTCTGGGACTATTATAGTTCACAATCAGATCTGGGTTTAAGTTACTTCATAAAAGTAGAAGAAGAGAGAGTAATTAGACATGTTTACCATGAAAACTAAAATTAGAGAAGAAATCTTCAATATATTAAATTGGATCTTCAATTTACAAGCTAGACCTAAGATCTACACAGAAAGTAAATCTAATCAGCTATTTACTTCCATGAAAAAATATGGAATGAAAAGCTTCCTGAAAAGTTAAAGAAAATCTATTTATATTATGTCCTAGAAACTAATTACTCCCAAACCTCGTTGTGCCGGGCAGCAGATCGGCCACCCATAACCACAATAGGTAATCTTTCATAGTCAATGTCATCTCCCAAATCAATCAACATGGGAGTTTAACCTTAAAGATTATGTGGACTTTGTCACGCCCCCGCCTTAAAAGTAAGGATCGGCACCCTGGAAAGCCCTTACTACAGGACTTTGAATCCCAGATCACGAACTCCAAGCACTTCTCGGTGCCCGGCCGCTCTAACTTCCTATCTCATTAATCACCTAATATATAGCACTGCAAATACAGCCCTACTCCGGCTAGGCCTATAGCCACTCGCACAACAACAACAAATAACAAGAATCTCTTTAATATAGGGAACCTATGTGACCGACAAGGCCACCATGCTGACTAGTTATTTCGATCAATATAATAGATGCTAAACAATACGTGACCGACAAGATAAACCACTACTAACTGAATAGCCTCACACGGCCAATATAAATAACTAAATATACCACGACACCACACGACCCGGCACAACTAATACAAATGGAAATATATAGCGTCGTAAAGCCTCTAAGAATACTTCGATAAGATGGCTCTGGACAAGGCCCACCCTACCCGCATTACATAAAAAAAAAAAAGAAAGGAGCCAGATTCTAACCGTCTAGCTCCGATGACAAAGAGCCGATGACTCTATGAGCTATCGGGAATCACGAGGATCGGCTCGGTCTATGAATACCGCAGTAAGTAATGCAAATACCAAACGGGCGCGCATAATGGGTACCGAGTATATAAAGCAAACTAAACATAACTGAATATAAGCAATACAGAAATAATAAAGCAGAAAAGTATCTCAAACTGCTCAAGTTAAGGGACGAAAATAAACTTATCTCTGCATCAAGGTAAGGTAGAAACATACCTATCGACGTGTGGCAACCACAGCCAATGCCACAAATAATATATATATACATATATAACATATAAGGACCTATACCAGCCCCCATAAGTCGGAAGGTTCCAACCAACACAGAGTCTACATACCCCTACCCAGGTCAAAACCATCCAAAAGTAAATCACCTGCTACCACCTACTAACTACGAGCACCTCTACCGCCCGGGTCTCCAACTCCTGACTCATGACCTCTCGATATATATATAACTGTGCCCGAGTCCGGAGGACTCCCCGTGACCGAACTCGTACTCGTACTCGTACTCTGTACTCAGTATCTGTAATGCTATGCTTATCAACCTCATATGGGGAATGCTCTATCCCATTTTCGGCTCCCTCTAGCTGACGCATACCAATTCTTGGAGAGGCGTATCCCCACCCTCGCCGGCGGGTCGACACGCACTAACCTGGGGGCGGCGAGGATGCTCAGCGGGTGCCCTCATAACAAAAATGCAGTCTCAACAAACAATAATCACGTATAGCAAGCATGTTCAATCTCGAAAATACTATCCATGTTCTTGATATACGATTCTCGATTTTCTTTTTATGCATTAAACTAATTCTCATACTGAGATATACCGTATTCGAAATTACTATCTCGACCGTCTAATATTGTTTAATAATCTCTTGCTAATACAACATAATATTATAAAACATTCTGCCGAATTCATAATCGACTCAACTCTCGACTTCTAGGTTCTTTATTCTAGACTTTACTCTATTTACTATACGGGGATTGCTATCTTGCCGAAGAACTAGCTTTACATACCTTCGTTTCGATTTACCGATTAACTAGCGTAGTTCTCACAAGATTCGCTATTTCTCCCAATTGCATTCATATATATATATATATATATATCAAATTGGTGAACTAAATACATTAATATTCTCGAAGAAAATATCACTTTTAATATATATATATAACCCAAATTATGACTTATCAAAACAACTTGAAACTCGCTATTTCTCGAAAGTCAAGAAGGGAGAAATACTCACTTTAGGGCTAGAAGTATGTTCACACTAATTTGGAACAATTTTACTTACCTTAGCTCGGTATCACGATGATTCTCCGATCGAATTTTATGAAACTAAATCTCGTAGGAATGCTCCTGCTTCTCTAATACCTCGGTATCTCGCAGTTAATTTGAGTTTGGACCGTTTAATAGCGTAAATGTAAGGAATTTTCATCAATTACGCCTCTCGTTTTCACTCATTCTCTCCGAAATTATATGAGATTATCATTAAAACCAAGTGAGGGGCTTATATACTTGCCTGACAGGCGTGACACACTACCATCGCAGAGTCCTCTCCTCCGTGACACGTCGCCATTGCGAAGGGGCTCGCCCAGCCTCCCCGCGATGGTTCGAAATGCAGTCACTTATCCGTATTTTCCCGGCCTTTTCCTAGCATGTATGGCATGAAAAACTCTTAACCAACATTTGAATAGGCCATCTACATGACAATAATTTACGGGGTGTGTCCTCCCCTACACATTCGTCCTCAAATGTAAACTTCTAATTATTGGAACTCTCAACTTACTCGACTAATTTTTAGAAAATTTTGGCGTAGTTTCCGTAATATGAACTATCTCAAAACTCCGAAATGCGTAAAAGTCCAATACAAAAAATTCCACACAATACTATAGCATTCATCACGTAAAAGACTAGAGTTGACTATTTCATTTACACATATAATATAAGGCATTTAACAAGATAACACACCGACATACCTTCGCTTACTAGGTTTTGAATAGTTGGGGATATCTGACTTTCATATCTTCCTATGCTTCCTGTCATCTTCTCTCGGTTCCTATTACGCCATAGTACTTTGACAAGTAATATCTTGAATTCTCAATCTACGAATCCTGGTCTGTCTAATATGGCTAATGGAACCTCTTCGTAGGCTAGGTCCTCAGTAACCTGGACATCCCTTGGACTGGGACAACTCGGGATGGGTCTCATATGTACCTTCTTAGCATAGATACCTGGAAAACTGGATGAACGGACTCTAATTCTGGAGGCAAGTTTAACTCGTATGCCACTTGGCCTACACTTCGACGAATTTGATAAGGCCCAATGAATCTCTGACCTAATACCTTTCTTGCCGAATCTTATCACCCATTTCATTGGAGATACTTTCAGAAATACCACTATTCACACAGCCCTGTGTCTCTCGCGTCACACATCGCATACGATTTCGGTATGCTCGAGCACGTAGGGCATTCTAATGTTTTTACCTCTCCTCTCGACCGATGAATAACATCCGGCCCAACCGCCGCCGACTCTCCTACTTCAAACCACCAATCGCCATCTACATTTTTTTCCCATACAACGCCTAAAGGGCACTATCTCGGATAGCCGAGTGATAGCCATCGTTATAAGCAAACTCAATCGGCGGTAAATGCTCATCCCACTACCTCCAAAGTCTAGCACACATGCCGCAGCATATCCTTGAGTGTCTCGAATAGTGCGTTCCGCCCGTCCATCCGTTCCGAGGGTGGAATGTTGTGCTCAAATTAACTTGCTCCTGCACTTCTGAAACGATTGCCAAATCTAGCTGTATTGTGCTCCTCTCGTCGAGATAATAGATACCGGAACACCGTGTAATCTAACCATTTCTCTGATATGCAATTCGGCGTAATCTTCAGAGAAAGCAGCTTTCACTAGAAGGAAATGGGCTAATTTCACGCTATCAACAATTACCCAAATGGAATCATGTCTATGTCTCGGTACGGTAATCTCGCTACAAAGTCCATGTTCACCGCTTCCCAATTCCAAAGAGGCACACTATGTCCCGAGTCAAACCTCCTCCGGTTTCTATTGTTCCGCTTTTTTACTTGCTGGGCGCGACACCGGGCTACCACCGCTATTTCCTTCTGCTACCTAGCCACCAAGATCTCTCGATATCGCGGTACATTTTCGCCCGGGTGGAGAGAATAGCAAAGTGTAATGTACCATGCATAACTGCAAAGCCCTAAAATATCTCGGAACACAAAGGTGACCCTTACATCACAATACTTCATCCTCTCGTTACCTGAAAATCTCGCACTTTCCCTTGCCGAATTTTTGTCTCGTTTTAACTGTGTTAGGATCTCATATTGCCATTCCTTTACCTCCACAACTAATGAAGACACAACGGTGTTCTCACTCACGCTCTCGTTGTCCTCGCTTCTCATGCACGAATGGCTAAACCGGCTAATTGGTGTATTTCTCTAGCTAACTCCCCGCTGTTTCCAAGCAAGTACGCTCAAACTCATCGATTTGCACAGGGCATCTCACACTACGCTGGCCTTTCCCTGGATGATGTAATGTCCACGCCATAATCTTAATAACTCCAACCTGACGCTTACCGCAAATTCAACTCCCTCTCGAGTGAAGATATACTCGTAGGCTCTTATGGTCAGTGAAAATATCCACATGGACGCCATACAAGTAATGTCTCTATATCTTTAAGGCATGGATTACCGCGGCTAGTTCTAGTGTCATGGGTATGATAATTCTTTTCGTGTTTCTTCGCCTGTCTCGGAAGCATGGGCAATCACTTTATCGTGCCGCATCAACACACATCCTAACCCAAAACCTGATGCGTCACAATACACTCAATAACCTTGAAATTTTCCCAATGCTAACACCGGGGCGGAGGTTAAATTCCGTCTTCACCTGAAATCCTCGCTCACATGCCTCTATCCACCGAAACTTTACTTTCTCGCGCCTAGTCAGAGGTGCCGCTACGGTGGAGAATCCTCAACAAATCTTCTCTATAAGATCCATATTCCTGTAAAAACTCATGGACTTTTAGCCTGAGTGTGGTAGGTCTGGCCATGTTTTAACCGGCTTCTATTTTCGTGTCTACCTATATACCAGCATCCAACAGAATATTCCCCAAGAAAGCTAATGAGTTCAAATGCACTCACATTGGAGAACTTGGCATATAACCGACGGCCCCGAGAACTGGAGCACTATCCGTAAATGATCCCGGTGGTCTTCCTCTAAGAGACAATACACCGTATCATCGATAAACACTATCACAACAAAGTCTGTGATGGTCTGAAGATACTGCTCATCACGTCCATAAATACGTTAAGGCATTCGCGGCCTCAAAGGACATGACTATAAACTCAAACAGCTGTATCTAGTCTTGAAGGCAGACTTCGGAATGTCTTCTTCATAGACTCGAACCTCGATGGTAATGTCCGAACTCAAGTCAATCTTGGAAATATCTCGGCCCTTTGTAAATGATCAAACAAATCATGTATTCTCGAAGCTGATACTTATTCTTAACTGTAACCTTATTAAATTACGGTAATCTATACACATGAGCGAGCCATCCTTTTCCTCACAAATAGAACTGCACAATCTAAGGGGAAGTACTGCCCTGATAAATCCCTTATCTACCGTATACTTCTGGCTGCTCTTTAACTCTCTCGAGTTCATCAAGAGCCATATGATACGGAGGAATTGATATGGGCTGAGTGCCCGGTAGGAAATCGATCAAAATCATTTCTTCGGGGAATACTGCAGCCTATCCGGAAATACATCGTGGAATCATTCACCACTGACTAGAGAGTCGGAGGCTCGCCCAACATCCTGGCTCGACTAGGTGGTAAATACATCCCTAGCTATCAACTTCGCTTGAAGGTAGGAAATAACCTACCTTTGGCGTAGCTATGCTGCCCTTCAACACTGGGGAGGCCTCCCGGAAAGTGGAATTGACTGCCTTGGTCCAACATTCTACGTTGGCATAGCATAAACAACCAATCCATACCCATAATGGCACGAAATCAATCATCTCTAGTTCTACCTTGCATCTACCGTAGCTGGACGATCGCAACCCTACCGTACACCCGATAAATCCTGCTAGCTATACGGAGTCACCGACAAGTGTAGATACCGAAAAGGGTCATTACAATTTTGTGCAACTAACTTTCGAGCCACAAATGGGGTAACGTAGGACAAAGTAGACTCGGGTCAATCAATACATAAGAAGTGGGTATGAGAAAAATAGTCATCATACCCGTTACCACATTTGGGGATGCCTCTAAGTCTCGCTCCTGGTAATGCGGTGAGGTATGACAGGCCTGCACTAACTAGAGGCTCCCGATCTACCTCGGCCTCTACCTATCGAACTTCAGGGGCCTCACGCCCTGCCGAGGTTGTTGGAGCTCGCGGCCCCGCGATGCCCCCGTCTGGCTGCTATCTCAACTACCTTGTCCCCTGGCCGAGCAATCTTGCATCCTATGCCCTTTCGCCCACATATGTAACACCCCGTGGAGACATATCTACAAGCTCCGAGGTGAGGTCATTGCAAACAGGCGTGATGAATGTGTATCCGCTTCGCTCTACCCTCTCGATGAGGAGAACCGTTGGGAAGCTGCCACCAGACTCTGACTGACCCCGATAAATAAATCTACCTCTCGTTGAGCTCCCCAAGGCGCTCAGGTTGCCTATCAAAACCCTTGGCCTATCGTAAAACCGTGTGGCCTAATGTCCCGTGGCCTAGACCCTCTCTCAATCTCCCGAATCTCATTAGATCTATCTCTGCGACGCTGCTCCTGATTGGTTTGTCTATTACTCGTCGGGCCGTCAAGACCTCATCAGCCCGGCAAAGGCCTGCCCGAGCGATGTCCATATCTTCCCTCAACGTGGTCACATGTCTCAATATACTCTCGGTTCAGACTCATAATGAATCGCCGAACCCTCGATGGCATAGTATCCACGAAAGCCGGAGCATAGCGGGCTAAGTAATCAAATGTAGGGAATATTCACGCATACCTCTTGCCCCCCGCTTCCGCATGCAAGAACCGTTCCATCCGGACCCGTTTGATCTCCCGTGGAAAATAGGTGGTCCAGAAGGCCTCTCAAATGGGACCAGTTGGAGGGGCAACATCTCTTCCTCGAGACCTTCCTGCACTCTCTCATACCACAACACAACAATGTCTCGCAACCAATACTATCATCTCAATTGATTATGTAGGTGTCACGTGTATGAACCAAAGATTTCTTCCAGATCCGGTCTAGGAAATCCCGGGGTCCTCTCTGATCTCGACCCTATGAACTGTGGGGACCCTAATGTTGCAAAATTCCTTGACCTCGAAGTGCGATCCACTTGATGGCTCTACTGCTAATGTAAGGCTGCATCGGCGTTGAGTGGCCATCATTTGTTCCAAGATAACTACCGCATCAGAACTTCTTGGCCTGGCTGGTGCAGGCATGCAGCCACTGAGGCGGTGCCGTTCCGAATGGCTCCCGGTGAGATGGGGACTATCGAGGAAGGCCGAGACGATGCCTCAGACGCCCTCATATCGTGCTGATTCTAAATGAAGCCGAGATCCCCATCGGTGCCTTTTCTGCAAAATTTATCTCACTTCGCCCGTGGCGGTGGTGTCGCCGGTCCGCTATTTTTAATCTCGTAAACAAGAGTATGATAGGTTTTAGGAACTCAAACACTATACTACCGTTCTCTATGGCACGACCGAATATGAAGAAAGAGTAACCATCCTATTATGCCTTGGCAGGCCTTCCTGCTATAATATGTGGTGCACAACACATCCATAGATTAGATTCTACTTAGCACGGCTTGCGTACCCCCCTGGGACACGACCTAATCAGGATACCAAGTTTGTCACGCCCGCCTTGGGGGTATGATCGGTACTTGGTGCTCCTACTAGGACCCGAACTACTAGACTACCGAGCCTGCGCTCTGTGCCTAGCCGGCTCTAACTCGATTCACTAATCAATGGGAGTTATATAGCGGCCAAATGCGCCCCCGGCTTGCTAGGCCTATAGCCACTTGTACAACAACAACAACAACTGTAATCTCTTTTTGCAGGGCGGGAACTACGAGGCCGACAAGGCCACCAAGTGCCGACTAGTTATTTCTAGATCAATATAACATATGCTAAATAGCTACGTGACCGATGTCACTACTACCAATCGAATAAGGCTCACACGGCCAATATAAACACCAAATATACGCATGGCTCCACACGACCGGCACAAATGCCAACTACGGAAATATATAAAGTCTCGCAATCCTAAGAATACTAGATGAAAGCTGGGACAAAGCCCGCCTATCCATAGTATACAACAAAAGAAAGTGAAATAGACTCTAGCCGTTCAGCTCCTGATGATGTGAGCCGATGACTCTATGAGCTGGCTTAAATCACGAGGGATCGGCGTCTATGAATACCTCGCAGGAAAGTAATGAAGCGCCCAAACGGGAGTCGGGCATCATTAGTACGGAGTATATAAACAAACCTGAATATTAACCAATATAAGCAACAATACTAGAAATTTCATATAGTAGAAAGTATCTCGAAACTTTCTAGGCCGACGTGATCTGAAATAATTTATTCGTACTAAAGGTAAGGTAGAAGCATACCGTCGACGTGGCGACCTTCGTCTATCAACTAATAAATAATATATATATACATATATAACATACAAGCGACCCATACCACTTCCCCATAAGTCAAGGTGCCAACTAACACAGTCTATATACCCTTACCCGTGTCAAAACCATCCAAAAGTAAATCACTCCACTCACCTACTAACCACGGCACCTCTACCGCCCCCCCGGGTCCCGCCCTGACTATGACCTCCGATATATATAATCGTGTCCGTGTCCTGAGGACTCCTATATTGAACTCGTACTTTGTACTTTGTACTCTATATCGTGACTCTATAATGCTATGCCGATCAGCCTCATATGAGGAATGCCCATCCTATTTTCGTCCCTCTAGCGGACGGTATACCACTTGAGTGGCGTATCTCACCTCGGCGGGTCGCATTACGCTATTAACCTAGGAGGCAAGGACGCCAAAGTTGTTGCCTCATAGCACAAATAGGTCTCAACAACAATAATCACGTATAGCAAGCATGTTCAATCTGAAAATACTATCCATGTTTTACTATGATTCTCGATTCTCTTTTTGGTATTAAATTGATTCTCGTATATCAAGCTATACCTCTGTATCTCGAAATAATATCCCACTGCCCGACATGGTTCTACTAACTTTTATTCTCGAATATAACATAATATTATAAAACATGCTTGCTGGATTCACTCGACTCAACTCTAATTTGTGTCTCTTTATTCTGTGACTTTACTCGTTTACTATGGGGATTGCTATCTTGCCGAAGAACTAGCTTTACATACCTTCGTTTCTGATTTCCCGACTAACTGTCATAGTTCTGTCATTATCAGCTTATTTCTCCCAACGGCATTCATATATATATCAATTAGAACTAAATATATTAATATTCTTAAAGAAAATGTCACTTTCAATATATATATAACCAAAACTTTGGCTTATCGGAAAATGGTCGAAAACTCGCTATTTCTCGAAAGTCCGTATGAGAAATACTCACTTTAGGCTAGAGTATGTTGACACTAATTCTGAGCAATTTATTTACTCCTAGCTCGGTAGCACGGTGATTCACCAACAATTTCACGAAACTAAATCCGTAGGAATGCTCCTGCTGCTTAATACCTCGCACCGCAAAGCACTTAGCTTGGACCACGTTTAATAGTGTAAACGGGAACGAATTTCCATCAATTACTTTCTGTGCCCTCTGCCGTTTTCACTCTGTTTTCGAAATTATATGAGATTATCATTAAAAATCGAAGTGAGGGGCTTATATACTTGGAAGACCGACGGGCCTCCGTGACACGCCGCCATTGCGGAGGGGCTCTACCACCGCTCCTCCCGCACGGTTCGAAGAGTCACTTATCCTGCCTTTCCCTGGCCTTTACTAGCATGTATGACATTCAAAACTCTTTAACCAACATGTGAATAGGCCATCTACATGTTCGAGAATTTACAGGGTGTAACAGACTATTGCCAAGATCACCTTATTCAAAACACAACAACAATGTCTCATGGAATAAAACAAACTATTAAATAATCAGTAATTTCAAAAGTACTCCTCGACAATGGCGCGAAAATTTTATACGCCAATTTATACCTAAATGATGTAACGTGTCTCTATTAATATAATAACCCAACTAGGTCGATTCAAATTCCATGTAGAATAGGTGTGAAAGGTTACTAGATTGGAGGAATACTTGATTGGTTATCTTAAGATTCTATTCTATATTGGTTGAAAGGTTTAGTTATTGTAAACTATAAAAACTAATATAATTAATCTTTTTATGTGAACAAATATATTAAACAATTGCTATTGTGCCCATTGTGGGTTGCTTCATCTAAGTTTCTCAATCAATATACAAGATAGAAAATTTTTAGTTGATATGTAGATAACTGTGGCAATTACTTAATATTTCCCAACGTTTAAGCAATAGGTCTCTTAGTTGATTCTTTTGAATTAACTGGAGTTGCATTAAATGTGATTATTTCATGCCAAGTAAATTTAACATATTCTTTAGCAAATTCATTAAATAAGGATTAACGAATTTGTAGTTCTTGTTAATTATTCCTTCCAAACCCTAACTAACTTTTAAAGTGTTACTAGAGTAATTTGGCTTAGATTGATCTTTGCAACCACAACTATTGATGACATTGAAGAAGGATTAAGTATCTCTAATCCAAAGACGACATAAAAATGAGATTCTTAATTGTGTCACAACCCTATCGTCCACAACCTTAGTAAAAGATTTAGATGTTCATGATGACGTAAAAGCAACACAAGATTAAAGAAAGAATGAATTATTTACAATTAATATCAAGAGATGTTCAACATAAATTCAGTAATTAAATTCTAAGGAATATCAAGAAATATTCGACTCAAAAGCTTTGCATCATGTTTGTGAAACTAATCCTTCAAAAAACTATTTGAAAATACTAAGTGAAAGTTCTTATATTGGTCTATGTATTGAATCCTATTTTCACTGAAATTGTGTATGTTTCACTTACAAGCCATAGATTGGACATATGGCTTGCAAGTGGAGCTCTTATTGGCCGTAAATAAATGTTGACTTGTATTGGTGTCCTTTATAAGTCCACACATGATCCATACTATCGAAGTGAATCGCATGTCATTGTCATATTTCACTTCATGTCTGGACAACATCCACCACAAGTTAACTTGCGACTCGTACTTCCCATCTTTGGTTCATAGACACTTATAAACTCCTCCATTGTTGACTTGCGCACTGGGCGCTTTCACTTGTGGCTCATAATCGGCTATCATAGTTTAGGCATCCTTTTGTCTCGACTTTCTAGTTATGACTTAAAACCTCACATGCATCCCGCCGATTGATTCTACGACCTTATATCTCCTTCATATGTCAATTCACACTTAGCTGATTTTACTCATTTACTCCAAAGTCTTTGTGTTTCATTTGCGATGGGACATACAACCCACAAGTCCATCTGCAACTCGTAAGTGCGTAGTTCAGGTACCATTCTCTCTTTTTCTACACATTTTTCTCCTTATAACCAAGATACCTTCAACACAATATTTTAACATCAAAATTACTTGAAATAATGCTAGATAATATTCAAAACTCAAGCAAAAGAGATTAAAATGTGTCATAAAATCTCAAAAGATCAATTAACACATGGAAAAGTAATAACCCAATTGGTGAGCTACAACGTATTCTTAGATGAACCCCTAGAGTCTAGAATTTTGTAGAAATCACATTGTCAGTAGTCTGACCTCCAATCCTACACCGTGAGCTAGCCGGGAGTAATAGGTAAGAGAACTTGACTATCCCTTTCCCAACATACTAACCAGTGTCTGAGAAAATTAACAATACAACATGTATATGTGCTAGTCGGACTTTCATATGTGTTAATTAGTTTATCCTTAGGAATACCCTCCAGATCGAGATACTACCTAGCGCATCCCCGAGCGCCTCTAGTGCTCTACCTCTAGGTACTATCATGACTACAGATTTACTCATACCTCACCCTTACTTAGACATAATTAATGACCCTAGCAACAGTGGAGGTTCTTGATCCGTATTTCTCCTAAAAGAATATACAAACGCATGTGGTCTCTAAGTAATATAGTGACTAGAAAGTCAAATATTGTACTCATAGGAACTTTTTTATGGTTTATCAGAAAGCCAACAATTATCAATTAATAATACAAGTGTTTTCACTATAAGTTTTGTTTGGATTATTATGAACCACTAGTAACAAGTAAACTAATGAATTATTCTAACTATTATTACTAAAAAATGTCGTCATGTAAGGATTTAACACAATAGGATATGATATTCTAAGGTGATGGATTAATTAGCAATCATGTTGGATAATCACTTGAACTGAATATGATTCTATATCGAGTTATTGGTTAACGAAAATCATTGAGACTAGGTTTCGAGCCGCATAGCCCACTAATCTATGCTCTTATTTCCATGCCTATCTCTCGGTGATTAGGAATGTGACAAAAATGCTTGCCAAATTTGTCGTGCATTAACCAAGAAAGGAGATGAGGTATATCTATATCCTAATTGAAAATCCATCCTCCACAAAAAGGCAAAGATCATGCTCTACTTAATATTATGACATTCCCTTGATTCTCCCTCTCGAGTCACGCCTAAGGTTTAAGGATGTGTTCTATTGGTCATGAAAAAATTAAAACAATTAATATCAAGATTAAGTAAATAACTAATTTAGGTGTAACACGACTATAGCTATCTTAAAGAACTGTCTATAGAAACCTACATGACCTAAGAAACTAATCAAGCCTCTCATGCACATTGGTGGTGGCAACTTTTAAATAGTCCCCGCTTAGCCTGTCAAATATCTAACCTAGCTTTGACACTTTATATCCCAATTCAACACCAAATATTTTTCTTCACATTGCTTCAAGACTCAATCTAGATGATCTAGGCACTCATCAAAATACTTCCCAAATATATATAAATCATCTATGAACACCTCTACAAAGTCCTCTAATATACTAGAAAATATCTCAATCATATACTTTTGAAATATCGCTAACATATTACATAATCCAAAAGTCATTCACTTGAAAGCATATTTACCATAAAGGAAGATGAAAGTCCTCTTCCCCGGGTCTTCAGAGCAATGGATATTAGATTATAGATGGAATAACTATAAAAATAATAGTACTTATGTTCGGCTCACTTGTCAAGTATCTAATTAATGAATGGAATGGGATAATGATCTTTTCATGTATCACTATTCAACTTCCCGTAGTCCATGCATATGCGCCACTCTACCACCATTCTTGTTGGGATGAGCTCTTTTTTATCATTCGTGGATCACCATCATACTCCCTTCTTATGGACACACTGCACTGGCTCACCCACATACCGTCATAGATAAGCTAGAAATGATATACTTAAATCAAGCCACTTAATGACTTCCTTCTTCATAACCTCTTTCATCACTAGATAGAGTCATCTTTGATGTTTAATGCTAGGTTTGTGCCCTTCCTCCATGAGTATCTTGTACAAGAAAAAGGCTGGGTTAGTTCATTGAATATCTACCAAATGCCACCCAATTTCTCTCTTTCAATGTCTCAACACTTTCAATGACTTCTCGCTTCATCATCATTGAGCTTACGTATAGAATTACTAGCAAAGTCCTATGTTCTCCCAAGTAAAGATATTTGAGATGCTTAAGAAGGAATCCGTACAGTTTCAATGGTCTATCAAATGGCTCGACCTAATGCTGAATTGATAGAGCCACATATAAATTCTGTACCCATTAAATTACTTTTCATTACACACCTCACAAACCAGATTCTTAAGTTTATTATGGGAAGTAAGGAGAGGTAGATTTTATTTGAAATCCACATTATTGATCATGGAAATCTCCTCATAAAAAATTGGCATTCTAAGAACCTTGTATATATTAAATACCTTCACTTGATCATGAACTATCATATTCAACTACCCTACTATTATATCAAATGCTGTCCTCCTTGTGGCCAAGAACGAACACCCCAAAATAAAAGGATCTTTTGGATCTCGATCGAAATCCAAATATGGTAAAATCTATAGGGTAAATCAATGACCTTCTCTCCACCAAAACACTTATAATCTCTTCAAGCCAAGAAAATTATTTTCGCCTACCTATAGAACAATCGTGATTGGACAAGGTCTTCCCAATCCAAACTTCTTGAAAAGTAAGGATGACAAAAGATTTATGCTCGCAAATCTAAGTCACAAAGTACGAAATAAACTTTTTCCCCACAGCATCTAAATAGTGAAACCGCCAGATCCTTCCGCCAGCGTATCTTAAGCGATGTGTCGAGGATTAGTGACACATCTTCTTTTCATAGAATTTTGCATGTCTTTAGGAGTTAAATTAAATAGAAACTAACCTTATTATTTTATATTTCAGGATTCCAAGATATTAGAAGAAGAAAGGAGTTTAGGCCGTAAAACTGCTTCAAGAGGCAAGGCAACAAATAGACCATTTGTTCAAGATGGTCCACCTTAGTCCGTTCCTTCCGCCTGCAAAATCTAGAAACCCAACAAAATGGGTATGTAAAGTATGGATGGAAGGACATAACGTATTCTCAAAGGACGCATCATCGCTGAAGACTTGATCCAAGCTTGGCAAAATTGGATTCCTAAAGTGCGTAGTTAATTACAGCTCCTTTGAAAGGACGGTCCATTTCTCAAAGGATGACAAGTCAAGGGACAGAAGTAGAAAAGTAAAAGAAAATTCAAAGGATGGTCCTTCCTTCCACACCTGGCACTCCGATATTCAAACTAAATGGGCTTTTTGGGGTATAATATAAATACGTTTTTCTTGTAATTTTTCATAAGTTTTTACACTCCTAATTTTATACTCTCTAGTGTAAACAAAGAGAACTTATCTAATTTTAGCTTTAACATCTTGTAGATTGTATATTTAAGATTTTTTAATTGAATATTATTTTCAATTAACATTTTAATTCCTTTTAGTAAGAATGTTCATTACTTTGCTTTTCTTATTCTTCTATCCATGGGTAACTAAACCTAGATTTAGGATATAAGAACCCACAGGTTGGGTGAACTCTAATGATCCCAATTTGTTAAAGTTGAGATAGGGCTTATGAACATTTGATTGAATTTTACTTATAAAATGTGTGATTGGTGATGAGAGTCCACCAATCCTTTCCAATTACATTTATGAGGCTTGAAAGAGCAAATTTAGGTTGGGTTAACATCAATCAACAATGAATCAAGGCATAACCCTTGTTTAATGAAATTTCTAGACATAGGTTGAATTCTAAATTGGCAAACAAGCAATTGATAGCAGGGAGTTCTCTTCAATTCAACAAAATTGAAGTAGAATGGCACCTATGGTGCTATTGAAAGATACCCATGGACTGCTAAGTAAATTTTTGCATGTTCAACCTTATCCCACTCACTCTTTCATATTGGGTGATTTAGGGGGATCACCCAATATTGGAATTACTTCTCTAGAATTATCTCCACTTGCTTATAACCCTAGCTTAGTGCAATTTGTATACATAGTTAATTTCTATTACTCCTCAATCCTAATAGATTTTCTAATCTAGCAATATTGTATTGTTTAGCACTAGATAGTTAGGGCTTCGAGTAGTGTATGTAGGATTCAACCCTAACTCCTTATTGGGTTCTATGTTTTCATCAATCATTTACACTACCCGATATTTGGAGTGGATCTGAATGACATCAAATATTATAGGGTTGTAATAATCCCTATCTATCTCTAATAGTCTAGTTTCTTGCTTAGATCTATTTTTTTACTTCTTTTATTTTTATCTCTTGATATAACATCATGGCCACTCTTTCGGTCGGAGATTTGGACAACGTGTTCGCAGATATCAATGAGGATGTTGACTATGCAAGCGCAATCATCCCACCAAGGGTAAATGTTGTCTCATTCAAGATTAATGATGATATATACACTATGCTAGCGAGGTAGCTTCGCAACTACGATGACAACACCCATCAACTCTTTAAAAATTCCTTAGAAGTGTGCAATCTTCATAAGCAAAATAACATTTTGGATTATGCTATCTAGTTACAAGTTTTCAAATACTCGTTGGCCAGTAGAGAGGAAAGGGATTGCTGCATAGAATCCTCTAAACTCAAATTAATACTAGGAAAAAGGTTGATAAGTGTCTTTCAAGAAAGATTTCTGCGTAGCAAAAAGGCTGGCAATAGGATAAGTTATTTTAATTTGCACATCGGTAACAATTGTTCGGCATGGAGAGATTCCACAGACTTTCTTCGAGACCCAACCATGGGTTCCTAGATCATATCTTGTTGGAGAAGTTTTTATATTGGTCTGTGATGACTTGACGAGTACGCGTCGCCAACAACGCCGCAAATGGGTGCTTTATGGATAATACCTTCAATAAAATTGCCACCATTTTGGACAAAATAGTAAAGACCAACCATGCTTGGCATGGTGGGGACTAAATTGGCATAATCAATATGGGGACTCCTTCTTTATCTCATTTGATGAAGGAGAATATGAGCGTGATCGATGATGGGCTACTATGGCAACTAGCATAGCCCTCCTCACAAAGAAGTTGATTGAGTTCCAGGTCAAGAAAGTGCATGTTATTGATGAGACTATGACCGGAGTTCCATATGGGCATGGATCCCTTCCTCCTCCATACCAATATCAATCATTGCAAGAGAAACTAATTTTGCAAGTGGAAGATACAATTATAAGCGCTATAGACCATTGCATTAGTAAGGCCACACTTACTTCATACCAAGGTCAATGGAGAACTCAACTGCAAGGTCAAGATGTTCATTACCCTAGGAATAATTTTTTGGTATCAAATTAGGCCTGCAAGTAGGTGATAATTATCAAATAGAGGATTCTCTTCTTTTTCTGGCCGTAAAGGTCCCCCTGCCTATCTCCCGTAGACCCAGAGTAATCCTTATCGAGGTCAAAGCTTGGAGGGGATGTTGGAAAGGTGATTTCCAACCAAGAGAGAATGACTTTCCTCAAGAGTCTATGGAGATTGTAGTCACACAACTTTCTGATTCAGAAAGTTAGAGCAAAAGATTTGTGGACCTATTCCATGACCCAAATCCAAAGCAAAGGGCTATCTTTCTAGTGACACAAAGAAATCCAAAGGACATGTGGATCTTCTAATGCTCAATATATGGCCATAGTTACCAGGAGTGGAAGATTGTGCAACCCGTTGATGTTGAGGTTGTAGATGGTATGGTGGAGAAGAAGTCTCGAAACTGTGATTGAGTTTGGTGACTAAGAAGAGAGGCCCGAAAAGCCTGTATAGATGAAATAGTTGAGGGTGGACTGCAGTTACCATTTAAGGTAATACAAAAGATGTATCACTGGCTTCTAAAGAGAGAGGGAATGCCAAGGGAGGAGTAGAAGACTTTGCAAACTACTTTCCTCCTGTTGTCCTTCCATTTCCACAAAGAATTTCTCAACAAGCCCTTGATGTAAAGTAGCAAAACATATTGAGAGGCTTAAAAAGGGTAATTATTCTGCACCGCTCATTGATGCCATCAAAGCGATACCGTTATAAGTATCAAGATACTTTTGACTAGAAAGTTGTCATGAGATAAGAAGGGATCATTCCTGTGACCCATAGGGTGAGTGTCATCATAACACGCACGTGTTGATGTGACCCAAGGGAATTTAATGTGCCTTGCCAGATCAGTACATATGATTGATGGAATGCCTTTGTATAATGTGGGGCAAGCATTTAACTGATGCCTCTTTCCATTTACAAGTAGCACCAAGTTGTCCACATTGAAGTCACTTTCATTCGGCTCCAAAATGGCCTGGACAACCATTAACACTGGGTGGAGGTAGAGGATGTGCTGTCAAAGTTGGTAAATATGTACCACCAAATAAAATTTGTAGTTCTTAATCGTGATGTGATAGAGACATATCTATCATTCTTTGAGACCATTCTTGGCTAATAGAGAGCCTTGATGGATTTTGAGAAGCATAAAAATGATGTTTCATGTCAAGGATGAGAGGATTACTTTCAAAATCGGAGAGGTCAATGGTCGCCCGTAGGAGTTGGGGACATTTGTATGGTCAATGCTGAGCATGAAGCGGGTAAGGTAGCCGAAAGAGCATTGCATGGAATCACCTAAGAGAAAGAAAGTTAACCAATATGGTGAAGTAACATTGGAACTAAAGGCGTGAAGTGGTGAGGAAGTCCAATCCCAAAGATGGCTCACCAAATTCAGGATCAGTTATCTTGTGTCGTGTCACGATATTAAATCAAACGCTTCTTAGGAGGCAACCTAAGAGATGCTACACCATATGTTGTATCGACATCGTGTTGTGATGTTAAATCAAGCACTACTGTGAGGCAACTCAAGCATTTTTTGTACTAATGGGTGTTAGTGGAGTGGTGTACACTTAGAAATTTAGAGAGAAGTGGTCTAAAACATAAAGGAAGAAATCTAGTGTGTGAAGATGGTAGACAAAGACGCACTTTCAATGTAATGGACTATATGTCCTTTCTCCATCTCGCACTCTGAAGACCGGAAGATAATGGGAAAAAGACAATACAATGTATGGAATCATACTCTACACAACCGATCCCTCGTTGACTCGTCCCGGTGACTAATGAAGAAAATTATTGGGCTCACATGGAGGATGAAATTTTAGGTCGTGTATTATTTAATTTAGTCGGGTCAGCCTTAAAATTAGCCACCCATGGGCTTGACCGACCTGACTCAGCTTGGCCTTAAAAGGAATTAAGGTGTGTGATGGGCCACCAGTCAATTCGATATATGCACAACCTCGTATTCTCATCTTCTCCATTTCTCCCTTATTCCCTACTTCTTGGATTTCCTCCCTTGCTGCTAGCTTGAGCTTCTCGAACTTTTTTTGCTACACTCCCTCGCCGTGTCACTCATTTCTCAACAAGCACACAACTACTTAGATATTGTTCTTCACCTTGAGCTTTCAATTTCATGCCTAATGTGATGTTGCACCAAGTATTGTAGTGGGATTATGAAGTACCTTGACTTGAAGTATAAATTTGGGGGAAATTGTGGGTTAAAATGCCAGTTTGATTGGATGGGGCTTAGATGAATGTATAAATGTGTTTCCATGTTTGATAATTGCTTCTTGAACTTGAAATTGGACTAGCCCTATCCATTGTCCGAGACGGTGGAAAATTGAAAATGCCCAAGTGAAAAATGACTA
This sequence comes from Datura stramonium, assembly GCA_018107945.1. NCBI lineage: Eukaryota > Viridiplantae > Streptophyta > Magnoliopsida > Solanales > Solanaceae > Datura > Datura stramonium. The sequence goes on along the minus strand of JACEIK010000141.1, from coordinate 431,413 downwards.
TGTTCTCCAATCGACAACAAACATATGAAGAATCTTTCAAAGAGATAGGTCATCTATCTTTCCATCAAGTGAACCTATAAACAAATTTCCTGAGTTAAAGTATGATTCATACAGATTGTCTTTTCAAAGTGATGTTTGTAATTCTTGAAACAGCACAAAGGAAGCGCATGTTGGGATTGTCATACTCAATTACTATAAAGGGTATGGTCCATCCTTTAAAGGTATATGGGACTTAAAAGAGCATTACCCCAGCAGTGTCAAGTACATCCAAGATCCTCTTAGTGGATAAGGACGAGAAGGAGTACTTGCCTCCGGGTAGCATCGCCCAAATTACACGCCGTAATGAGATATAAAGAGGTTGATGTCAATATAGAACCCAACCAAGGTTATACCATCCCCACAGTGGAAGGATATAGAAGAACGCTAGTATTTAAGCCTTTTAAGTCAATTATTCCCAAGAGGGAAATTTATGAAGTAACAAACAATATTGTTGGAGAGAAAATGAAGGTTAACTAAAAATTAATGCAACTAACTTGGGTAAGTGTTCCCATGACTTTATAACCAAAAGGCATTTTATACTAGTGAACTATCCTATGTTTAGCATGAAATATCGCAAGTTACCTTGACGAAATGGTTGGTCCCCTATTTGGATGATTATCACCAAAATCATCATATTCGATGTATACTTAATTAACCCTTACCTTGATATCGATTAGGGTTTCCAGACAAGGTCAAGCTACTAATTGAGGATTGATAGCCTCAAATCTCCATTGTTAATCCTTTTTCCCATTCATTACTCCCTTGATCCGGTGAGAGAGTAAGAAGAAGGCAATTCCAACGTTTGCAACCATTAAGAAACAATTAAAACAAAGGAAAAAAACAAAAAATGCATAAACCCCGTTCAAGATTCACTAAGTATTTTTACCTATGTGTGTTAATTTTTCACTGCCTCACAATCCTAGTTTTTTGGAGGTTTTAGACTCTCATAATTATAAGTAAATTCATAGCATTCATAGACAAAAGCATAAATTAATATTTAAAATGATGATAGAAAGAAATTTACTTGATTATTAAAAACAAGAAGAACCATTCAATAATAATGGTCTCAATGTATTTTGTGAAATAAAACTTCTAAGTCCAAGACATGTCAAAACTTCTAAAACTGTCTTAAAACTTGGTTTTCCCGAACTTTACAAAGAAATGTGCAGTTATAATAGAGATTATGCCTATTTATTCCTTTGCGGATTTAATGGGATTTTTAGCTCATTTTCCTAGTTGAAATAGGATTTGATCAAGGCCATTTGAATGTTTATGACGCTGGGCAGGCATCCTATTGATGAGTTGCTCGCGCAAGCCACGTGCCGAAGCCGTGCCGCACGTGCTTAAGCATGGTAACGGAGTAGTTCTATGTCCTGCCTTTGGTAGTGCTGAAAGGCCAATGCCTTCGCACCTTGGTCACGCTGGGACACTATCGGGCGCCTTGCGCTACGGTCGCGCGGCGTGAGAAATAAGACCGTTGGCCTTGATCCTCGCTTTGTTCATTCCATCTTCTTCAAATTCATTCCAAAATCCTCAAATACATCCAAATCCATCATTTTTAGCCTTGAAAGCATCTAATCATGTGCATTAGCCATTTTCACAAATATAAAACATAAACACATGCAAAAACACATAATTTGTTCTCAAAATATTGTAAAGTATAGGAAAATCATAAGTAAGAAGTCCATAGGTACACCCTTCATCAGGTAGTAGGAGAGTAAAGGTGTCACCCACTCCATCAACTCGAGTAGCATCCGCTGAGACACCAGCTGATCTTGTCCCCGCCCGGTGATGATCACCACTGTGCCCAATCCCGCATGCCCCAGATAGAGATTTCTTCCAAAGGGGAGGCCACTAAGGAGGAATCTATCTAGTAATACCTCCTCTCCCCGAGCAGCAAAGTTGAGAAGAAAATAGAAGGAAGAGATGTTCCATGCAGGTAGGAAGTCTAGGCACTAGGAACGCTGGCACTGTGTGGGCCGCATCTGTCACGCCCGCCTTGGGAGGCAGTGACCGGCACCCAGCCCTACTAGGACTCGGATCGCCGCACTAGCCGAGCCTAAGAACTGGATCTCGGGTGGCTGCTCTAACTATGGATTCAAGAATTATTTGCTATATAATGGTCAGAATAATGCCCCCGGCCGACTAGGCCTATAGCCACCGTAAGAAAACAACAGCCTACCTGCAACAACCGAATCAATTGGGAACCTATACAGGCCGACAAGGCCACCATGCTATCTAGTTATTTTTGAATCAAGAAAACAAATGTTAAAACTTTCTACATGACCAACAAGATCACCACTACCGACTGAATAAGGCCCCACACGCCACCATAAAAAAACTGAACAATGCCTCACACGACCGTATAGCTAATCACAAGGAATATGCACCGTAAGCTTCTAGAATATAAGATGGTCTGGATAAGGCCCCGACCTATCCATACTGCATAACAAAAGAAAAGGAATAAACCTCTAGCCGTCTGTCTCCGGATGCCAGGAGTTGATGACTCGTGCCGGCCGGAATTACGAGGGATCACCCTCGTCTATGAGTACCTGCAAGCAAGTAATGCAATGCCCCAAAATAGGCGCGGCACTGGGCTGTACTATGAATGAAAAGAAACAAATAGAAAATATTCAAAGACAAGAAATATAACTAATGGAACTAAAGTAGAAAGAAATAGACTATAACTAATTCTAAAGTATGAGCATGATCTGCCCTCAACTATGCTAAAAGGAGTAGGAGTCGCACCTAGTAACGTGGCATTCTACCGTCTATCTATTCATAACTAACGTAACATGGAATAATATAGCATAAACATAACATAACATAGCACACATAAACTTTACTCGGGCCCCATGTTTCAAGGTACAACCAACACGCAATCTATACCCCTACCATCATCCTGCATCTCCCATAGTGTAACTTTAAGCATCCCGCGCCTCCCCTCGGTGTGCACCTCCTTGGCCCGCCGGGAGCCCATGACTATATAATCGTAATTGAGTCCGGGAGGACTCTGAATCAACACCGGCGTATTCGCCGACGGTGGTTTATAAAAGCCGACCAAGTCAAAATATGGAGAAACTGACCCATTCGTCCCCAGGGATGTAATGCCACTCAGAGTGGCCCATCCTCGCCCTCCGTGACGAGTCGATACAACTATTAACCCTGGGAAGTGTCATGGATGCTAGGTAATCAAACCCAAACAATACGCTTAAGTCTCAACGATAATACTAATCGCATACGATACATGTTGATACTAATGATAGTAATGTGTGTATATATATATAATACATGTTGAAACTGATAATGGTACATATATAATTTCTCATTATACTATGTTGAATCATGATCAAAATGATATCAATATTTCGCCTGAAAATCATGTTGTATAACTAAGTTTCTATGGTAAAACATGATTTACTATTTCTAACATGCTTTCTAAAATTCATATTAAGCTACTATTCTATTTCTTATATACTTTACGGGAACTTATATTGTTTTACTATGTTTCAATTAACCCGAGCAATATCCCGACGTACTTTAGTAAATTACATACTGGGCTCATATACTCTTTCAAACTTTCTTCTAGAATTTATACTAGTTTGCTCTATTGGAATTACTAACTTGGCAAAAGAAACTAGCTTCACATACCTCGCCATCGATTTCTTGACTAACCGGCGTAACTCGACCAATACCCAGCTATTTCTTCCAATTGGTTTAATATTTATAGCAATTAGAACTAAATTCATCAATATTCCTAAGAAAATGCTACTTTTGAATATATATATATAGCCCAAACTTTGAATTATCAAAAATGTAAATAAAACTCGCTATTTCGAAAGTCTTGTATGAGAAATATCACTTTAGGCTAGAGCATATTGACACTAATTTTGAGCAATTCCACGTACCTTAGCTTGGCAGGACGACGGTTCGCCGGCCGAATTTGTTACACCCCGTAAGATTCTCGGCACCTATATGGCCTATTCATGTGTTGTTTAAGTACATTTAAAGCCATACATGCTAGAAAAAGGCCCGGGAAAAGATCGGAAGAGAATCTGGGCTTAACCATCACGGAAGGAGCCGGGGGAAAGCCCCTCCGCGATGGCGGAATGTCACGGGAGGCGGGGCCACCAAGTTGGCTCCGTGACACGTTGGGCCTGGCCTGTGGCCAAGTATATAAAGCCCCCATTTCGGTTTTTTCTTAAGTGATAATATCAAAAATTTCCAACATGAGAGAGAAAATCGAGAGAGTACGAAGAGGGTAATAAATTATCGTTCGATTACGCTGTCAAACGAAGTCCAAATCCAAATTAACCTCAGATACCGAGGTATTTAGCAACAGTGGAGCATTCCTCGCCTGATTTTGTTTCGCTAAATACTTCACCGACAACCACTGAGCCACTGCACCTAAGGTAAGTAGAATTGCTCCAAACTAGTGTCAATGTGCTCCTAGCCATAAAGTGAATACTTCTCCCTTCCTCGACTTCCAAAAAATAGCAAGTTTTTCGACTGTTTTTAAATAAGCCTAAGTTTAGGCTATAAATATATCTAAAGTGACGTTGTCTTTCGTAATAGCGATGTATTTAGTACTAATTGATGTGTATATTAATGAAGTTGGGAGAAATAGCTGAGTACGACTGAACTTTTGTCCGATGGGCCGAGCAACTCGAGATTAAGGAATGTAAAGCCGCTTCGGCAAGTTAGTAGCTTTAGTCCCAGAAATCATAGTAAACTCGGAATTGAGTTCTGAGTTGAATGTTGAGAATTGAGTAAGTTAAGTAACTGGGCTTGCGTTGCCGTATCGTACTACCCGAAAGTTAGTAGCATGCGCCAAATGGCAAGTTGAAGCATTCCGCATTCAAGATAGCCTATTATATGATTAGGCAAGCATGTTGTTAGAATAAAGATACGTATTTCTTAATAAGGCGGTAAGTAAAATTAGATAGACAAGATAGTATTTTGGCTACAGACAGCTATCTTGTACAGATGATATCTTGACTACAGGATAGCTATTCATTGCATGATATCTTGGCTACGTATTAGCTATCTGGGATACTAGTATCTTGGCTACGGTATTAGCCACACAGCTTAGATAAAGATTACGTATTCAAGATAAAAACAAAGATAAAGAATCGTATAAACGCGTAAAGAGATCGAATAAGAAGTCGAACTCGATAGTGTTTTTCGCCAACATGTTTACATAAATATATGTGCTTATTATTTGTTGAGACTTGATGTTGTTGTGAGGGCATCTTATTGAGCGTCCCGCCGCCCGGGCTGGTACTGTGTCGCCCACTCGAGCGTGGTGGGTTTACGTCACCTGCTGAGTGGCATGTCATTCCCATTTGACGAAGATGGGATGAAGCTTTCCCCATATCTTAGCCGATCAAGACATGCTATTTAAAGCTCCCCGTTGAGCGCAAGCGCCAGTGAACAGATGGCGTCTCAATGCTATAGATAGCAAGCATGTGAGTCCTCCGGACTCAAAAACGGTTATTTATATCGAGGCTATGGCCCGAGCCGGAGCCCAGTGGGCCGCCGAGGTGTTCCTAGCTAGCATGAGTGGAGTGACTTATTTTTGGTCGGTTTTACCCGGTAGGGGTATATAGATTGTTTGCTTACTTGGCGTCATCCGGCTATGGGGGTTCGTATTGGCTCTTGCTTGCTATATATATACGTATATGTGCTATATAGCAGTTGACAGATTGTAGGCCACCGCGTCTATAGATACGCCTCCCGCCCTATCGCACAGTAAAGGTTTGATCCAAGCCTTTGTACGCCGATTCAGCTATCTCCTCGCTATACGTAACCTGCTAGTTATGTTTTCTATATTCGGGATTGTATTCGCTGTTTTCATTGCTTTGCATACTGGGCATCAGCCGGTACCGACGCCTTGGGGCGCTGTATTACTTACTTGCAGGTATTAATAGACGAGGAGGCGATCCGTGATTCCAAACCTATAGAGTCATCACTCCCCGTCATCCGAGCCCGATTTCCAGAGGTGTAGCTCTTTTCCTTTTGTTGTACGCATGGGTAGGCCTGAGCTCTGGTCCCGATCATTTCTACCGCACTATAGAGGCTTCGTGTATTGTATGTTATTATCTCCTATGAGCCGCTGAGCCGGTCGGTGTGAGACCGTGCGCTGTTATAGTTGCTTAGTATTCCTCGTTTATGTTGGCCGTAGGCCATAGTTTGATAGCAGAGGTGACCTTGTTCTGCCACGTAGCCATTTAGTATTCTCTTTATGATGAGTTGTATGACTAGACAAAGATGGTGGCCTTGTCGGCCCTCATAGGTTCCATGTTGTGAGTATAAGTCAAGTTAGCTGTTATTACTGTGCACAGTGGCGTGTGTCAGCTGGCCGAGGCCGTGGTTGGCGCCGTTTAGAGCTAGCCAGGAACCAGATGCCTAGGGCTCACCCGCTAGCAACCAGTCCTACTAGGGCACTGTGTGCGCCATACCCCTGTGGCGGGTGTGACAAACTTGGCATCTGAGCCAGGTCGTGTCCCAGGAGTCCGCAAGCCGTGCTAAGTAGAGTCTTGTCTATGATGTGTTGTGCACCATGCTATAGGCAGGAGGCTGCGAGGCATGATAGGATGGTTACTTCTTCTTTTCTCGGGCCAATGAGCTATAGAGCGGTACAAAGATAGGGTTGAGTCCCCAAACTTATCATATTCCTTTGCTACGTATAAGAATGGCAGACCCGCGACACCCGGCCACAGTGTAAGACTAGACACAAAGCAGTTAGGAGAAGGCAATTAAAGCAGATGCCTCGCCAAACTTGCAGTCACCCGATTCCGAGGGCGATATGTAGGCTTCATCATAGCCTTTCAAAGAAACCCCCTCACATCGAGAGCCATTGGGCACTACACTACCTCGATAGCTCTTGTACCCTCGCCATCAGACCAGAAGTTCGTATCGGGCCAGAAGTTATGTTGGCACAAATGATGGCCACACAACGCTGAAGCAGTGCCACCAGGCGTAGCCTTCGTGTGGGTCGTGGAGTTTTTGGCACTGGTCTCTACGCCACAAGGTCATATCAGCAGAGGACCCTCAGACTTCTTAGATGATGTAGAGAATTTTTCTAGTTATGCATGTGACCCCGCAGTAATCGCTGAACCTGGGCAAGAGCTGGTTGTGGGACATAGTTGTACTATGGTACGAGAGTTGGAAAAGGTCTCTAGGGAGAGATGCTGCCCCTCCGACCTGACCAACTTCGAGGCCTTCCCTGACCGCGACTGCCACGAGAAGATCCGCAGCTCCGGATGGATCAGTTTTTGCATTTGGAGCATGGGGCAAGGAGCGAGGAGGACATGCTACATTTTGACTCCTTAGCCCGCTATGCTCCAAAGATTTGCCGATGCTATGCCGTCTATAGTTCACGTATTTACAGGTCCGAACTCCGAATATACTAAGCATGCATGATGGCTACGTTACGAGAGGATATGGATATTGCCCGAGCATGTGCCTGCTCGACTCATTGAGGGCCTTTGCATTAAAGGGCAACAGGCGCAGACGACAAGTCAAGCAATAGCGTCGCAGAGACAGACGTATGATATGAAAAGGGAGGTTCGAGAGACAGTTCGACTATTTGCAGGCCCCACCTACGCCAGCAGCGCAGGTAGGTCTCGCCGCCGAGCGGCCGAGCCTGGTGGCGCTCTAGAACAAAGAGATTCCCGCGCAGAAGGGGAGAGCAGAGCAGATGAGCCCTTATCCCGCCTATTGCACCGACTACACACGGAGCTTGTAGATATGGCTCCTTCCGGGGTGTTATTTTTGCGGCGTGAGGGTGAATGGATGAGAGATTGTCCGACTGCAGGGCAGGAGGGCAGAGACATTCAGGACATGTGGATCCGCAGTGGCCACGGTGCTTCAGCAGCTCCTCAAGCAGGCGTAGGCCTCAAGTTCAGCAAAGAAGAGGCCGAGATATGGATCCTCCACCAGGTACGGGTTCAAACCGTACTTATGCACTACCAGTGGAGACATGACTCGTAGGCGTCTCCGTCATGTAGTAACAGTACGATGACTATCCTGCTCATGCCCGCTATGTATTGATTGATCCGTGATCCACTCTGGCCATATATTACCCCATTTGTGGCATGAAAGTTTAATATTGCACCGTAGTTATTACGAAGAAACTCTTTTCAAGATCCACGCCCGTCGGTGACTCTATTGTGCTAGCACTTACCTAGGTGTACAGTGAGGTTGCCGATTCCCGTACTCACAGATCTCGTAGAGCTAGAAATGATAGACTTAATTTATAATGGATATGGATTGGTTAGTGTCGTGCTATGCCAATGTAGAATGTTGACCAAGACAGCCCGATTCCACTTTCCAAGAGAGGCAAAGTAGCGGAGTGGAGTATAAAGACAAACCTACGCCTAAAAGGTAGGTCTATTTCCTACCTTGTGCGAGGAAATTGATAACTAAGGGATGTATTTACCACCTAGTCAGGTTCGTGATGTCTGCAGGTCCTCGACACTCCACCGCTCCTGGTAATCCACTCCTCGATGTAAGCCTGCATGAGTTACTTGGTGACTCCCCAAAAAGGGAAATAGATTTTTCTATTGATTTGTTAACAGGAACTCAACCCATATCAATTCCTCCCTATCGTATGGATCCCGCAAAACTCAGAGAGTTAAAGGGAGAAGAGAAAGATTTGCTAGATAAAGGTTTCAACAGGCCCAACATCTCTCAATGGGGTGCTCTAGTATTGTTCGTGTGGAAGAAAGATGGCTCGCTCCGTATATGTATAGATTATCGTGGTTGAATAAAGTTATAGTGAAGAATAAGCATCTCACTTCCCGTAATAGACGATTTTGTTTGATCGCTGCTGGGGAGCCGATTTCTAGATTGACTTGCGGTCCGGATATCATCAGTTCAGTACGTGAATGAGACATTCCCAAACGGCGTTCGTGACCCGATATGGACACTTTGGAATTTATATTTATGTCCTTTTGCTGACGAATGCCCCAGCAATATTTATGGACCTGATGAATAGTATTTTCGCATCATACTGACCGTTTCGTGATAGTATTTATTGATGATATTCTTGATGTATTCTCGCCCAAGCGCATCAATGTGCTCATTTATTTAACAAGGTTCGTATCCTCAAGGACCATCGCATATGCTAAGTTTTCCAAGTGTGAATTCTCGGCTTAACTTAGTAGCCTCTTGGGGCACATTGTGTCGGATGTCAGTATACAAAAGGACACTCCTAAAATAGAAGCAAGCCAAAACATGGCCTAGGCCTACCACTGACCGAAGTCCGCGCTTTTCTCGGGGTTAGCGGGATATTACAGAGGTTTGTTGAAGGGTTCTTTACTATAGTGGCACGCCCCACTAAACCGACGCAGAAAGCAATAGCGTTTTAGTGGAAAGGCATGCGAGCAGCTTCAGTGAATCGAAAGACAACATTAACCTCCGCCCTAGTATTGGCATTGCTGTGGAATGCATGTATAAGTTATTCAAGATATTGCTACGCATCGTGCTGGGTTGGGTTGTGTGTTGATGCAAAGATGGTAAGGTGATTGCATATGCTTCAGACAAATGAGAAACACGAACAGAATTACCCTACTACGACTCGGGAGTTAATGCAGTTGATCCACGCTTAAAATGTGGAGACATTACTTGTATGGCATCCATGTGAATATTTTCATTGCATCATGTTGTTTTGCCAAAGATATCTTCATCCGTGAGGGAGTTGAATCTTGACACTGGCTGCCTGGTTAGAGTTATTAAAAGATTATGACGTGATATTCTTATCATCCGGGAAAAGCCAATGTTAAAAGCAGATGCTCTACCGTAAGTCAATGGGAAGTTTGGCGACGGTACACTGTGCAAAGCGTGAGTTGGTCAAGGAGATACATCAATTAGCCACCAGCCGCTTCGCATTAGAAACAGAGGACAATAGAGCGGTAACTGTAACACAGTCGTGTCATCATTAGTTGTGGAAGTGAAATAATGGCAATATGGAAGATCCCGACTCCGATCCACTTAAGGACAGTATTCCATAGGAAAGTGCCGCATTTCCAGGAGCAGCGTAGATGGAGTGCTACGTTGTAAAGGCCGCCTCTGTGGTTCCGTATGATTCGTGCTCCGCGCTGTAGCTTATGAACGAGGCATTACGCCCGCTATTCTCTTCACCGGCGCGCAATTTAAAATGCACTATGATATTTGCAAGAGAACTATCAGGCCGTGTATGAAAAGGAGAAATTGTTGAATTTGTATCCCAAAGGTCTCAATCAGCCACCAGGTGAAAGCGTGAACATCAAAAACCAAAGCGGTTAACTCGTGACATAGTTGTGCTCTATGGAAATGGAAAGCAAAGTTGAATACGGATTTTGTATGTGATTACCCCATACTAGACATAGACATGATTCTATGGGTGATAGTTGGACAAAGTTGACAAATCATCTCATTTCCTGCGTGAGAACTACCTTCTCGGCCAAAGATTATGCCGAGTTGTATATCCGAAGTCATATTGCACTTGAGTGCGTATCCATTATTTCTGCATGTGAGGAGCGCAGCTTACGGCTAGATTTTTGCAGTCATTTCGTAGAGGTCTCTGGGTACGTTAGATTAATTTGAGCAATGAAAGATTCCACCTCGACAAATGGGATGATGAACGCACCATTTAGACGCCGAGGACATAAAAGCTACTGCGTGTGTGGTGATTTTGGTGGTAGCCGGAATGAGCATTTGCCTTTGAATGAGTTTGCTTATAATAATAGCTATCACTCAGCTATCCAGATGTTGCCCTTTGAAGCATTATACGCAAGTGAAAATGCAGATCGCCTAAGCAATGCTTGAAGTAGGAGAATCCGGGCCATGATTGGGCCGTACATTGTTCAGCCAGCCTCGAGGAAAAAAGTAAATCTTATCGAGAACGCCACGATCGCTACAGAGCTGCCGTAAATCATATGCATGTGCGGCGTAGAAACTCCGGGAATTCGATAAGAATGACTCGGGTATTTTTGAAAGTATCGCCGATGAAAGGGGTGATGAGATTTGGCAAGAAAGGTAAGCTCGGGCCCAAGATTTGGTGGCTATCGATTCATCGAAAGATAGGCCGAGTGGCATATGAGTTGAACTTGGCCTCCCGTGGCTAGAATCCGCTCATCCGGTCTTTCATGTATCCATGCTAAGGAAATGCATAGGAGACCCGTCTGCAGAAGTCCCACCAGATATCCAGGCGTAAGAGCTGGTTTACGAAGAGGTTCCAAGAGCTATCCTGCATGCATGCATTCATGCATTTCTGAGAACCAAAGATATTGCATCTGCCAAAGCATCAAGTAACAGAACCAAGAGGAGATGACGTGGGAGGCGAGGAAGATATGAAAGCTAGATATCCTCACTTGTTCCAAGCCTAGTCGCCACGTGTACGTTAGTATTGTTATCTATGCAAAGGCCTTATAGTTGTATATGTATAAATGGAAAAAGATTAATGTTTAGCTATCACATGAATCCTATAGTATTGTGTGGAGTAAATTCGGTTGACTTTTCGTGTTTCTGTGTTTTTGGGATAGTCCATATTTACAGGGAAAACTCACAAAATTTTCCTAAGAATAAGTTGAATAAGTTGAGAAGTCCTCTGCAGATGTAAGAGCCTTCATTCGAGGATGAATGTCTTAAGGGGGAGAATGTTACACCCTCTAAGCACCTCTAGCACCTAGATGGCCTATTCGCGCGTTGGTTAAGCATATTTGAAAGCCATACATGCTAGAAAAAGGCCCGCGAAAAGATCGGACGAGAACCCGTCGAACCATCGCGGAAGGAGCCGGGCAGAGCCTCCGCGATGGCAACAGGTTTGAGGCGGGGCCACCGCTGGGTTCTCAGAATCGTTGGGCCCGTCTGAGCCTAAGTATATAAAGCCTCACTTCGGTTTTAAGTGATAATATCAGAAAATTTTAACGTGAGAGAGAAACAGAGAGAGTACGAAGAGGGTAATAAATTATCGTTCGATTACGCCACAAAACGAAGTCCAACTAAATTAACCTCAGAAAATGAGGTATTTAGTGCCAGGAAGCATTCCTAAGGATTTTGTTTTGCGAAATACAACCGACAAATCATCGAGCTACCGTACTAAGGTAAGTAGAATTGCTCCAAACTAGTGTCAATGTGCTCCTAGCCTTAAAGTGAATACTTCTCCCTTCGTACTCCGAAAATAGCAAGTTTTTTACCGTCTTCGACATAAGCCTAAGTTTAGTCTATAAATATATCGGGAAAATGACGTTGTCTTTCTGAATAGCAATGTATTTTAGTACCAATTGACGTGTTTATGAATGCAGCTTGGGAGAAATACCAGAAGTGCTGACCGAACTTCGTCCGACAATGGATAACTCGAGATTAAGGTATGTAAAGCCGCTCTTCTAAGTAAGTTAGTAACTTTAGTCCTCAGGACTATAGTAAACTCCGTAATTGAGTTCCCGGAGTTGAATGTTGAGAATTGAGTAAGTTCAAGTAAATCTGGTTTGCGTTGCCGTATCGTACCTCGCCCAAAGCTAGTAAAGCATGTGCCAAATGGCGAGTTAGCATTCCGCATTTAGTATAGCCTCTGTTATATGATTAGAAACATGTTATTAGAATAAAAGATACGAGACTTTCTTTAATAAAGTTAGTAAGTAAAATTAGATAGACACATAGTATTTGGCTACAGACAGTATTCGTACATGATATCTTCAGCTACGACAGCTTATCTGCATGCATGACAACTTGGCTAAAGATTAGCCATTCGCACAAATAGTATCTTGGCTACGTGACAGCCACACAGCTAGATAAAGATTAATAAGACTTTCAAGAGATAAAATAAATATAAGAATCGATAACGTAAAGAGATTTAATAAGGTCGAACTCGATAGTGTTTTTCAGCTTAAACATGCTTAAGTAAATATATGTGCTTATTGTTTGTTGAGACTTGATGTTGTTGTGGAGGGCATCTTATTGAGCGTCCTCGCCGCCTCGGGATTGGTAATCGTGTCGCCCACTGAGCGGGTGGGTTTACTACCCAAGGAGTGGCATGCCGCCCCCGGGCTCTGACGAAGATGGGACGAAGCTTTCCCCATATCAGCCGGGACAAGACATAGCACAGAGGCTTCCATGAGCGCAAGCGCCTGTGAGAATGTATACAGCTTTAGTTACAGATATAATACAGAGTCCTCCCACTGCATACTTGGGTTATTTATATCGGAGGCTATGGCCCGAGCCGAGACCCAGGAGCCTCACTGAGGTGCTCCTAGTTAGCGATGAGTGGAGTGACTTATTTTACGGTTTTGGACCCTGGTAGGGGTATATAGATTGTTTGCTTACTTGGCGTCATCCCATTATGGGGGTTGGTATTGGCTCTTGCTTGCTATATATATATACGTATTATGTGCTATATAGCAGTTAATAGATTGCAGGCCACCGCCTATAGGGCTACGCTCCTCGCCCTATCGTTACGTAAAGGTTTGATCCAGTTGTACGCCTCTTTCGCATCTTGGCTATCTCCCCGCTATACAATCGTTTAGTTATGTTATCTATATTCAGTTGTATTCAGTTGTTTTCAGTTGTTGCTTTACATTCTTAGTACCAAATAAGTACGACGCCCATTGGGGCGCTGTATTACTTACTTGCAGGTATTAATAGACGAGGAGGCGATCCTCGTGATTCCGGCCTAATATAGGGGTCATCGCCTCCCGTCATCCTGAGCCTCCCATTTCTAGAGGTGGCTCTTTCCTTTTGTTGTACAGTATGGGTAGGTCGGAGCCCCGTCTCATCATTTCTACGCACTACAGAGGCTTGCGATTGTAAGGCTATCTCCCCGTGGCCGGGCTTTGAGTCGTCAGGTGAGGCCATGCGCTGTTATAGTTGTTTAGTATTCCCCTCGTTTATGTTGGCCAAATTACAGTTTGATAGTAGAGTTGACCTTGGCGGTCAAGTAGCCATTTAGTATTTTCTATGATGAGTTGTAGATGACTAGACAAAGATGGTGGCCTTTGTCTATCACATAGGTTCCATGTTGCGAGTATGTTTCTCGTTAGCTATTATTACAGCACAGTGGCTATAGGCCACTGGCCGGAGGCTGTGCTTGGCGCTCGTTATAGCCCTTGTTTCCAAAAATCTCGAGATAGAGCTAGCCAGCACCTCCATGTGCCTAGGCTCAATTAAATAGCGCCCCGTCCTACTAGGGCACTGTGCGCCGCCATACCCTGGCGGCGGACAGGACTTTCACGGCACTAACTCGTAGGAATGCTCCCCGCAGCTTAATACTTCACTACCTGCTAAGATTTATTCCTGCGGTTTGACCGCTCTATTTGCGTAAACAGAAGGAAATTTCAATAGAACCCTCGTGCCCTCTCGCTTTTCTCGGTTACTCTCTGAAAATATATGGTAATTCTCACGAAAAAATGAAGTAGGGACTTTTATATACTTAGCTGAACCTCACCTCGCGGGCACGTTTGCTATCACGGGAGGTGAGCTCTCTTCGTGACACGTTGGCCATCGCAAGAGTGGTCTCGCCCGCCTCCTCTAGCAATGGTTCAACGTGGCGCTTTTTCGGTTCCTTTCCTTAAGCCTTTTCTGCTACGTGTGGCATTCTAAACTCTTAACCAACATGCGAATAGGCCATCTAAATGTCAAGAATTTATGGGGTGTCATCCTCCCCCACTCCTTAAGAACATTCTCGTCCTCGAATGTAAACTTCTACTTCTCAAGAATTTCAACTTACTTGACTTATTCTAGAAATATTTCGGCAGAGTCTCCCCTGTAATATGGACTTATCTCAAAAATCCTAAACGAAAATACCAATACAGTGCTCCACACAATACTAGTATTCATCACGCAATAGACTAAAGCCAACTATTTTATTTATACACATATATAAGGCAATCATAAAACAAAAATACTAACGTACTCCGGGCCATTAAGTCTGGAAATAACCGAGGGATATCTCGACTTTCATCTTCCTCTCGCTTCCCAAGTCATTTCCTCTAGTTTCCTGTTACTCCATAATACCTGGATCGGCCACATCTTTAGTTCTCAATCTACGAATCATTGTCTAGTATGGCTACTGAACCTCTTCATAAGCCGCCCAGAATCGGGACATCCTAAACTAGGGATAATCGGGAGGGGTCTCGATATGCTTCTTCAAGATGGACACATGGAAATCGGGTGAACAGACTCTGGGCTCGAGGTGTTCAACTCAGATACTTTTGGCCGTCTTCTGCGAATCTAATAAAGGGGCCTAACAAATCTCGGGCTGAGCTTACCTTTCTTGCCGAACCTCATCACCCCTTTCATAGGAGAAACTTTCAAAAACACCCACTCATTCACATTAAATTCTAGGTTCCGCGCCGCCGCACATTAACATACGATTTCTGGCGGCTCTGCGCCGCAGGCGTTCCTCTCGATGCTTTACCTTTCCTCTGATCGATGAATAACATCCGCCCACCGCCGACTCTCTACGTCAAACTGCCCCAACTCGGAGATCTACATTTACGCCATACACGCCAAGGCGCCATATGGATAGCCGAATGATAATTGTTGTTATAGGCAAACTCAATAATGGGTAAGTGATCATCCTAGTTACCTCCAAAGTCTAACACACACGCCGTAGCATATCTCGAGCTTCCGAATAGTGCATTCCGCCCGCCATCTCGTTTGAGGGTGAAAAGTTGTGCTCGTGTTAATCTCGGTGTCCCTGTGCCTCTCTAAATGATTGCCAAAATTTAGCTGTGAAATGCATGCCTCTCGTCGCAGAGATAATGGACAATGGAATACCGTGCGCCCGACTATTTCTTCCGATATATATTCTAACATAATCTTCGATGAAGAAAGTGGCCTCTTACTGTTAAAATGGGTTAATTTTTGTCAGCCGTCAACAATTACCCAAATCGAGTCATTTCTATGTCTGGTCAGGGTAACCCTGCTACAAAATTCATATTTACCGCTTCCCCACTTCCAAAGAGGCACAACTATGTCTTGAGCCACCCTCCTAGTTTTCGGTGTGTTCCTCTTTACTTGCCGGCGCTAGGACACTGGGCTACGACCTCAAGTATTTCCTCATACCGCCACCCGCAGATTTCTATTAATATCGTGGTACATTTTCGTCATGCTCTCGGTGGAGAAATAGCGGTGTAATATGCCTCGCTCATAACTGCGCGCTCCTAAATACCCGAACACAAAGGTGGCCTTTACATCACAACACTTCATCCTTAGTTACTCGAAAATCCGTTTTCCTTGTTGAACTCTTTCTTTAAGTTGAACTAGGTCGATCTTCATACCTGCTGTTCCTTTACCTCCACAACTAATGACGACAATGCGGTGTTCTGAATACCATTCGTTGTCCTCTATTTCGCTACACAAAATGGATAAGCTGGCTAACCGGTGTATTTCTCGAGCCAATATCCATATGAACGCCGATCGCTGAAAATATCCACATGAACTCCATATAAGTAATGTCTCCATATCTTTAGGCGTGGATCAATGCGGCTAGTTCCAGGTGTCATGGGTAGGGATAATTCCTTTCGTGAGCCACTCGTCTTGGAAGCATAAGCAATTACCTTCCCATTCCGCATCAACACACATCCAAACCCAATACTCGGTTACAATAAACCGCATAACCCTCTCGCATCTTTCCGGCAATACTAACATTAAAGGAGGTCAACCTGTCTTTCAATTCCCCGGAAACTCTGCTCACATGCTCTCCGTCCACCGAAACTTTACTTCTTTTGCGCGCCCAATGAGGTGTCGCCATGGTGGAGAATCCTCAACAAATCTTCTCAGAAAATTCTCGTTAATCCTTAAAACCGCGTACCTCAATCGGAGTGGTAGGTCTGGGCCATGTTTTACCGCTCTATTTTCGTTGGTTCACTCGTATACCACACCGACACAATATGCCCCAAGAAAGCTACAAGTTCAGCCAAAATTCACATTTAGAGAACTTGGCATAAATCGACGCCTCGAGAATCTCAAGAACTCGGCTCGCAAATGACCCCTGTGGTCCGCCGAGCGAGAACACTCAGAATATCGTCAATAAAACACTATCACGAATGTGTCCAGTGTGGTCCGGGGAGATGTTGTTCATCAGGTCCATAAATACCGCGTTAGCATTCGCCGCCCCAGAGGACATGACTAGGAATTAAAAATGGTCGTATCTAGTCCCCGAAGGCGCCTTGAATGCCTTCACGAACTCGAACCTCGTGATATCCGACCGTAAGTCAATCTGAGAAATATCTCGCCCCCAGAATTCAATCAAACAAATCATCTATTCCGGGAAGAGGATACTTATTCTTGACCGGTAACCTGTTCAACTACCGATAGTCTATACACATGCGGAGGGACCGTCCTTCGTTCAAATGTAATTGGCGCACCCTAAGGTGAAGTACTTGGCCTAATAAATCCTTTATATACTGCACCTTCAAATTACTTTTTTAGTTCTCTAAGGCAGAGCCACACGATGAAGGAACTGATATGGGCTAAGTTCCCGGTAGTAAATCAATTGCAAAATCTATTTCTTTCTCGGGGATAGCAGTGTAGCTCATCTAGGAATACGTCAAATTCACAACCACTCCGAATGCATCAAGAGTCGGGAGGCTCTACTTGAAGATCCCGAACTTCCGACGATGTGGTAAATGCACCCTTAGCTATCAACTTTCTCGCCCGAAGATAGGGAATAAACCTACCTTTAGCGTAATTGTACTACCTCCACTCTCGCACTACCTCCCCGGAAATTGGAATCGACTGCCTGGTCCAGCATTCTACATTTTCATAGCAAAGAGCCAACCAATCCATACCCATAATGGCATCGAAATCAACCATCTCTAATTCTACCATATCTAATGTGGTCCGACGATCGAAGAACCTCTACCGTACACCCGATAGACCCTTTTGGCTATGATTGAGTCACCGACGGGTGTAGATACTCTAAAAGGGTTGTTGAAGCAACTTGGGTGCAACACCAAACTTTAGAGCCACAAATGGGGTAACGAGGCAGTAGATCCCTGATCTATCAATACATAAGCAGTAAGAGAAAATAATCATCATACCAAGCCAACATCGTGACACTTCGAATCCCGCCTCCTTTCAGAGCCATATGTGTGACTTGGACCCGCACCTATACTGAGGCCCCCGATCCGCCCTCGCTGAAACTAAGGGCCTCGCGCCCCTGCCGAGAGGATGCTGAAGTCGTGATCCCCGCTGATGCCCGTCTTGTCTATCCCGCCTATCCTAACCTTGGCCGGACAATCTCTCATTAGGATGACCCTTGGCCACAAATATAACATCCTAGAGCCGTATCTACATGCTCCATAGCTGGCGTGGATCGCATATAGGGAAAGTGGTAGGGTATACTACTCGCCTCCACCTCCTCTCGTAGTGGTGAATTCACGGTCCGCAAGTCTCCGCCGCCTCTCTAATCGCTCGCGACTAAATCTACCCCTCGCGACCGTGGTGGAGGCGGGGGTCCGGGAGGCCTATCTCGACAATCATGGCTGGGTCCTCCCTGACTCCTCCCTTCGTAACTCAACCGGCTTATCCCCTCGCGCCGTTGTTCCCGGCTGGTCCTCTCACTTCCCTCACGACGGGGGCCGCCTGATGCCCTCAATACGAGGCGAATGCCTCGAACTCGGGTACATCCATGTCCTCTCGCAGAGTAGCCGTAAGACAAGTCTCCACATACTGATTCAACCCTATGATGAAGGGGTGTAATCTGGATGCCATGGAATCAACAAAGGTCGTGCATACCGCCAAAGAATCAAACCGCCAGGCGTATTGTCAAACACTAATGGCCCCCTACTCCAAAATGTGTAAAAACCGATCCACCCGGCCTGCTGAATCTCCTGTGGAAAATAGTGATCGAGAAAGCTCCTAAGAAGTCCAGGTCGGAGGGGAAACATCTGCCCGGACCTTTCCAACCATTCATACCAAAACACTAGCGATGTCCTCAGAATCTAATGCCGTCACCCAACCGCATCTATAGGCGTGGCATGCATAACCTTGAAAATTCTCACATCCGGGTCCAGAAAATCCCGAGGGTCCTCCTCGTCTGGTCCGGGTAATGTATAAAATATGGGGGATTGTGGCCAAAATCCTGGGACGCTCAAACTACCACTCTTAACAACTTCGCAATCAGACGGCACGGCCACGCCGAGCAGCCATCATTTGTGCTAAAATGACTAATGCACTCCTAAAATCCTGGTCGGAAGGTATTGGTATAGGGACTGCTGAGGTGATGTCGCTCAAGTGGCTCCTCGATGGTGGAGATCGCCGAGTAGCTGACGGGACGAGCAAGCCTCCGTATAACCCTCGATCGGGCCGATTCTAAAACGAGGGTGGTGCATCCGCCGGTGCCTTCCCCGCCGGGTGTCCAATATTCGGCCCGTGGTAGGATGTCGCCGACCGACATCTTATCTCAGAATCAAAGAATATAGTAAGCTCTAGGGACTAAACCCAATACCTCTCTACAGCACGACTGATTAAGAATAAAAAGAAACCATCCTATCATGCCTTGTTGTTCTCCCCGCCTATAAAGTATGTGGTGCACAACACATCCATAGGCAAGACTCTAGCACCCCGCTGCGCACTCCCCGATATGACTCAGCTTGATACCAAGTTTGTCACACCCCACCTTGGGAGGTGCATGACTGCACCGTGTCCTACTAGGACTCCGGATCGGCCGGACTAGCCGAGCCTAAGCACTTCGGTGCCGCCGGCTCTAATCGGATTCAAGAAAATGACTCGCTATATAACGGCTTTAAATACAGCCTCCTACAACTAGGCCTATAACCACCTATAAGAAAAACAACAGCTACCCAGAAACAACTGAATCAATAGGGGAACCTATAAGCATGGCCGACAAGGCCACCATGTCAAGCCTAATTATTTCTAATCAAGAAACAAGTGCTAATCGCTACGTGACGAATAAGATCATAACTAACATCGAATAAGGGCCCCACACGACCACCATAAACAAAATAAAACACACGGCTCACACTCTACCGCACAGCTAATCACAGGAATATACACCCGCAAGCCTTTAGGAATAGATGATAAGATGGTCTAGACAAATGGCCCCGACCTACCCATACTGTACAACAAAAGAAAAGGAATGGTCACCTTAGCCGTTTCACTCCGGAGATGAGGAAAGCATGACTTCAGAAGCCGGGCTGGAAATTACGAGGATCACTGCTCCAGTGAGTACCGTAAAAGCAAGTAATGCAACACTAAAAACGGGTGCCGTACCGCTGCACTCGAGTATGTAGAGAATGGGAAAACTAACTAAAGACAAGCAATATAACCGATGGAATCAAGTGAAAGAAATAGACTGTAACTGACTAAAAGTATATTTAAGAGTTTCCTCAACTATGTTGAGAGGAGTAGAGTCTTACCCGGTAACGCAGGCATTCTAATGCGGTATCTATTCATATCTAAAGTAACATGGCATAATATAGCATAACATAACATAACATAGCACACATAAACCTTACTTGGCCCCCATAAGCCAGAAGGTACAACCAACACGCAATCTATACCCCTAGGTGACGGCATGCGACTTCGTAGAGTGACGTATCCTCACCCTCTGGCGGACGAGTCGATACAGCTATTAACCCTAGGGCGGTCATAGATGCTAGGTAATCCAACCCAAAAAAATAAAGTTAAGTCTCAACTGATAATACTAACTGCATATGATACATGTTGATACTAATGATAGTAATGTGTATATATATAATACATGCCGAAACTGATAATGGCACATATATAATTTCTGTCATACTATGTTGAATCTGATACTGAAATAAGATATAATATTTCAGCTGAAAATCATGTTGTATAACTAAGTTTCATGGTAATCATGATTTACTATTTCTAACATGCTTTCTAAAATTCATATTAAGCTACTATTCTATTTCGAAAATACTTTACGGGAACTTATATTGCTTTACTAAGTTTTGGTTGAACGCGATAATGTCCTTACGTACTTTACTAAATTACATACTGGGCATGTTTTATTGTTTCTGGAACTTTCTTCTAGAATTTATACTAGTTTGCTCCACTGGAATTACTAACTTGCCGAAAGAAACTAGCTTCACATACCTCTGTTACTGACTTCTTGACTAACTGGCATAACTCGACCAATACCCAGCTATTTCTTCCAACTGCGTTCATATTTATAGCAATTAGAATTAAATTCGTTAATATTCCGGAAGAAAATGCTACTTTGAATATATATATATAGCCCAAACTTTGACTTATCGAAAAACAGCTGAAAACTCGCTATTTCTCGGAAGTCCAAAAAGGAGAAATACTTACTTTAGGGCTAGGAGTGTATTGACACTAATTTGGAGCAATTCAACTTACCTTAGATCGGTAGGAAGACGGTTCGCCGGCCGAATTTCATGAAACTAACTCTGTAGGAATGCTCCCTGCAGCTTAATACTTCACTACCCAAGATTAATTCGAGTTTTGACCGCGCTTAATAGCATAAACAGAAGGAAATTTCAATAGAACCCTTGTGCCTTCTTTTTTCTGGTTACTCTCTGGAAAATATCTGATAATTATCACAAAAAAATGAAGTGTGGGCTTTATATACTTGGGGCTGAACCTCACCTCTGTGGCACGTTGGCCATCGCGGAGGTGAGCCCTCCGTGACATGTTGTCCATCGCAGAGGGGGTCTGCCCAATCTCCTCTTGCGATGGTTCAACGTGGCGCTTGTCCGATATTTCCCCGGGCCTTTTTCTAGCATGTGTGTCATTCTAAAACTCTTAACCAACATGCGAATAGGCCATCTAAATGTCAAGAATTTATGGGGTGCAACAGCATCATGGTTGATTGCAGAGTTTTTCTGGGACTTACTGAGGAGAGTACTGTTCTCTCCACTGGGTTAGAGTCATACCCTAACATTATGGAGCAACTCCAATTTCAGCATTGGGTGTTTCTATTTCGGCTAGTCGGTCAATATATTCAAACACTGGTCCAGGAGTTCTATGTAGAGTATGGGGTGATCCTCCTGAGGTCGAACCCAGTGTTGAAGATGCAGATAGATGCACTAACCTCAATGGTGATTCATGGGGTATCTGTTGATATTATCCCTGAGGTGATCGACCGATTCTACTTGGGTGATAATTATGAGGTGGTGGACAACTTAGCTTATGACGAGGTTGTTAATAGAGTAAACTAGCTAGAGGATGGATAGACGGAATGATAGCTAGAGGAACACCGATTTGGAATGTGTTTGATATAGCTGACATCTTCAAGAGGGACCTCCAGCTTTCCACCAAGTTTTGATAGAATGTCATCTGCAACAGGTTTTGCCCAACGAAGTGTGATAACAAACTACCATTGGGACAGTCTCTTGTCATGGAATCCGTCGTGGCCAAGAAGGCTATTGATATTGGTTAGATGGTTAGTGTGGATATGAAAAGTAGAGTAGTAAAGACTTCCACCTCCCTCTCGTTCATATGCCTTATAACAGCCTTATGCTAGAAAGCAAGGGTTCCTATCAGCCGAGGGAGGACATATTTATTGTAGCTCACTAGGTAATGGATATCACCAAGATGAGGGATGACACCATGGTCACCGCGGCGAGCTGGCCTAGCTCTGTCTTGTGAGGTTGAACCACTACAGAGGGTTAAGGACTCCAAACTAAGGAGTCTGAATCACAACCTGCCGGTAAGGCAGACCCAGTAGCAGTAGCAGCTTCAACCACATCAGCATCTATTCCAAATTCTCTACCGAGGCCACCACTTATATCCAGAGATTCACTTACTGGGTTGGCCTCATGCGTAGATAGAGCGGAGAGACAGTTGTCCCAACTGATTGAGGATCTACTGACTTTTGTAGCCACTATTATTGAGCGAGATCTTCAGTCGCTTTGGACATAGAGAGGACCTCATAAGAGGCTTTGAGCTCACAATTGAAAGACATGGATGCCCAGCTGCACCAGCTCAGAGGAGGTGCTAGTGCGTTTGATATTGCTAGCCTCTGAGCAGAATAAGAGGAGACCAGAGTTGTTGTGCTTGAGATGCATATGTGTGAGCGGTAGCCAGTTAAGGTGCAGATAGCTATGGTGGATAGTACACACCCTATACTCAACATTCTATATTTTATTCCATGAGTGGTGCCTATTTAATCAGCTCAGACTCAGACTATACCACCACCACCAACCCCACCTACCAGGGCCATTCTTACACAAAATAAATTTCCTACTTAGACTCTAGCCTAGATAGAGGTTCCAGCCCTTCCAGTAGATAAGGGAAAGGCCTTAGCTCAAGAGACACCACTAGTAGATTTAGAGTTGTCCACTACCGAGGCAGAGGCCCTTAAGCAAGCGATAGCAGCATATCGATTGCACACCCGAGGTGGAGCTCATTATATGGAGGTTGGCACCTCATTAACACTATAGGATAATGTTCAATAGCACGATCTGAGTGCTACTGGAAGTTTTTCTACCTTCTGCCCCCTTTACTTTGTTTTGTATATGCATTGAGGACATTGTATTCTTTTTAGGTGGGGGTGGACATTTTTGATGTGTGTATGATAATTAGTTGTCTTTAAACTCTGATTTGTGTTGTTGTATACATTTGATGAGTTATTGATGTGTGGTTGTGATCCATATAGTCCAATTTTTACAACTTTTTTAGTATAGATTCTTCTTTTTCTTTATTAGAGTGACTTTTTTTTGCTTTCATGGTGTAGAGCCCTTCTTGATTTTTTTAGTCATGGTTCTTTCCCTAAAAGCTTAATTTCTATTGAATATAGAAAAATAAATATAATTAAGTTTCGTAGTGCATGAGACTGATGATGGATTGCTTAGACAACTTTCTTAAGGTACCAGCATACTTTGTTCAGTTATCGTAGGATAAATAGATAGTTTTTTACTTAGGTGGTAGTGGCAATTTAGCTATTTTCATACTTTAGCTAATTTTTTAAAACAATGCCCCTCCCCTCAAAATTTTTGTTGTAGCTGTTTGATATTGAGTAGTATATCTCCATTTGTGACATGAATTATTGGCAAGGTTTCTAATTGAGAGTGATGTGTTAGTCATTTTTATATCCACATGTCAATGTGTGGAAATAAAAACTGCTTGTTCACTTGATTTGATCGCACTCTAGAACTTATCTTGCCACTTGTTCCTGAATCTAGGATTGACTATAGGTCATAGAGATGAACTTAGGTCTTCTTTGTGCTTCACAAGCCATTTATGCCTAAGGAGACCTACTAAATGATACATGTATCCCTAGTCTCCCTATTTGAGCCTTTTGACCCTTTTTCTTGATTAACCGCAATGAAAGATAAAATCAATTTTGAAATTGACACTCATCTGAGCCCATCCTCTTTGACACTTAAAAAAATATATTAAAATGAGCATAATGTGTAAGTTGGGGGTGATAAGTAGAGAAAAAAAGAAATACGCGCAAAAAAGGTGGAATGAGCATAACTCAAGGTGTGATGGAGCAATGAGCTATAAATGACAAACAAAAGAAATCAAAAGAGAAAAAGAGAAAAATGAAGTTGAGCTCACAAAAACACCTTGGGGTGTGAAAAATGAAAAAAAAAAAGAAATGAAAGGAAGGGATCAAAAAGGTAAAAATGTTACGAAAAAGTGATGAAGTGTTAAAGAATGGCGAATGAGTCACTAAATGTCAAAATTGTATCCTACCAGCCATTTGACCTTCATTACAAGCTTAGAAAAGTCCTTATGTGATCTTAACCCAGATATCCGGAAAAAAAGGCACTTGAGTAAATGGGCGAGCATATGGTAGTTGTGAGCTAACTTGTGAAATCCTTTATGAGAGTTGAGTGCATTTCTTCTTTCTCTTGATCTTGTGTGTCCTTGTTGTGTATTGTCATTACTTTTAGAAAAGGACACTTTTCTTGTTTTAATTGTGAGGGCATGTGAATTTTAATGACCAGCATATTTCACTTCTCTAAATTGGGTTTGTGCATGTTAAGATGATGTCATAAGTGGAGGTTGCATGCTTAGTTCAAATGGTTGCGAGAAAACTGTGTTGTGATTCATAGAAGGGTGGCTGGATTGAATTTGATATGTTGCTAACTATTGTTGACAACCACCTTAGTCATGATAATTTGTGAGTCTGAAACATTAGTTAGGTATAGGGTAGTTCTCTTCTTGGTTTGCTTGAGGACAAGCAAATGCCTTAAGTTAGGTGTACTGATGTGTCATGGATTAGTGAAACATCTTTACTTCTTTTCATAAAATTTTGCATTTCTTTAGGAGTTAAATTAAGTAGAAACTAACCTTATTATGCTATGTTTCAGGATCCCAAGACATTGGAAGAAAAAATGAGTTCAAGCTTGAATACTGCTCAAGAGACGAGGCAACAAACGGACCATTTTTCTAAAGGATGGACCACACCTCAATCTGTCCCTTCCCAACTACAAAATCTAGTGACCCAACAAAATAGGTCCGTAAAGTACGAATGGAAGGACAGATCGTCTTCTTAAAGGACGGTCCGTCAGTGGAAGACTTGACCCAAGATTGACAGAATGGGATTCCTAAAGTACGCAGTGAAGTATGGACCATCTTTCCAAAGGATGATCCATCTCTCAAAGGACTACAATTCAAGGGAAAAGGAAAAAAGGTAAAAATGGTTCAAAGGACGGTCTTTCCATCCCACACACCTAGCACTCCGATGTTTAATGGGTTTTTGGGGCATAGTATAAATACATTTTTCTTGTAATTTTTCATAATTTCTTACATTCCTTAGTTTATACTTAGTGTTTTGAGTATAACTTAGCTAATTTAAGCTTTAGTTTTACAGCATCTTGCCAAAAAAAAAAAGCTAAGAGAAAAAAGAACAAAGGTATGACTGACATAATATCTACGATTGGATTCAATAGATTGCAGATCTAGATTCTGTAATTGAAGATTCTCATTCATCAGGTGAAGATTTCAATTCCTTTTGATTAGAATGACTTATTATTTTGATTTTCTTATTCTTCTAGCCATGGGTAACTAAATTCAAATCTAGAATTGTGAACCCAATGAGTTGTGAACCCTAATGATTTTAATTTGTTAAAATTGAGTTTGGGATTATGAACATTTAATTAAATTTTGTTTTATAATATGTAATTGGTGATGAGAATCACCCAATCCTACCCAATTATCTTTATGAGGCTTGAAAGAGAAAATTTTAGGTTAGGTTAGCATCAATCAATAATGACTTAAGGCATAACCCTTGTTTAATAGGTTCTCCTAGACATAGATTGAATTTCAAATTGGCAAACAAGAAATTGGATAGAAGGGAGTTCTCTTTAAATTGACAAAATTGAAATAGATTTATACCTATGGTGCTATTAAAAGATACCAATGGGTTGCCTAAGTAAATTGCTTGCATGTTCAACCTTAGCCAGCCTCAATTATTTCATATTGGGTAATTTAGGGAGATCAACCCAATATTGGGTCACTTTCATAGAATTATCTCTACTTGGTTACAACCCTAGCTTAGTGCAATTTGTAGTCATAGTTAATTTCTATTACTCTCAATCTGAATAGATTCTAATCTTGAAATACTGTACTATTTAGTACTAGATAGTCTGGCTTTGAGTAGTCTCTGTAGGATTCATCCCCAACTCCTTGTTGGTTTCTATATTTGGAAATCGTTTACTACCCGATATTGAGAGTGAATTTGAACGACATCACTTGTTCTATATCCTTGAGGTTAACTCCTCTGTAAATACAATTGTATTATACTCAGTGAACCCATTTTTGTTCGCCATAATATCTTTGATGTACTTCACATATTTTAGGATTCTTTGAAACTTATCCACCAAGAGGACATTCATATGTACCTACTTAAGAAAATCAAGAAAGTTTTTGTAGTGAGCCTATTCCTTCTACTAAAAAATTCTTTGAGGGAATGGAGGTGGTGTCTTAAGCCACCATATGTACGATTATGTTGTTGGTGCTCCAACCAATTTCTCTGGATCTTTCACTTCTCCTAATGTTTCTCCTTTTTTATAATCATTCTATCTGGGTTTTATGAAGTCACCAATGCTTTGCCATTTTTAAGAGTAACCTCATTTACCTACACCTTCAAGTTTGGATTTTTATTACTAGGGAATGCCCTATTTGGCCTAGTATTCTAGTGCACTTGTGATCTACCCCATCTGTCTCTCCAAATTATGTGCTCTAAGATCATAGTTTTGATTACCAACCATCAACTTATTAATGCTAGCTACCATTCATTTTGATCAGCTATCATCCTCTTCATCA
Organism: Datura stramonium; assembly: GCA_018107945.1. Classification (NCBI taxonomy): domain Eukaryota; kingdom Viridiplantae; phylum Streptophyta; class Magnoliopsida; order Solanales; family Solanaceae; genus Datura; species Datura stramonium. The sequence goes on along the minus strand of JACEIK010000141.1, from coordinate 404,158 downwards.
TGTCTTCAACACTTTCTTGAAGGACCGACTCCTTGATTAGATTGATAGTTTTGTCGCTGACCCTGAGGACAATATAGATTTTGATTGCCTTGATTACCACCCCATGAAAAGCTAGGGTGATTCTTCTAGTTTAGAATATAGGAATTTCCATATTAATTCTAATTATATGGACTCCAATCGGCATTAGCCATAAAGTGTACCCACTATAGATTGGAAGGTTAAATATCACTACCAAGCCCTGCTCCGCAGACTTCACAAAATAAATGTGCCTAATTTACATGTTGAACTTATGGACATGGCTACCCCATAGACATCTTTTTGAGCTAATTCTTAATTGCATAAATCTGTGCATACAACAACGAAACAACATCAAGCTCTAACATCCCTGTTGACTTCTACACACATTACCTTTCTAGTAAGGATTACTTTTTGAGAACTTCTTCAGCAATGCATATATCTGATTATAATTTTTCTCCAAAATTTGTCCTCCCGTTGTAGCAGCTAACACAATTTTAGTGTGGGGACTTTAGACCTTCAATGAATGTGTGTGTTATATGCTCATTGGATTGATTACGGTGAGAAAAATCTTGAAGAAGTTCCTTGAACCGCTCCAAGGAATAATAAAGTGACTCACCCTCCTTCTGCCTGAAGGATATGATCTCACTCCATAGGCTCGTTGTCTTCCCTAAAAGAATGAACCTAGCCAAAAATTTCCCAGCTAATTCCCATGTAGTGATTGAATTGGGAGGCTCCCTTTCAACTACCTCTTCGATTCTCCAAGCAAAGAAAGCAGAAATAATATAAGTCTAATGTAGTTAGATGTGACCTTAGTAGTGATGGTACTGATCTCTAGGAAATTTGAATTTGTTGTTGAGGATCCTCATGCGACAAACCTATTAACGGTTTGTTAGCATGAAGCAGTTGAATCATGCTCTATTTAAGCTCAAATCTCCTAGTACAATTTAGCTTAATAATGCACAAAGTGACGTTACCCACTAAAGGCATTGTCACCTCTTGCACTGCTAAAGGATCATGAGCTACCATTTCAACCGATGGAGGATCTTGTTGATCTTGTAAGAATCTCAATTCCCACCTTCTTGGGCAATAAATTCTCTCAAACTCATTGTTAAAATCCTCTAAGTTTTTATTACTAGCAACCCTTCACATTCAGATATTGGTACCTGTGATAAAAACAACTAAGAACAAATGGTTAACACTTGGAAAAAAAATATAACAATTGTAAAAACTAAATAAATCGTTAATTTTCCGGCAATGACACTAAAAACTTATTGCTCTCATACTCCAACACAAGTGTACGTAGTTACCAAGTAATACATAGATTTGAAAGTCAAATATTGTACCTACATGGACTTGATCTTACAGTTTATCATATTCAACTATTATGAATTAATTATGCAAATATTTTTACCACGAGTTTTGTTTGAATTATTATGAAATACTGCAGAAAATGAAGTAATGAATTATTCTAACTATTATTACTAGATAATGTTGGAATGCAAGGATTTAATACAGTAGGAGATGATATTCCAGGGCTATGAATTTACTAGCAATCACATTGAGTAATCACTTGAATTAATTTTCTATCGGGTTATTGGTTAATAGAAATCACTGTGACTAGGCTCTCTCAAGCTTTGTATACCACCAATCTATTTCTTCTCTCTATATCTACCTCTCTGTGATCAAGAAAGTGACATGAATACTTATAAATATGTCATGCATTAACCAAGAAAAGCGATGAGGTATATATCTATCCTAATAGTAAATCAGTCCCCTCTATAGGTAAAAGATCATGTTTTACATAATATTATTGCATTCCCTACACCTCCCCTCTGGACTCACGCATAGGGTTCAAAGATGTGTTCCATTGGTTTCAAAGAAATAAAATAGTTAAGTTCAAGATTAAGTAAATAACCACATGACCTGTAGCACAATAATAGCTATCTTAATAAGTTAATTCAAGTTCATACAATAACAATCATGTAATTACCATAACCCAGAACAAAGGAATTAAAAGGTCATGTTCATAACAATAATTAAAAAGATAGTTAATATGCATACAAACATTTGAGAAAGATGAAAATAAATAAAAAACAATCAAAAGATTTTGTGGCTCCAAAGTACTCCAAATGTGAAAAACTTATAAATATGTCCATCCTCTATCAAAAATGAACTTGGGGTCTATTTATAAGGAAGGAAAAACCTTTAAATAAACTTCTCCAGTTCAAAATCAGAATTTGTTAAAAATAGACTTTGGGCCAACTTTCACCTCATCGCGCCGGCCATTGTTGTAAGTTTTATCCCTATGGGAACCGCATGCACTACCATGATATTTTTTGCCTCATAAAGTTCTTGTTTCTATCTCCTTTCCCAGTGCGAAACACTGACCAAGTGCACATAATGAAGACTTCATGGTGTCGTGCCCCATTTTTATTGCGAAAAGCGAGATACAACATGTGACGACTCTTAAGGGTTTATTATGAAAGAAGAGTCGCCACCTAACGATTTGAGGTACATTAGGGAACTGTTCTAAGCTAAAAGTTTGCTTAATTACCTAAATTACCAGAGTTGGGCAAGGGCTTAAATTACCTCGAAAGGAAGGTGTTAGGCACCTTTCGAGGTCCACAAATGTGGTTCCCGGCCGAATCCAATAATATGATGGGGAGTTAACTAATGATCAAATAAGGATTGATTTTAACTTAAAGTTATTTAAATAGGAACTAGGTTGATAAACAAAAAATAAATAACGAAAAATAGACAAGCGAGAAGAAAGAAAGTGGAACGCATAATGCATTAAGAGCGTTTTTATCACTATCATTTTAGTTTCAATATACAATACAATATTGCTAAAAAATGATCTAATATAATAACTGATAAAATCACACAACAAAAACAACCAAATAAATAAACACTTAAACATGGGTCAAACCTCGAAGAGGCGCCAGCATATCCCTATAGGAAATCAGGTCAGACATAGTTCTACGCTTAAAGAGAGGGGTAATTTTATCATAAAGGGATCACCCCGTGCAACTTAAATAATACTTTGCAACCTGTTTAGGTTTCTCATATTATTCAGTGAGCACAGACTATCATTTCCTGTCTACCCGCCTAGTTAATTGATTATTAACCCTAAAGCGTTTGTAGGCGATAAGACTAACGTCCTAATATTTGCCTACCCGTCCCAAGCCTAACATCCAAGAGGCGTTGGACAACTATTTGAATTTGGGGTATAAAAATCTTAGGATTTTAAAAAGTGATTAACGACAGACAAGGTCAAGCAAAAATAATAAACATGTAAAGGCTTCACATAACCTCAAAACCTATGAGCAAGATTTCTAGATGGATGCAAGTAAATCCTATGAATATGATTTCTAACACAATATTGATTTTGGGATAGCTAACACTTACGGTGGTGATTTGAAAAGAATGCGATTAAAATTTCAACAATATGTGATCCTATAAGCATGAATTCTATGGGTAGAGGGAAACACTTGCAAATCAGTTCAATATCTGCACAACTATTATATTTCAATTAACATGTAATTATACAAACCCTTCAAATAGTAACATTATTTTTTACATATGATATTAGATGATATTTTATTCATACATCTTTAAAACCACTGATCATTCTATTTAATTATCGTTTGAAAGAAAGGTTACTGATTAAAGAATTAGACATGATTTTCAATGTTCAGATTGTGCAAATCAAGCATACAATTAAATCATATAGGCGTGATATCTAACGATTACCAAATTCATATGTTTTGAAACTTTGTGAGAAGTTTTAGAAATAAGTTACGTCTATGAATCTGATACTAACAGGTAAATCTTCAGCAGTTTTGCATATTGCCATAAATATGCTTGCACGTAGACATCAAAACCCTATAAACATGATTTCTAACTGAAATGGTCGAATTTAGGGTATTTCTATAAGTAAGATTTCCAAGAATTAAACATAGAATAAAATTCAGTTTAAGTAGTTAAGTCCTGTAGGCATGATATCTAACGTTGCGTACGTTGTAAAATCCTATAGCCATGATTTCTACAGCGAGTTTAAAAATTAAGCAAAGCAGCAAAGAGAGTAAAAGTCTCCCCCCCATAAGAAACCCTTCCACTATTAACACTGTTAAGCTACATTATTGCACATTGAAAAAAAAAAATAAACAAAATAAACATCAAATCGTCTAAACACATTGAAATAGTTAAGATTATAGCCCCTTCCATCCTGGCAACTCTTCTTCCATAATTACAGAAAACCTGTTACAAAAAAACTGCTACTACACAATACTGGCATATCTATTTAATAGAGCATCAGGACAAAATTACAAGCATATACACACATCGGTAGGAAATTAAACAGGGTTTAAGATAGACTAACCAGTTAAAGACGAATCCGGCTAATAGCAAATATAAATAATTCAAGCGGCCTTTCCACAGTTAATACTCCCAAACCTCAACACATCAAGATCACGAGAACCTTACTGGTTCCGAGCAGTGCTTGTGTTGAGGCGGGTCAAAATAATTATATAAAGAGGGCGAAGAGCAGAGTAATACTAAGAATAAAATATTCTTCAGTTTTTCTTTCAAGGTGCCAATGAATAAACAAAAAAAAAGAGGGTTTCTTTTATAGTTGAAGACTAAGGGGTTAAGGGAAGGAAGAAATAATCAAAACAATAATTAGGAAATTCTTTTCCTTAATTAATAAAGATGAAAATTATATAGAATATTTACTAAAAATAGCATGATTTGTCATAATTAACAAAATCAAATAAAGGACAAATCTAAACTTACACTAAATTAGTTAAAAGAGGAGCATAAAATAGTCTATAAAATTAAATTAAAAAAATTCCTTAATTGAAAAAATCAAATCAAAACTTTCAAGAAATCCTTCTCTACCAAAATTAAGAGATACGGTTTGCAAGAAAACTTTCTTTAATATATAAAAATCAATTTTGACAGGCGAACTGTTACATGGATAAATCAAAAATAAATATTGCAATGCCATAACGGATGCATGTTGCGGATATCAAATATTAATAGAAAACATTAGATCATTGTGATAAAATATTTTCTAATAAATACAGACCAGTCGGAGAAGGAAACTAAATGAAGGAAGAAATTGTCCTAAATTAATGAGCATTAAATTACTCTTTTCAAACCAATAAATGTTTGAATTATCATATACGTTTTTTAGCACTAGTATGGAAAAATCAAACAAAATATTTCCTTACCAACTTATACAAATGAAACAAGTGTAATCATAGACAAATATACGGTGCAACTATTCCAAAATAATTTAAGGAAAAGAATCAATTAGAGGAGAAACATACGTATAATTTGACAAGAATTCAGATCAAGTCCTACCTTAAACAAGAAAGTCACCTATTTCATACTATATTTACTCTGTAATATCTTTTAAGAGTTATAATGGTGGAATTAACAGATTCCTAACATGCTTGTCAAAACGTGATTTGGTAATCAAGACTAAACAATTATACTACAGCTGAGCTGAACAAGGTTGAACCCATATTGGCGAGACAGTCACAAACATCGTCAAACAATTTGAATATCAGATTCAAAATTGCCAGAGTTTATAGAGACTTGGAGCTACTGCTATCTGGTGTTACTATTGTGGAGAAGACATGTTGAGATGACAAGAGCTAAAATGGACATGACAGTAATTATGTGAAGGTACATAACAGGTTAAACATACTAACATTTAAATAAGACAACACACATATCACTAGGTACATTTGTTCATAAATAGACAAAAACAAATCTGGTTCGAATATTTCCTAGATATAGATAAAAGGTAAAATCAAATTCTTAACATGTAATAACACAGAGAATAATCAAGAACTTAGAGACGTTTTCGAAATTGCGCCTTAAATCGTAAAGAAGAAAGCACATGACATTCAGATTTTGCACAAAGAAAATTAAGAGATAAATAAATAAATAAGTAAATAAATAATAAATAAATGAGCCAAACAATGGGAAGAACATGACGGAACAGTGTTTGAGTCGATGAGAGGAGAAGGATGGCAGCTGTTTTTTGGAGTTTTTCGATGGTAGCGAGGCAGTGATAGGGGAAACGGGGCGGTGCTGGTACGGTGGTGTGGTTGTTCTTCGCCGGAGAAACGGGGTATCGATGTTGTTGGTAGCCGTTGCTGACCGAGGTGGACAAAAGAAAGGGAGGAAGGTCGGGTGGCCATTGTGAGTTCCGGTTACTTCAACCGGCGTAGTGAAGAAAAGGGAAACGATGGGAGGTTTGGCGCTGGTGGGGTTGGTGTGATTTAAAAGGAAAATAAGCTAGGGTTAATTTGAGCCATCGGATCAAATGTGATGGAAGGTTGAGATTTAACTAGAATTTGGGTCGGGTTGTTGAGTGGGTCACAGGTCTCAAATGGGTTAATGGGTAAGAGTTAAATTGAAACTGAATTAAATTAAAAGTGGCTAGATTCGGTAAAATAGGCTAAAATTGACATAAATTGGATAGAAAAAGGCTAGAATCGTCATAAATGGGTATAAAGTTGCTAGATCCTAAATGAATTGGATGAAATTGGATTTTAGCTGCTGTTAAATTAATAAACATACTACACTCGTAAATTTAATAAATAGATAATAAAATAGTTTAAATTATGAGAAAATCATACAAACATTATTATTAATATAAATAAATCATAAATTTGAGCATACCTATGTAAATATTATAATTAATAAATTATTATATTTGTAAATAATTCG
>JACEIK010000141.1:331873-354271 GCA_018107945.1 Datura stramonium | reverse complement strand
ATAGAAGTCATTCTATAAGATGAAGCGTAACACCAACATCTTGATGGCCGCATATGTAATCTTCTCCCAATTAACCTCATCATTGACTGATGCCTTGTTATTCTTTATACTTCACAAAAAAAATTATCTTAAATCCACATTAAGGTATGTATACTTGATAAAAGTATTTTAAAACGCAAAAAGCATCATAGATTTATTATATTTTGATATTAACAAAATACGTAATAGAAATATGTGTCGTTACATTTCCAATACACATGTTTATAAGTTTTGCACTTCACCAAAATGTATTCCTTTAAGTTTTCATGATCCACGAAAAATTTAGTTTTCATTTGGTGAGAGGCTTGTTGGTGTCGTATACTTGTCTTCATTCTAATTACCTCATCTTCTAAAATAGTGTACTTCATAGCAATAACAAGTCAGAACATCAAAACAATGATTTTTACTGAATCCAATATTATTTAAATAGATATGATCCAAAATTTCACCTAAGTCGTGATGACACAAATTCTACCGGATAGGCAAGCCAATCTAGAAGTAAAATGAAGTCTAGACATTATAGCTAACGTTTAGCTCATAAAATAACATAAATAAAATATCATTCAAGTTAATACAATGTAGAACTAAACTCTTTACAAAAGGTACAATTTCGGTTTAGATAAAAAATGACTCAAGGCTACTAAGAAGTAGATGACAACCTTACTCCAGATTTTTTGTACGATCTAGAATGATCTCCCAGAAACACCGCAATGGTCAACCCAACCTGCACACAAAGGAAAAACATGTATAACATTATTACAAAATTAATGGTACTTAGCCAGAATCATCGATCGACCCCAATATGATAGTGGCGATTGTTGGCCTTTTGAAATACTTGCATTCAACATGTACTACTTATTTAATCTAAAAAATAAAGGAAAATGTAATGATCTGTATGATCTTTTTGAGTATTTGGGCCCCTTTTCCTTAAATAATATTTTTGACTGTGAGGATGGATAGCATGATTCTTGAGGTGATAACAAGCATATCGGGGAAGAATATCTAATCCTATTTTTCAACTTAAATTGATAAAATGGACTTAGACTACTTTAGGATTCTCCCATTTGGTTTAGATGTAGGTACCCATCACGATCGTCAATTTTTGAGTCGTGACAATTTGGTATCTAAGCCTCAGGTATGTCGGTCTTGTGGGTACAGAGCCGAGTCTTACGGATTGGTACCGACACATCTGTACATATCTTCGAGATGCTATGGGACATTTAGAAAAAGTTCCGTTTTTTCATTTTTATCGTGCATATTTGGTTTATTTTAGATATTTTAAAATTTCTTATTTCATTCACGCAAAGATGGTTAGGACTCATTCAAGTGTAGTTGGAGTGCAAGGAGATGGTTAGGACTCATTCAAGTGTTGTTTGAGAGCAAAAGTCGGTGCTTGCTGGTAGTGCTATTATACGGGCCGAAGTAGAGGACATAATCATGGTAGAGGTAGAGCTTGAGCAATAACCCTTGTCATAGGCCATGCTAGATACATGTCTCCTTAAGCAAAGTCTTTTCATCATGATGTCCCGGTTGAGTTAGGTCCAGCTTAGGCACTACTAGATTTGTTGCTAACTTAGAACTACAAAGCACTCTACTTTAGATGTTGGCTTTTCATGATAGCATGGATCAAGAAGGTATATTATAGTTACATTTGATGGTTCACAGGAATAGGTGGGAGCTCAAACTCCCTATCAACATGTATCACCAAAATTCTAGACCCTAAAGATAGAGTGATCTATAATTGTGGATCCTAAGAATTTGGGAATTCTACTTCCAGGCATTGGTCGATGGCATGTGATTGTACCTTCTTTATTAGTGGATAAGCAGAAGAGGTTTAGTAGGTTCAATGTGATAGATCCTCAGTAATTTAATGGTAATCACAATGCAGATGCATATGAGTTCTTGGCTAGCTATCATGACAGATTGCAAAAATTGGGTTTGGTGGACTCCAATTGAGTCTATTTCACAACCTTCCAGATGATCGGTCTAGCTAAACATTAACATTGGTAGGAAGTGTATTTTAAGTGTAGACCAGTTGTATCACCCTCCTCTCACTTGGTCAACAGTTATCTTAAGTATTACTAGAGAAGTTTGTTCCTTGTAGTTTGCGAGAGAATAAGAGGAATGAGTTTGAGGGGCTTCTTCAGGATAGTATGTCCATGCTAGAGTATGAAAAAAGATTTCATGCCTTATTGTGTCATACATTGATGATACTTGTAAATAAGGAAGAGAGAGTTAGAAGGTTTGACAGGGGACTCACCAGCCCCAATACCCTGAAAAGTTTCTTAGGTCAGACCCCATATTTTTAATTAAAAAAATGGCACCAGGGTCATACAACGAGTCAAAGGACAACCCATCCTTTCCATCCCACTGGCTGTTGTATGTGGCAGTTGGATAAGTTCTGGTGAACTGCCAAAATTTGGCCCAGAACCCAAAGAGGATTGTACAGACCATTGTTTAACTGAATGGGTCATTGTTGGGCGTCGTTGAATTAGATTCAATGAATTTCGGAGGAATAAGGGGAAACGGATGTACCAACAGTCTGTTGTTTGTGATGCGACCCGTTGTATGGGTCATTGGTTCTGCTAGTTGTATTTTTCAAGAAAAGTCTAGAAGTCACTTATTCAGTTATGTAGTATTATGAATAAGGAAAAATCTTCCACCCTCATGCTCTTTCAAGTTCAAATTCATAATTTCTACTACTCAAGTTTTAGATTGTGAAATTCTAGGGTTACACCCAATTCAATAGCAATTATTCATGATATCTTTATGGGTTCAATCCTCTCATGTTTGAATTACTGATTTATGGATATTAGGGCAGATTTAACTCTATTTACTTACTAATTTATGATTTCAAGTTTATGAAGATTATTCCCTATTATGCATGGTTTATGAATTTCAAGCTTATGAGCCCATGATTTCAAGTATGATGAGTTATTAAGTATGCATGAATATTTATGAATTCTTAAACTTATGATTCTATGATTTAGTATGATGAAACTTATTTTATGTATGAATGATTTCATGATTTGAGAAAGCCCATGTAAAGTTAAGTATATTTTATCATGATTTAGCCAAGGCTTGCAAGAATAGTTTAAAGAGATGTTTTGGAGTCAAGACTCCTCATATTCATATTTAAGCTATGTTTTGAGAATATAATTATAAGCTATATATATATTTTTTAAAATAGTGTCTAGCATCGAGTAGGGTAGAAATTTCGAGGACCCCGGTCTCATAAACTACACGCCACCACAGGTATATATTCTTATTTGGGACGTCTCGAGAGAGTATTTCCCCCGCCCGAGGGTATACCAGTGATATCACACCTCCATCATTCTTTTCCCTGGAAAGGCTTAGGACGGCTTTGCCCAATTGAGCAATATAGTTGGGATATCATGTAAGCTCTATCGTGATGGTGTCAGTTATGACGAAGCCTCCCATTATTCCTCATGTTTTCAGTTACTCATGTTCATATGTTATGATTTTATATTTTATAGCATATTTGACCCATACTAGCAAGAGACCTGAGATTCTAGGGAATCATAAACATGTTAAACGTACTAAATTCATTAATTCATAAATCCATCATAATGTAAATCATATGTACTGAATTCGTGGAAAAATTATATATTTCAAGTGGATCATATTTTTGAAAATAACTAATTCATGGGCTGAACTTTTGAAAATTATGCTAACATCTAATCATGGAAATTCATTATGTAATTGAGGGTGAGATCATGAACTTCATGCACTATTTATCATGAGGACCTTGAAAATCATGGAAGACATGAGAGGAAACATTCATAGGATGGAAACCCTAAGACATGCTTTTATAGGAACTCAAAGTAGCTAGGTTTTGAACATAAATTGGGACATAAGGATGGATTAAGATCCTTGTTGAAGTCTCACTTACCTGGTGGAAGAATCCCCTTAGAGAACTTGAAGCTTGTAGCACCTTGGAGAGAAAATCCTAGTTCTTGAGTCTTGAGAGAAGAAGTGAGAAGATGATTTAGGGTGGTTTTGAGTAGAATGAGGGATTGGGCTAGGAAAACCCCTTTAATTTATCCTATAGAGATCCTGAAAAGTTCTAGTTTAGGAGTTAAAAGTATAAGAAATTATAAAAGATACCCCTGAGAAAACGTTCTTAAGAATCTATCCGTCCAGTGTTATGGGTCGTACCATGACTCGTGGTGACATACCACGGGTCGTACCATGCCATTCATGGATTTTGGGAGGCTTAAATAGCTTGCTAAAACTCTTGGTATGGGTGCCTGGTACGAGTCGTACCTACATATCATGACTCGTGCTGACAGGTTGGTCTTGTTTGTCAAACCTGATAGTGCCTCACTAAATTGACCATAACTATTTACTCTGAACTCCGATTGACAAAGGTCAGATGCATTGAAAAGAAGACTCAAAGTAATTAAATTTTATATTCTAGATCATACAAAAACACTTTGTAAAATAATATTTATGATCATTTAAAATTGACCCTTGTAAAAACTTTTATGAAAAACTCAATCGGTAAGAAATCTCTCAACTCAACTTTATGCTAGAGGTTCCTTATGACCTTAATTTGTATTTAATGTACTTCTTACACTTAATAATTGAACTTAAAACCTTATTTCCATAGAATTCATCAGGTTCTAATCTATCCACATACCTAGAACAATTCATAACTTAGCTCAAAAGTCTGAGGCATTCATATCTCAACTCACGATAGGAATGACAATTCCATCATATTATGACTCATACTGAGTCTTTGTAGCTACTGATCCTTCCCTGAAAGCTCTCTAAACCTCATTTGTATGAACACCAACAACGGATTGTACCACCTTACTACTGGTCGTACCATGGCTCGTGGCTACCCAAGATTTCCTGAGCATATCTCTGATTTTTCTTACTACGGACTGTCACTATGACTTGTACAATCTAGGAATGAATCATAGGATCCACTTATGGTACTTGCCAAACATCTGTTGAACCCTCATGTCTTCACACTATGGGTCCTTGGTACGACTCGTACAATTCTCCTACTAGTCATACCGTGTGGCTCATTCTATGGGAAATTTATAGTTTTCTCTGCATGGTCAAACTTCAAAACTAGGGTCTAGTCTTAGGGACTTCTGGGGTGTTACAAGTATATCCATGATGAAGTGTGAAAAGAGATTCCATGCCTTATTGCGCCATTCATTGATGATACTTCTAGATGAGAAAGAGAAATTTTGGGGGTTTGTCAAGGAGCTCACCTACCCAATCATCTAGTTGTATCTCAGATTGTTCCTTTAGGAGTTACTTTGCAATAAGTGGTAGATGCTACCAATAATGTGGAGACGATCAGGCAACAAAACTTTGAGGATCAATGAGTAAATAAGCCCTGTATTTAAGGCAGTTTAAATGGATACCTCATTTGAGGTAATGGTTTTTTTGGGAGAGATGCAGAAAATCTTCATCGCCGTAGGCTCGCAGGTGTGGACCATCTATACTGGTGCGACCTTGTAGGTGAGGAAAAGCCTCCGCAGAAGGGAACTCCCCTGACCCACCCCACTAGAGGAATCCTTTCATAGAAGCGGTAAAAGGGGCACAAGTGTGGTTGCACTAGAAATTAGATGCACCAACACCAACTTAAGTCCTCAAACATGGAATCAATTCCTAAAACTCATCCGAGACCTCCGGTACACAAACCGAATTCGCAAACCGCTACTAAAATGCATTCAAACCTATGGTAGTATTTAAAATAATGATCGAAGTCGCCTTGACCAAATATTGAATATGGTCAATTCTATTTCCTCAAATTAATTAGTAACCAATTAAATGGTCCAAATCTCTGTTGAGCCCATTGGGTCTATACAAATTATCTAACTTTCTTCTCTGAAATGCAACCGTTCTCCTCAGAAGCCATGCTATCCATGGAAGTAATTCATAAATAAAAAATAAAACTACAGGGAGTTACTTCTTGGGCGTAAGAATTTCAAAATATAAAATGATCACGTGAGTCGTTACACAACTGGTTGGTCGCACCAAATTAACATGTACGAATGCTTTACAATAGCCACAAACATATTCCTTATTGACCTCAACATCTAGCAAACAATGTATGAGGCCAAACAAGTTAGATACTCTCATCTAGTAAGTGTCATTGACAACTCCCAAAGTGGAGATGCAAGACTTTCTAAGCTAATCCAATAAAAGGAAGAGAAATATAACAATTTTGACAATTCACATATTTAACACTAAATTCTAAAAGCTTAATCTAAATATGAAATTTGAGTTATAATCTGAAATTAATTTTATCATATACTATATAGTCGGAAAAGGTAAGCAATAACGACCTTGCATATGTGCGACTACAGTCACATGAAGGGAGTTTCAACCTATTTCAATAGAGATATAATAAGACCTTCAAGTTTAGGGTATCTGAACATGGCTTCTAGCATCGCTCAGACTTTATGGAGGTATACTTGGACTGTTGCAAGCATTGGGTAGCTCTCCTTGGCCACAGTAACACTAATGCTAGGGGAGGTTGGCTACTTCTTCCTTTTAGATGTGATTGCATGATCTAAATCTAAACTGAATCTAAGCAATATAAATAATTATACATACAAGTAGTAAATTAATCAAATCATGATGTTTAATTCCTAAGTTATCTGTATAAGAATATGTAGCTAGTATCTTTCTAAATATTTGTTACTAAAAGTGTGAATTTATTGAACTTGTGTCCATAATTATAACCATAATCATAAGCTTAAATTCTATGCTTAGATATTTTACATTTAGTATGTATTTTCTCGAGTTGGGAGATTGTGCCTTAATTTACATCAAAACCACATTTCAACTCTTCTCTGAACATCCTTGCATAATTAACTTTTCAAAATCTACAATTTAAGAGGTTAAAACTGTTTATCCAAATTATTCATTCAACCTAGTTTTGTCATCAAAGTCTCATTTAAGTATTTAGGACTTATAATTTATACCACCCGCAATTTTCATCAATTCTTGTATTTGATATATAATCACAATACAATTAAAAGATTCTAACTTTACTGCAAGGAAATAGCACAATTACCTTGAAAGAAGTTCACACAAATCCTATATTTTCTTCATCTTGAGTTCATGAAGATATTTTTGCAATCTATGTATTTTTCAAGAAATTTGATATTATGAGAATGATTAAATGTTGAAAGTTTATGTATTTATCCTTCAATTACTCGCCTTTGATTTTGGGAGTTTGCCTAAATTCGTATTTTCTTAGGGAAAGAAACTTCAACTTTAAATACCTTCAAATAAAAGTTTTCCCTATGTCCTGAAATTTATAGGTACATGTCACTTTGTTGGGGTCATGTATTAGAGAAAAATTTGAGCTACTTGCTAATATTTAAGAAAGAGTGATTATATTACATTGAAAGAAAATGAAAACAATTAGGATGCATATCATTAAAAATATAGAATAAAATGCAAATAAATCTCTAAAATTTACTCAGGTTAAGGTATTATATTATACATACATACTTATGGTGTAACACCCCGTGCATTTAAATTAAGTTATATCATTAGAGTTATATCATTAGATTTTGTATAGGGATCGAAATTAAGCGGGGAGCATCGTACGCATGGACGAAACTCGGGAAGACCAAGGCAGTGTGGCTTGCCGCGACGCAGAGAAGCTTCGTTGTAGCGATATATACAACAACTATATATATGTATGTATGTATGTATGTATCTAATATATATATATATATATATATATATATATATATATATATGTATGTATGTATGTATGGTATAATATGTATGTATGTATTACATATATATATATATATGTTTGTTTATCTAGACATTTTCAAGTTCATTTGTTGCATATACCCAAGTCGATAGAAACCCTTTCTCTCTATATTTTTCTATAATCTTGAGGGTTTTGAGCTAGAATTGATGGCCCAACTTTAAATTCTAAGGCTAGATCGTTGAATACACCATGTAGCTCGGGTTGTCCTTATTATTTCGTTGAGTTTGGGACTATTTCGAGTAAAGCAACTTCATGGGTGTCCTTTCTTCTTGATTTTCATCATTATATTGAAGGTATGGGTCGCTAAGTATTGCTATATTCTTGTTTTGAATTTTCGTGAATTGATTCATTCTTATCGAATATGTGTTTGTAGGACTTTTTCTTATTGATTTAGTTATCAATTGTTGCTTGTCGTTGGAGAGTTGTTCGTAAGTGAATTTGGTGCTTCGTAAAAAGGAGTGTTGGTTAAGATTCTATTCTATTATATATATATATATATATATATATATATATATATATATATATATATATATATATATATATATATATATATGTTTGGTTTATGAGCCAACTTTTATTATAGAGCTGAGTAGACGCTATTGATTAGCTATTTTTCTTTATTGGTAGCTGTGATTTGTGTTATGGTGTCGAGTCTTGTTGACTCATGTCACGACCCGAGTCTATACTCTAGAAGAGACACATTACTTGGAGTCAAAAGTAACCCCAAGCCAACCCATGGTCTATCATAACACTGGTAATCTCAGTAAACATATGCAGAAGCTTTCGATAATAAAAAATTATTTAAGAAAGCTAATTTGATAATAGTTCATACATATGAAAAATAATACTGAATGTCTGAGTCTATGTCTGCAAGCCATTTGCAAATGATGAGTTGCTGGGACAAGCCCCCAACTAACTCTAAAGTCTAACTGAAATAAATTAACTAAAAATAAATATCGTCCTCGAAAGATGAGGACTCACCACTGTTGTTGCTGATATTGCACGAAGGAATCTACTAATGGTGCTAAAGCTGAGAACCAGCGTCTATATCATGATACGATATAGCATAGAAGATATGCGCCAGTATTTTGAATGTACCAAGTAGGTGAGAGATAATATAAACATGAAAAAAATTAGTGAACTGAAATGACATGAAATGACCAACTGAAATACTGGAAATTGAACAACTGAATATATAATTGATATGGTAAATAATGACCCTGGCTGATGGTCATAGACATATCCTGAATTTGAAATACTAAGCTAAACTAAACTGAACTGACTAGTGGGAGAGTTTATAACTAACATATAACCATGTGAGATAGACATGGAGTTCGATGTATACGCCCCATCGATAGGACTCAATATACCTTACCAGAGTATAAAGGCATGAACTGGGTGATCACAAGTCTGGGGCTATAGGGCTAAATAAATAACCTATGGTGGCAACATAGTTCGGGAAACCTGGGTGCGTTGGAACACTAATTCTTTTGGTATTAAGTCCTACTCCCACTAGATAATCCTAATCTGACTTCTAAACTGATTGCTTGAAACTAGTGTCCAAGACTAAGTAAGGGATACTTATCTGAAAGTACCCTGAGAGTCTTATCGGACCGGATTTTGTAACTGGTGTTCTAAGACTGTTTAGAGTTGCTTATCTGGAAACGTCGTAACTATATAAAGAACCAACTAATATATGATAACTTATAACTGATAACTAATTCTGATGACTGACATCTGGGAGGCACCACTGACACCTCAAGAAAATACTATAGTCAAACTAATCAACTGACATATCTGAAAATATTGACTACGATAGTATTCTTACTGAAACTGGACTAGCATGAACTGACTGAGATAATCAACTGATATTAACAACATGAGAATCCTAACACTGATAGAATCAAACAACATGAATAACTAATCAAATATACAAGACTCTAATTTATTGCATGCCAAAGCTAGGGCTAAAACCATCTTTACAAGAACAAGTATCAACATGATAGCTAGATAGTGGAATATTAGTGACAATTGACATGAACAATATTCCACACGATATAGATAGAATCTGGCTGAAAATTCATTCACATTCAAAAACTCGGGGACTAGAACTGATAAGAAAATTTTGATGGATCTTTGGGGCACAAGGGAAGAACGATTCCTTTCTAAATTCTCACATACTTGGTGAAGAAATCCCAAAGAAAATCTCTTGAGAATTTGTGAAGAAAAGTTGATTGCCCTATCTTGCCTTGAGGAGTCTGTCTAGGAGTTCTTCGCTCTGGAGATTGAGAGTTGTGACAGAATGAGGGAGATCTAGTTGATTACCCATTTAATTATCTCTAAAATGTGCCAAAAACGACGGGTTTTAGAAATTAAAAGTATGGGAAATTACTAAAAAGACCATGCGAGAAAATCTGGAAAACTGCCCAATAAGGGACCAATGAGTCACACAATAAGTCGTTGGTTGAGACCATGACTCGTTAGGACGAGTCGTTGGTCCTAGGCCTGGATTTTTGGCTTACCAGCACTGGCAACAAGGGGCACCACGACTCATTGGATAAACCAATGGGTCGTTGGTTCTTCCCGTTGTCACTGGCAGGAAAAACCTGGGAGCCCCAATAACGAGCAACACAACGACTCGTTGGTAGACCCAACGGGTCATTGTATAGAGTCTTTATCTCCACTGGAAAAATTCTAAGGATCACTGGATTTGTTATCATGGGTGGACACAACGATTCGTTGTATGATACAATGAGTCGTTGTTGCCACTCGTTGTCACTGAAGGAGTTTGTCGAAAAATACCTGGGAGCCCTAACTAATGACTTAAACCACAAGTCGTTGTATCACACGACAACTCGTTGGTTGACTCGTGGTTTCATGGAAAAAGGAATCAACTGGATTCTGAGCTAGGGATGGAATGAGTGACAGGACGACTCGTTGCTTCTCACAATGGGTCGTTTCATGTCCCGTTGGTTCCCGAAGGATCATGGCAGGGCTGACTACGACCCAGAAAATAGGTCGTTGGAGCTGACGAAAACTCATTGTCTCGATCATTCTGAGGCAAAAAATTCTGGTTTCTTTTGAGTTTTTTTGCAAGGACTAAGTTTGGTTTAGAAAGTTTCTAGGTGTTACAATATCTCCCCTTTGGGATCATTCTTCCTCGAATGAAGGCTAAAACTGCTGGAAAATTGGGAAAAGAGCCGCAATTCCTAGACTAAGACTATCAATTGATTTCAGAAGGAATGAATGACTCTTCATTGATTTAACATTGCTAACTAACTTGATGCAACTAGAATGAACATTGAAAATCTAAATAGAGCTAATGGGTATGGAACTAAACACAGTATTGAGGAGGAGTTTAGTACCTGATGCTGGAACTGAACTGGAAGGGAATAATGAGGGTATGTGGACATCGTATCTGCTTTTGTCTCCCATGTGGCTCCCTCAACTAGTTGCTCCTCCACAATACTTTCACTGAAGCGACTTCCTAGTTTTTTTAGCTTACAAATCTGACGATCTAGGATCTGAACTGGGACCTCTTCATAAGAGAGACTATCCTCACTCCCACACTTTCTAGTGATACAACTGCAGTTGGATCACCGATGCACTTCTTCAATAGTGACATATGGAAGACTGGGTGCATGCTGCTAACTCTGGAGGTAATTCTAACTCATACGCCACACTGCCAATTCGCCTCAGTATCCTGTAGGGACCTACATATCTCGGACTGAGTTTCCCTTTCTTACCAAACCTCATCACCCCCTTCATGGGTGAAATTTTTAGGTAAACCCAATCATCTGCAGCAAATTCTAACGCTCTACTCCTCACATCAGCATGAGATTTCTATCGTCTTTGAGTTGTTTTCAACCTGTCCCTGATGAGTTGCACTTTCTACATAGCTTCATGAACTGAGTCTGGCCTTATCAAAGTAGCTTCACCAACCTCAAACCACCCTATAGGAGACCTACACCTCCTACCATATAATGCCTCAACGGGGCCATCTGAATATTGGAGTGGTAGCTGTTATTGTATGTAAACTCGATGACAGGTAGGTGATCATCCCAACTTCCCTTGAAGTCAAGCACACAAGCTCTTAGCATATCTTCTAAGGTATGAATAGCCTTCTCCGCTTGTCCATCGGTTTGACGGTGAAAAGTTGTGCTGAGCTTGACCTGAGTACCGAGTCCTTTCTGAAATGACTTCTAGAAATGCAAGGTGAACTGGTACCTCTATCTAAAATGATAGAAAAGGGTACCCTATATAGTCTGACTAACTCCTGGATATATAGCCTAGCATAATCCTGTGCTCAGTCCGTAGTTTTAACTAGGAGGAAATGTACTGACTTGGTCATCCGATCTACTATCACCCAAATTGAGTCATGCTACCGGTGAGTGCGAGGTAGACCTATAATAAAGTCCATATTCACTTATTTCTACTTCCAAGTGTGTATACTTATATCCTGAGTCATATCCCCAAGTCTTTGATGTTCCACTTTAACCTGCTGGAAGTTCGAGCACTTAGCCACAAATTCTGCTATGTCTCTTTTCATGTCGTTCCACTAGTAGATATCTCGTAGATCACAGTACATCTTAGTCACACTAGGGTGAATAGAATATTTGAAACTGTGTGCTTCTGCCAGTATCTGTTGTCTCAAGTCACCTATATCCGGTACACATAGTTTGCCCTGGTAACGCCATCTCTCTCTTTGGAAAAAGCCTCCACTTCTTTTCTGAGAACTGCTTCTTTCAGCTTAAGTAGTATGGGATCTTCGTCCTTCTTTGACTTAACTTCAATGACTAATGAGGAATTTAACCCACCTTGCATTACTACTTCGTTCTCAGCTGAATCAACCAACTGCATTCCTAACTGAGCTAACCTGTGAATATCCTTTGCCAGCTCTTTTCTGCTCTCTTCAACATGAGCCATGCTCCCCATAGACATCCTGCTTAGGGCATTATCCACCACATTGGCCTTGCTCAGGGGTATAGCACACTCATGTTGTAATCCTTCAATAGCTCCAACCACCTTGTCTGACGAAGATTCAATTCTTTCTGACTGAACACATGCTGAAGGCTCTTATGATTGGTGAAAACATTCAAGTGAGCCCCATAAAGGTAATGCCTCCATATTTTCAACACAAACACCACCACTGCTAACTCAAGGTCATGAGTCGGATAGTTATTTTCATAGACCTTGAGTTGTCTAGAGGTGTAAGCTATCACCTTACCCTGCTGCATTAGAACGCAACTGAGTCCTACTCTAGAAGCGTCACAATATACTACGAACCCATCTGTTCCTTCTGGTAAGGTTAAAACTGGAGCGGTAGTGAGTCGAGTCTTCAACTCCTGGAAACTCTTCTTACATGCATCTGACCACTGAAACTTTATCTTTTTCTGAGTCAACTTAGTCAGAGGAGATGCAACATAGGAAAATCCTTCTACAAAACATCGGTAATAACCAGTCAGATCCAAGAAACTTCTAATATCGGTTGGGGAAGTAGGTCTTGGCTAGTCTTTCACTGCTGCTATCTTCTGAGGATCTACCTGAATACCCTCACCAGAGACCACGTGACTAAGGAAAGTCACAAACTTCAACCAGAATTAAAATTTGTTGAATTTAGCGAACAACAGGCGGTCTCTGAGCATCTGTAGCACTATCCTCAGATGGTTAGCATGTTCCTCCTTATTTCTTGATTATACCAGAATGTCATCAATGAATACAATGACGAACATATCTAGATATTGCTTGAAAATCCTGTTCATCAGGACCATGAAAGCTGAAGGGGCATTAGTTAGTCCGAAGGACATAACCACGAATTCATAGTGACCATGCCAAGTTCTGAAGGTTGTTTTCGGTATGTCACATTCTCTAACTCTAAGCTGATGATACCCCGACCTGAGATCTACCTTGGAGAAATAACTGGCTCCCTGAAGCTGATCGAACAAGTCATCAATCCTGGGTAGGGGATACCTGTTCTTAACTATGACTTTGTTCAGTTGATAGTAATCGATACAAATTTAGAGAGTACTGTCTTTCTTTCGCATGAATAGTACTAGAGCACCCCGTGGAGAGATGTTGGGCCTAATGAAACCCTTATCAAGAAGTTCTTTTCGTTGCTCCTTCAACTCTTTAAGCTCAACTGGAGCCATTATTTAAGGAGGGATGCAGATGGGTTGAGTTTCTAGAAGAAGATCTATGCCGAAGTCTAGTTCCCACTCAAGAGGGACTCCAGGAAGATCTTTGAGAAATACGTTAGGAAACTCGCCGACAACTGGAACTAACTGGATAGTTGGGGTTTTAGAGTTGGAATCTTTGACCCGAACTACGTGATAAATGCACTCTTTAGTAATGAACTTCCTTTCCTTAAGGTAGGAAATAAACCAATCCTTAGGCGCTGAACTACTGCCCATCCACTCTAAAACTGGCTAATTAGGAAACTGAAATCTGACGACTCTAGTTCTGCAGTCAACTAAGGCATAACCAAAGTATAACCAATCCATGCCAAGAATGAGATCGAAATAGACAATGGTTAACTCTACTATATCAGTCGGGATGACCTTATTCAATACTGAGACTGGGAAATTTCTATACACTCGGCTGGCTCTAACTGACTCACCAACTAGGGTACAAGCTAAGAATGGTTCTGAGAGGACTTCGTGACTGATTTCAAACTGGAAAGCTATACATGGAGTCACGAATGATAGTGTGGCTCCTAGACCTAGTAGGGTATACACATCTAGGTGGAAGAGACGTAACATACCCGTGACCACGTCAGGTGAGCTCTCCTGATCCTGACGAGAGGACAAAGAATAAAAGCGGTTTTGGTGCTAACTACCATACATTCTTGAAGTGTTGGCCTGTTCAACTAGCCAGCCTGCTGGAGCTGCCGAAGCGGTTGACTTTGATCTCCCCCGTCCTGCTGACGGACATTCCCTGAGCTGGTAACCTAGCTGTCCACACTTTTCTATGCTGCATCGTTTCATGATGCATGCTTTTTAAAAAGAGGAGGGGGTGTACTTGTATTTTTGGTATTTTTGATTCGTCCGAGGGTTTTCCTTATCGTATTCCTTCTCTCTCGGGCATGCTATCTAGTAGAACTGGCATATTTAGGATGTTCTTGTTTAATTAAAAAGTAGCATAGGATTACTCAGCCAATAAATTGCACTAATTTTAAAGTTTTAAAAAAATTGACCCTGTTTAAAAATTTTATGGCCAGCTATATACTTTTTGATTGCAAAGCATGATTTCTGTAGATCTTTTTATGTCATTTAATATATTAACATAAATAGTTTTTGTTAGCCATGTATAAACCGAACAAGTAGAGTGAACACAAGACATGTATCATCAGTGAGTGAGGTCTGATACCTAGTTCAATACTACGTAGAGGAACTATAACTTGTCTTGTTGGTCTTTACATAGGTTTTAGGATAATTGGTTAGAAAAGGATCATATGCCTTTTTATTTAGCCCATTTTTAGCTTAAATGACCCTACCAAAATGATATGATTCCCTTGATCCTGATTTTGAGCCTTAAATGAATCATTTTTCTTTGATTAACCAATTAACCGTACCCATTTTTATAATGAATCTGTTTTGTCCCTAATCTCTTTTTGGACATTGTGAACCTCAACATAGGAAAAATGCCTAAGTTGAGGGTGGCTAGAGTAGGGGTGTATAAATCTTAGGAAGGTGAAAAAGGAAGAGAAAATAAAAAAGGTGAAAAATAAGGTGTGGTATGACAAAATAAAAAGAAAAAGAAGATACAAAAAGAGAATGATGAATGAAAAATTTGAAGAAACACACCACACCCATATAAGTGCATAAAAATGGTGAAAAGGGAGGAAATTTTTGAAAAAGCAAAAATGGTGAAAACGTGAAAAAATGGAGTCACGCGTATGTAGTGCCAAGGAGGGGTTCAGTCACTAAAAAAATTTCACATCTACCATACCCAGTCTGAAAGCCTACATTACAAGCCGAATCAAGTCCTATAGTGATCCTAGCCTGACCATCTAACAAGCCAAAGTAGAGAAAATATGGGCAAGCTTATGGTATCCAACATACAATATTTGAAACTTCTTTGTGAGGGCGGGAGTCTTACTTGTTCAATCCCATGTTTCATATTTTTCTATATTTGTGAGTGGGGGACTTCATTTGCTGTGAGGGTACATGGTTTGTGTTTAATTCTGTCAATTGTCTGTGTAAAAAGAATTGATGATGACTTGACTATTTGTCAATAGCTAGGTGACATATATTGATCCCTGTTTATCATGGTTTGTGGTGGCTTGATGTGCATATGCTGATTTGGTTTATGGGTAAAAAAAGTCAAAAGCTGTTTGAGTTTACGGTGCAAATTTTGATTGATTGTTGGTTGTAGTATCCTAAGTTTGTTTTCTAGCTGAGGGTCATTTTTAGTTTTTATTTTCTTTGACTGAGGACATGCTAAAGTCTTAAGTTGAGGGTATTGATGTGCTATGAATTTACAGCACTTTTGATGCTTAAAACTTAGAAAATATGCATGGTCTTAGATGTGTTTATACAGATATGATGCACTTTTACTTTATTTTCAGAAAAATTATGTATTGGAGTTGAAATGTGCAAAAGAAGAGAAAAGAGTGCTGAAAATGGTGAAATTGCAGACCTCGGTACAAGTCGTACCTTGAAAGTACGAGCCTTACATAGCATCCATGATAAATTTTAGAGGAACTACACAAGGCACTGCCATGTACGACTCTTGGTACAAGTCGTACCATACTGGTACGATCCATACCATAGCAGTCGTGGAAAATTACAGAAATATTGCACTTGTCTGAGCTCATGTTATGAATAGAAGATACGAGTCGTGATGACCGCATACAACTCGCACCAAAGATCCATGGTAAACTTCAGAGAAAATGTGATTGACAGATCCTAGGGCAAAAGGCAATCACGAGTTGTGATATCAAGGTACGAGTTGTACCTCAACACTCGTGAAAATATTCATAGGATGCCCAACTTCACAAGATCAAACCACGACAGAAATTGTATGACTCGTAAGAGCATTGTACGAGTCGTACCAACTTCTAAGAATTAACCAAATTCAAGATTGCTGAGCATTGTACGAGAGGAAACTATGACTTTTAAGTTCATGATACGAGTCGTAGGATCAAGCGACGGCAATTAATTTAGTTTCCCTATTAATTTAGAATTTTTTTTTAATTATTTGTATAAATACTTTTCTAGGTTATTTTTAGAAAGTCAAATCCTACTTCAACTAGGAAAAGGAGTTACAAATCCCAATTCCACTCCATGAAGGAACAAGACTTACTCTACTATTATAAATACCCTTTATTTCTATGTAATAGAGTAGCAAATTAGAGAGGAGGACAGAATTGAGATGAAGAATTATCTTTGTGAATTTTTATCAAGTTTTGAGGAGAAATTTTTGGGATCAGATTCTTGAATTCCTACATTGTTCTTGAGGTTGTTCTTTAATAACCAAATTTGATTTCCTTCCAAGTAGTGTTGTAAGTATTTAATTATGTGTTTTTCTATGAAGGTGATTTATAATCTTACAACCATGAGAGGCTAAAACCTCCACAAATAAGGGGTTGTAGGAACCATGGCAGATTAACGAATTAGGGTTGCACAAAAGTGATTCAAAACCAATGCGAAAAGCTTGTACTATATTCTCTTCATATTTAAACATTTCTTAACAGTGTACAACGTTAGGACTTGCCCGAATTCTTTACTTGCTTTAACCTAGAGAAGCAGAAATTAGGAAAAGAGAATTACAGTAAAGCCTTGGTCTTTACGATCATTATATTAACTTGAGTTGTGGTCACAGGATAGTTAAATTTGGAATATATTGATAATGGTTAGTTTGAAATCACTCATGAGACCTAACCCGGTGATTGAGTATAGTCATCCAATAGGACGAACCAGTCATTTGGATGAACTCTAGTTATCAGTTCTACAAGTAAGCATTGAAATTAATCACGTGTGTATATCCGAAGTAGTTATAAACTCATGGGAAACACTTACCCTAGTTGTTTGCAAATCTTGATTTAAATAACAAATATAATCTTTGTTTTAATATTGTTTTCCTTAAACTTCCCCAATTTGGAGATAACTCACCAACAAGTTCACTTACCGGCATTAGTCTAGATCTTACCCTATTCCCTGTGGGTTCGACCCCAACCTCTTAGTTGGGTTCTTTATTGACAACGACCGCTTCATACTTTTTCAATAAGTGTGAGTTTGAGTTTTATCAATAAGTTAGCAAATCTCCTCAAATAATGTCACTATTTGTCATGGCATCTCCCAAGTTTTCTGGACTATCTTATTAGTGTAGAGTCGGTTTCTATGATCACCTGGTTTTTCTAAGTCCCTTTCACATACTTAATGCCTGTAATATGGTCATAGCTTCTGTTTGTGTGTTAGTATAATATGCATCTTTTATTTCCTTAGCTTGTGCATGTATAATGTCTCATCTATCATTTCTAACATAAAAACCACATGAACTTCTTCCTAGGTTACCCTTTAATGCGCCATCCGTGTTGCATTTATCCATGCATTATCAGGTAGTTTTCATAGCACATGTTTAACCATAACTTTTGTAGTATAATTTTGTAGGATTTCCACAATTTAATTCCAGTTTTAAGGCACATACCTAACATTCTTCCTTCTTACTTTCATAAACATAACAATGGTGTGTATAATCTGATACATGAGTTTCCCATGTGACATTTTCCCCCATGCCTAATAATATTCCTCCTTTTTTATAACTCCCATATTTTGATTACCAGAACTTCTTGAAATATATATCTTACATGTGAGCTAACTGAAAACTCCCGCCAAAGATTAATCACTTGAATAATTTGTAGGCTCTGTATATTTATTCCCATTGGGCTACTGAATTATTTCCAAATTCTCTGAGTTGTTGGAGACTATAGAAAAACATGTGAAAACTTTTTCACCTCTATTTGTTGACAACAATTGCACCTAGTATTAATTGAAAACCTCAACTCCTTACTACATCACCTAAAGGTAATTTTAATTTCCAAAATCTCCATAAACATAATGATATCTTTACTGGAAACTGTTTGATCCGCATATTTTTGGATAGTGTGTTGGTTTCCTTCCTTTGTCTTACCATTTCATATGTTGAGCCTACTGTACTTTACATTTTCTGTTAGCTTCCAGAATGGCTTTTCTACCTTCTTATTTTCAACAAGGGGTTGGATATTCTTTATAATGTGATCTATAATTTCATGAGGGAGTATTTCCCTTAGCTTTATCTCATCCCATCTCCCTATTTTCACTGTATTCAATAATTGTACAAATATTCTATCACATACATACCCTGAGCCTGTAACATGATACAGAGCTCCTAAACTTGTTCAGTTATCCAACAAAAAGTGAGATTGTCCTTATTTTTGCTTCCACCATATCTCCTATTCAATTTGGTCACTCAATTGTAACATCTTCTTCCAACTATAAGTTTTGTTTTTTCGTTCCACTAAAGCTACATGTTCCGTTTTCAGATATTTATTGCTTAAGAATATTCTCCATAGTGATTGTTTAGTTCTAAAGTTCCACCACATTTTAGAAATAAAGCTTTGGATATTTCTTGTAAGCTTATAAATCCTAAACTCTCTTATTTATAAGGATAATATAATACTGTCCAATTATTCCGATGTTTGCTGGAATTTTCAATTGAATTGTTCCAAAAGGACTTGCAAATATCCTATGTAAGTTGGACAACACTCTAGCAGGAGGATCACAGACTGACAATAGATGGATAAGAATGCTTTTTAATACATGTTTTATCAACGTAATCTTGTCTCCAATGGATAATAATTTCCCTGTTGATGCAAACAATTTGTTACTCACTTTATCCATAATTTCTTTGTAATAGACAATCTTCCTTCTACCGTAATATATTGGCACTCCTAATTAGTATGTGAAAGGAAATTCTTTCCTTGGGATCATTATAACACTATTCACCAGATTCTCCACCCCAGTAGATTTTTTTACATGCGTATACACAGCATTGTTCACTATTCACCAGATTCTCCACCCCAGTAGATTCATATACATGCATATCACTTTATTTTTCATCAGCAAATTAATTTAGTGAGTATTTTTCTGTTGCAGCAAAGATTATAGTTTCATCAACATATGCTAGGTGATTGATATATAGGCTCCATTTTGACATTTCAAATCTCTTAAACTTCTTATCTCTATGAAGTGCATTTAATGCTCTTGAAATGCACTATGTTGCTATAATAAATAGGGCTAGATAAAGAGGATCTTCCTGCTTCACCCCTTTAATAGATTTCAATAAACCCCTAGATTGTCCATTAATTAGGATGGAATAACAATTGTTAGAAACAATTCTGTATACCATATCAATCAACATATTTCCAAAATCCATTCATCTTAACATTTTGGTCAGAAATAACTACAACGCTCTATCATATGCCTTTATCGTGTCAAACTTGATTACCGTATTAGTTGATTTTTCCCTAATTCTGATCTCATGTACAATCTCTAGTTAATAAAATATTTTTCACTATGCTTCTGCCCTTCACAAAACCAACTTGCTGTGGTGAAATAATAGTTGGTAGAATATGTACCAACTTCTCATGTATGATTCTAGAAAAAATCTTATTTGTAAAGTTTCTTAGACTTATAGGCCTCAGATTTGAAAAGGTCATCATTTCCTTCTTCTTTGGCAGCAACACCAAATTAGTGCATGTGACATATCTAGGTAATCATATCCACAGAAAAATAATTGCATCATAAGAACTACATCTTCAACTATTATCTCCTAGCAATGTTGAAAGAATTTTCCTATGTATCCATCTGATCCTCCTGCATTATCTGCATTTAGGTCTAACACTGCTTTTTTAACCTCTTCTATTTTCAATATTACATGAATCCCTTCATTTTGCTCTCCTGTGATCACATTTGGTATATGTTCTAGGATATCAAAATTATTTGGGATGTGATCTTCATAAAATCTTATTGCCTCTTGACTGATATCCTTTTCTTTGTCTAGCCAACTCCCAGTTACATTTTGTATCTTTCTTATATGCAATTTATTTCTTTTCCGATTTACATGAGCATGAAAAGATTTTGAATTTCTATTTCCATCTTTAAACCATTGCATACTAGCTTTCTATTTTTAGAATTTCTCTTCTATTGCATAAAAGTTAATGAGCCTAGTCTGTACTTCCTTCATTCTTTCTCTATTTATGCTGGTCTGAATTTGTTCAGATTCCATCTCATAGGTTTTTATTACCTCTTCCAATGTTGCAATCTTCTCAAATATATCCTGATAGATATCTCTGCTCCATTTGGTTAGGGTCTTGCGGACATTTTTCAAGAGAAATTTTAGAGAAAAATAAACTTTTGAATTATTTTGATGCTGAACATGTAAAATTTTATATGACTGTGAAAGCATCTTTTTAAGGATAAATATAAAATTCAAAGTTATATTTTCTTTAAAATAGAAAAGTGTCAATTTTTCTATATATACCATTATGTTAACAAATGCTAAGTAGAATGGAATACTGAGAGTAGCTATTTCAATTGTTGAAGGAAAAAAGAAAACTCAAAAATCTTAAGGATAAGAATTAGAAACATTAAATTTTTTTACAAAGTAAATTTCCGTTCTCTATTTCCTAATTTTTCTAACACATTGGGTTGGTTATCTATTTACTTTTCATGGAAATAAGTGGGAAAAAAGGTTTTTGTTGCATTTTACAAACCAAATATGGTAATATTTTTAATCTGTATTCTAAAAAAAATTATATTTATTTTTCTTCATATTTTTTCAATAAAATTATCTTTGTCATCCAATTCTGAACACAATTTATTCCTTAAACCGTTAATTGTCCTATTTCTACCTTTATCATTCTATGTGATGCCTACATAAAATTCTTTTTCACCTAATTTTAAATTCAGTCAATATTAAATTCTTATCCAACCCTTAAACCCGACCTAATAAGAAAACAAACAACTCATTAACAAGCTAAACTCATAGCAATTATGTGAGAAAATTTAATACTCAAGATTGTAACATCACCCGCAAAGAACTTGGATAATGAGTTATGATAGATCGATTTTCTTGGGAGGATTTTTATATTTGAAAATTCTTTGAGCTTTCGGCGGAATGCTTTGTTTCTACATGTGGACTACTGAAAATAATGGCGTATCCCGAAATATCAGTGATCCCATTTTCAACAAAATTGAAAGCTACAATCATATTTTCTTATACTGATCTTTTAAATTTCAAATCATCGTCTGTAGTTGTACTATGACACTTAATCTCGTAAATGGAGAATTTAGGACACTGAAAACATAAAATTTTTAGCTACCTAGTCATCACTTTGGGGGCATTTTCGTCACTATCACTGTCATTTCCTCCATTATTTTCATCTAGGTCTTTGGTAAGAACTCTTGGAAGAATTTAATGTTGATTTTATTTAAAATTAAGAACAAAAATATATAAGTAGGCGCTACATAAGATAATAAGGGTGGGAACAGAAAAATTAACCGTTCAATGACAAGGTTATGTGTCCAAAGTTGCAT
>JACEIK010000141.1:248802-322136 GCA_018107945.1 Datura stramonium | reverse complement strand
CTCCATTTTCTAATTCACACCCAACACTTAACTCCAAAAATCCCCCACATGAATGAAGAATGACTATATAAAAAAAATTTAATGTATGAAAAATTGTGTGATTCGTTAGTAAGAACTAATTGCATCTGGATAAGTAGATTTCCCCTTGAACTTTCCGTAGTGAACATATATCGGATATACTCGATCAATCGGTAGATTTGATATCTTTGAACCGTCGAGCTTTGATGTATACCTAGACAATATAAGTCACACAATTAATCCTTTAACCATCTTCGATTCTCATTGTATAGTTCATTTCAGCCATGAATACTGCCTGGTTTCATAATTGCATAGAGAATTGGCGTTACAAAATTCTCCTTGAAGCAGCTTATACTTCACACATATATAGGTGATTCTAAATGTGTTATTCTGTAGATACACCATTTGACATACCCCATGTCAAACTTAAAAATCATTAAAAAGCCTTTAATCCTTTATCCTTGTTACCGAACATTTTCTCATCACGAGAATGGATCAAAAATTATTTTGACAATGTTAAACCGTCATCAATGACTTTGTTTGATCTACTTGAATCTAGATCTTGTGATCTCCGGTATTCTAGGTAGAGTTACCGCCACGATGACTTGTCCTCGGCATAGTTCCATTCCCTTCGATGATCTTTCAACCGCCTCTCTAGTTAATCCTTTTGTAAGTGGATCCGACACATTATCTCTTGACTTTACATAGTCAATTGTTATAATTTCACTAGAGAGTAGTTGTCTAATGGTGTTATATCTCTGGTATATGTGATGAGACTTTCTGTTATACATTACACTTCTAGCCCTTCCCATTGCCGCTTGGCTATCGCTATGTATACATATTGGTGCCAACAGTTTAGGCCAAAATGGAATGTCCTCTAGGAAAAACCTGAGCCATTCAACTTCTTCACCATCCTTGTCTAAATCTATGAATTCAGACTCTATTGTAGAGCGAGCAATACATGTTTGTTTGGATGACTTCCAAGACACTTCTCCTCCACCAATGGTAAACACATATCCACTTGTTGATTTAGTTTCAATTGATTCGGTGATCCAATTTGCATCATAATATCCTTCAACAACCATTGGATACTTGTTGTAATGCAAAGCAAAGTTTTGAGTATGTTTTAAATATCCCAAAACTCGTTTCATAGCCATTCAATGACTCTAATTGGAATTATTTGTGTATCGACTAAGTTTTCTTATCACACAAGCTATATCTGATCATGTACGATTTATAATATATATCATACTTCCCAATACTCTTGCATAGTCCAATTGAGACTTACTTTCACCTTTGTTCTTAGAAATAGGAAAGATTCACATCAATTGGTGTCTTTGAAATTTTGAAATCCAAATATTTAAATTTTCAAGTATTGTTAAGATATAATGAGACTGAGACAATGCTAGACCTTCGGGAGTTTTGTGGATCTTAATCCCCAATATCAAGTCAGCAACTCCTAGATCTTTCATCTCAAACTTATTAGCAAGCATACGCTTAGTAGCATTTATGTTAGCAATGTCGTTACTCATTATCAACATGTCATCTACATATAGGCAAACAATGACAACTTGATTTTGAGTATTTTTAATATATACAATTATCACACTCATTTATCTTGAAGCAATTTGACAACATAGTCTGGTCAAATTTTGCATGCCATTGTTTGGGCGCTTGTTTTAGTCTGTACAAGGACTTTATAAGTCTGCACACCTTTTTTTCATTTCCAGAAACTACAAACCCTTCAGGTTGTTCCATGTAAATTTCTTCCTTCAAATCTCTATTTAAGAAGGTTGTTTTAATATCCATTTGATGGATTTCAAGACTGTATATGGCGGCTAACGCTATTAACACCCGAATGGATGTAATTCTGATTACTGGCAAGTACATATTAAAGTAATCAAGGCCTTCTTTTTTTCTAAACCCTTTGACTAAAAGTATTGCTTTGTATTTGTCAATAGTGCCATCATCTTTAACTTTCTTTTTGAAAATCCATTTATAACCTAATGGTTTGTTCCCTGGAGGAAGGTCAACCAATTCCCATGTATGGTTATTCATTATGGATTCAATTTCACTATTGACTGCTTCTTTCCAATATTGAGCTTTTGAAGAAGTTATAGCTTCTTGAAAAGTTCGAGGCTCATTTTTCAATAAAAATATTAGAATATCTGGTCCAAAGGAAGTAGAAGTCCTTTGACGTTTGCTACGTCTTGGATTCTCCTCATTAGGAACACTTTTCTTTGTCGCTTCCTGAGGTTGTTTAGATTCTTCGCTAGACGTCTCATAATTCTGTTTATACGGATTTATACTTTTTAAAAAATCAGCATTGTCTAATTCTATTACGTATTAACATGAATGTTAGGATTTTCTGATTTATGAACCAGAAATCGATATGCTTTACTATTTGTAGCATATCCTGTGAAAATAAAATCAATAGTTTTCGATCCTATCTTAACCCTTTTGGGTTTAGGAACTTGTACCTTAGCCAAATACCCCCACACTTTCATGTATTCAAGGCTAAACTTTTTTCCTTTTCATTTTTCATATGGAAAGGATTGTGTTTTTCTATGGGGCACTCGATTGAGTGTTCTGCTAGCTGTAAGGATAGCTTACCCCCACAAGTTCTGGGGTAAACCAGAACTTATCAACAGAGCATTCATCATCTCTTTTAATATTCTATTTTTTCTTTCCACAATCTCATTAGATTGTGGTGAGTAAGGGGCAGTTGTTTGATGAATAATATCATATTTTATATATATTTCTTCAAAAGGAGATTCATATTCACCGCCCCTATCACTCCTTATCATTTTAATCTTTTTATTAAGTTGTGTTTTAACTTCACCTTTATATTTTCTGAATGCTTCAATTGCTTCGTCTTTACTTTTGAGTAAGTAAATATAGCAGTACCGCGTACTATCATCAATAAAAGTTATGAAATACTTCTTTCCACCACGAGATGATATTGACTTCATGTCACAAATGTTTGTGTAAATTAAGTCTAAGGGACTTGAATTTCTTTCAACTGACTTATAAGGATGTTTAACATACTTAGATTCAACACATATTGACATTTTGATTGATTGCATTCAAACTTTGGCAATAATTCCAAATTAATCATTTTACGCAAGGTTTTATAATTGACATGTCCCAAACGGGAATGCCATAAATCATTTGACTCAATCAAATAAGAAGAAGTTGTAATTTTATTGCTTTCTACAATAATTACATTCAGTTTGAAAAGACTCTCAGTTAGGTAACCTTTTCCTATATACACATCATTCTTACTTATTACATTATGATTTGAAATAAGAACACACTTAAATTCGTTCTTGATGAGAAGACCTGCAGAAACTAAGTTCTTCCTCATTTTTGGAATATGACAGACATTATTGAGAGTCACCACCTTGCCGAATGTCATTTTCATAAATATTTTTCCATAGTCTTCAATTTTGGTTGTTGAATAGTTTTTCATATACATGGTCTCGTTGGGTTCACTAGGGGCATAGGAAGCAAATGCTTCTTGACAGCACAAACATGTCGAGTGGCTCTAGAGTCAAGCCACCAATCTGTGAGGCTTCCTACGTTTTATTCAGACACCATAGCGCACAATTCATCAATCTCCATGGTTCTTTCAACCATGTTAACTTGTCCCTTTTGCTTTCCTTTCTTTGGAGCACGACATTCAGCAGCCTTGTGTCAAATCTTTTCACAGTTGTGGCAATTTCCTTTGAATTTCTTCTTATTAGAAAAATTCTTTGGTCCAAAAGGCTTCTTCCTATTTTTGGGATTAGATGGAGTGGTCTCAACAATATTTGCTGCCATAATTGTTGAGGTTCCCCTTATCTTCCTTTCAGCAGCTTAGTTATCTTCTTCGATTCTCAAACGAACGATAAGATCTTCAAGCTTCATCTCCTTGCGCTTTGTTTAAATAATTCTTAAAGTTCCTCCATGAAGGAGGTAGCTTTTCAATCATGGATGCAACTTGAAAAGCTTCATTTATGACAATATCTTCAATGAACAACTCATTATTAGCACCATAATTAACACTTTTGATAAAAGCATTAGTATGAATTATACCTTCAGCAAGGAGATTGTGAATTATCACTTGCAGCTCTTGGACTTGTGTGATAACAGGCTTGCTGTCTATCATTTTGTAGTCCAGATTTTGTAGTCCAAATAAACTTGACCGCAATAAATTTCTAAACCTAAGATCTTCCGCTTGTACTTTTCTCTAGTGCATCCCAGAAGTTCTTTGTGTCTCCATATTGTTGGCTACATTATACATCATCTTCCGATATGCTCGCATAGTTCTTGCACAAAAAAATTCTGAGTGCTTTCGCTTCCATCACCAAGAACCGCTCATTTCTGAGTTGATTCTCGCAAAACCGTTTATCCTCCTTAATGAATTTCTGCATACCAATGTGGATCGATAGAAGAACATCTTCGCCGCGCCGTTTGAAGTCACGTCGAAACTTTCCGAGCTTTTCGTGGAGCCTATGCTTGCACAACACCTGGAGGAGATTCCACGTTTATAGAGGCAAGCATGGGGTCGGGCTTATTTGGCATTTGTTGAACAATAATAATAAGAGTTAGCAATCAATGAAGATCTATTTCTTCAAATTGAAAACTTTTGATGTAATCCAAACCGAGTAATTGGTGAAGTTTCTATATCTTCAAAACCGAATTATCAACAATCAAATTTGCTTCTCAGAAGTTTTTTAAATCTTCAAATCAAGAATTCATGGAGTAGAAAATCACAAGGATTTTAATCTCTAATGGGAGTAGAAAATTCAAGGATTTTAATCTCCAATAATGGAGTAGAAAACTAGAAAGGTTTTAGTCTCCAAAATTAGAAAATAGATGAATACAAGAAAAAAATTAAATTCTTAAGCTTGTTGTTGTCCTGTGTTCAAATATGCAAAGCAAAGAAAATGAATAATATCCGAGTCCACAAAATTCACTATGCATCCTTAAGGAATTTAATCCTCATTGTACTCTCGAGGTTTTGGATTACTCCTCTTAGATAAAACGATATACCGTTAATGATATAACAAAGACCTCAAAAAATCAATAATTTGTCAACCTAAGAGCAAAAGAACAAATCACACAATATACTCGATTTTATTTGTTTGAAAATATGCAGAATTTTTTAAAAATTCTCTTTCCAAAATGAAAGAAATGCTCTATTATGGACAAAGGTCCTAAGTGAAGGGGGTGTGAAGACATCTCGTCGTGATGGTGTCTGCTCGAATGACTACCATTGGGAAAGAAACTTTTCAACTTTCTCTTCCCTCCAATTTATTTCTCTCCATTTCCCAATTCACCCCAACACTTACCCCAACAAATTTCACTAATGAATAGAATCACGATTCTAGTTCAACACAATGGAAGTTGGGATTCAAATCAATATCAGTCAATTTCGACGTTGATGCAACTTGGCCGACGCTATGTAACACCTCACACATTCGAGGACATCCGATTAAATTAGGAATTAGATAAAATATTTTATGTCTCATTATTTATGAAACTTTTTTAACTATGATATATTAATGTATGTGTTAAATTTTTGAAGAATATTATATTTTATTAACATTTTAATGAAAATATATCTAGCCAGTAGAGAAAATTAAGATGATATATTTTCGATTAAACTCCATCCGGATATAATTGGGATAAGGGAACGGAGGTGTTGGCACCTCCACTCCCATGTGGGGAGTAAAGGAATAGGTGCAGCAAGTTACATATAAGTCATCACTTCATTAAATGTGTCATATGCCGCCCACTTTGTCATTAAAGGCAACACATATATGAATTGAATAGCATATTTATTCTTTCTTCTTTTTCCTTTAGCACAAAGTATTTAGGTACTGTGTTAAGTACGTAGTTATAGATATATCTGCAAGCTGAAGCGCTAATTTGATGGAAAATATTTTTTTCGACGCTACTAATTGTCCGACGTGGCTTCACAATTAGAAAGCCAAATTTATCGACTAACTCAGCTATATTTTCTGTCGTTGTCCCACCGTTTTATTTCCTGTTTCGTATAGTACTATTTGGTATGCATTCTTTACTCTTGATTTATATACTATAATCATAGTTATAAATCTATAAGTATTGTTAGATCCTGTTTCAAATTTTTAGAATTAAATCCGTAGAAATCTTATCGAATGGTTTTACCGGTATTGTCGCCATGTTAGAATCTTTGTGGCTGCACTTTTGGCAGTAGTTAGGACTGATGCACAGAATTATATTCATGGTGATGGTAGCTTTGACTTCATTTTAGTCGGGTTCACCAAAAGCGAGGTATGTTAAGGCTTCCGTTTCTCTATTTGGGCATGATTTCCTAATCGTATTCTTTCGTATGGTCTGAGTTTTCCGTGTTGTTACTTGTTGTTTAGCTCTTGTATTTGTGTGTTTGGGGGCTGTTGGTCTATGGGCTTTCCCTCAGCGCTTGAGGCCAGAATTCGATAATAAATTAGTTGGTTGTTGTACATCGGTAGGACGTTGATAGCAAGTAAAGGTTGTTGTGTTATGGTGTTGGTGGGGATTACTCTATTTGGATTAAAAACTATTTAGTTGGACTTGTATATGGAGTTTTGGTATAGTATATTTTTCCTCGGGTTGTCAGTAGTAAGTCTTTCCTCACTTGTGGAGGTCGTGGAACTTTGAAGTTGTTGTTGTTCGCTATGGATTGCTAGTATTGTCTATCCTGACTCATATGTGATCTTTATAGATAGGTATTCTTGATTAACTTGGGTTTTATATTTGTGTTGTGATTGTTTGACGATATGATTGCCTATGAGGGCTTAGCGGTATTCATGGTTGTTGAGTCTATTCCAAAGATTTGGGTCGAGCCTAAGGGTAGATGAACAGAGTGGCTGCGTAGTCTACCCATAATAGTTTGTCTTGTATTGGGATTGTACATGAGTGTGTGGTCAAGTGGAGTTCTTTCCATCACCCTTAGGTCTTGTACAAACTTTGTTGTGAGACTAGGTGTATGGCCGTTGAGTGCTTTCGCGCACTAGTGATAGTACCGCAAGAGGGGCCGTTGAGTGTTGCCTCTGCATCTCGCTAGTACGTGCCGTTGCACTGTAAGACCGCGAGACGTGTCCCCCCACAAGGTCGCTGTGAAATGATATATCGTGTTATGTTATTATGTGGTTGTTGTCCTATATGGTTGCCTTGCATTATGTTTGTTTGATAGCTATGTAATTTTGGGAGTATGGCTTTTGTCGATAGATGAGGCTATTAAGGTGCCTAGAGTTTACTCAAGTAAGATATTTGACGGATCCTATGTGGTACAAGCAAGCATGTGTGAGTTGTATCACTAGATACCAACGATTGTTTGTTTGTTTATTCACTTATGTTGTTAGTTGACTTGCCGTGCTTATAGGGGCCGAATATGTTCTATTTGTTTAACTTGATTTCAGATTTCCTTTCTCGTTATATATTCTAGATTTCCTATTGATCTGTCCTCCGACTTTTGTTATCACTTTCGCCTTACATACTTAGTATATTTCCATACCGACGCTCTAGTTGGGGGCGCTCACACTGGCGTGCCTCGGCAGCTTTGATCAAAGGTAGATTGGAGTTTTTGATCGCCGAGTGGAGTTCCAAATTCTCATTCAGAAAGCCGCAAGTCTTACTGAAGTTTCCATATGTTATTTTATGAATAGTTTTGGGCCTAATCCCGACAATTGGCTATTATTGTATTTATATAGATTCGTAGACGTTAGTTATGTCATAGTGTTGTTGTAGTCCAGGTGGACCTTGTTGTATAGATTATTTTCATTTTGTAGCCTTGATGGCCTATTGTATTTATTTTTGGTTGGTCGATGAGCGCCCTCGTCCTTATCACTTTACTCTGATTTCATAGTTGTTGCTATGCCGAACCTTATCGATTTTGGCTTGGTGTAGTTAGATTTATGGTAGGGTGTGCTCACAAGGTGACACAGGTGCCGCCATGCTCCTCTAGGTTTGGGGCGTGATACACTACTTTCAATTTCATAGATTTGATCGAACAAATATCAACACACATGAAAATTGATTCTACCACAAGTAACATTGAAATCAAGTATGCGCTATCACCTGGATAACCACCGTTGAAAATATTCAATGATATGGGAGTGAAAGTGTATATTGGATTGAAGAAGAACAATACTACCATCATTCATTGGCTAGTATCTTCACACACACACCCATCTCTCGTAAGCATGCAAATTGATTGCCCGAAAGCTCATTAAAATTGTAACACCTCAAACTCAAAATCCACCTGGGGCATAAAGCAAAAGAAATCAAAACCGAGAAATGCTGGGCAAGATGGCCCACCTGATGAGTTATCAAGTAACCCCATGACTCGTTAGGGTGAGCCATGAGATAAGGCTGGCTAATGTAAAGCAGAGGGAGGCAAGGTGGGCCTAACAAGGATCGCCACGAGTCGTGGTCACCGACCACGAACCAGTTAAGTCACTCGTGGTCGTGCCTCGAGTTGGGAATATAGTTGCTTACTCTTCGCCTATCACGAGTGTTCCAGTCGTCACTCCACAGCAACGACTGCCGACTGCTATAACTTAGCATTAAATCTCCGTAAGGAGACAAAGGTGGTCCATGACTCGGTGACCATGAAGTCGTGTCTCATGTATAACGACCTCGCTTGGTCCCTCGTGGTGACCTACCGAGGATCCTGCAAGGGCTATTTCCGACGGAGTGACCACGAGTCATAGTCGGGCCACCAAGACTCGTTAGGTCACCCGTTAGGGGAACCCTACGCTTTTCCCAAGAAATTTCTAAGGGCTATTTAGTAATTTTCTGTTCTCCTAAGCTCTAAACCACAACGTTTGAACGAAAATCAGACTTATTAGAGGGTTGGACCGGCCCCTCCTCCATTCTCACTGTTTATTCTAGAAATCACCAAGGGTTCCTCAAGAAAACTCTCAAGCAAGCTTAGGTTCTCATCTATCACAACAGCTCAAGTACCCTTTGGGCAGAATTTTTAGTCGCATGGGGTTTAAAGTAAGGGGATTGTTCTCCCCTTGTGTCCCCAAAATCCTCATCAATTTCCCTCTATCAATTTTAAGCCCTTCGAGTTTCAGCATGAAAATGTTTCATGTTTATTTTCATTGATTTCACTTAGAACGACGTTCATGTATATTATTTATATGATCCCTATAAATTCCTTATCAAATTGTCGTATTTATACAAAATGTGAATCTAAGCCCTAACTTTCGAGTTATGATTTTGCTTATTAAATTTCCTCTAGTGAATGAAGAATGCTTATCGAACTTAGAATTTCCTATATATATATATATATATGTTGAGTAAATATTCCATTCATGAGAATGACTTTAGCTCTCGTTGAATGAAATTCCTAAAACTCTCTCAAAATTGCTCTACATTACGAAGTTCGTGCTGTTGGGATAAGTTGAGTTCTCTATTAATGCCAGTAGTTCAGACTTTCGCTTAGAATGTAGAGTCCCTTTTAGAATCTTTCGTAAAATTGTCAATCGATCGCTTGACTTCGCCTTATTTCGAGGTGTCATGGTGCCTCGCCATCAATTAGACTCAAATTTATAGTTTTTGGTCCATTTAGGCGGTCATGACATTCTAGTATATAGCTCTTACCAAATTCTCGGGACCCCAATCTAGTTAAGGCATTGTTCTGGGACCGTCCCGACGCTTTCCAGATCGCTTCGACCGCCTAGAACCCGCTTAGAATCTGTCCGAGCAAGCCCCTGTGGTACATGCAGCTTATACGGCCCCTAACTAGTCTCGGGACCCCCGCCACGAGCTATCACTCTTTAGTAGTTCATTAGGTTTTTCGGTTGAGTAGAACTAGCACCGAGCGGGCTTCTGGGGTTCCAAGGTAACTGTGTTCCTAACTACGTTGCCAGCGTAGGTCATAGTATTACTTGGCCCGATTGGCCCTGCACTTTGTAATCACTCGCCCATGCCTTTATATCCCGGCAAGGTGCATATTGGGTCCTACTCGGTGGGGTGTATACATCTGACTCCATGTCTAGCTCACGTGGTTATAAGGCCTGCTATAAACTCTCCCACTAGTCACCCACCCGCATCGAATAAGCAGCCGCCCGCATAATATCTCGTATCTCAAGGTTTCACTTAGTAGTACAATCCTGACCATCGCATAGGTGTCTCTTCGACCATTTCATTATATTAGTAGGTCGGTCAAATTTTACCCGTTGGTCATGCATTAGCCTGTCTAATTTATATTCAATTATGTTTCTCTCACTTACTTGGTACATTCAAAGTACCGATGCATACTTTTTATGTCAGTGGTCGTTTCATGATATAGCCGCAGTTCTTAGACTCGCACCGTTAGTTTGCAGCTCGCATTCTCCATCGGTACAGCTTGAAGTGTGAGTCCTCATCATCCGAGGGTACCTAGTTTCCTTCTTTCAATCATGTATTAGTTTCAAAGTAGACTCGTGAGTTGGGGTCAGCTTGTCCCAAGAATCCCTCTATTAGGACGGTTTTTAGACGTACATGATTTTCGCATTTATCGCATATTCAATTGTTTGAACTTTATGTTTTAAGACTTGTCTCTCATAAATATTTTATGATATTATTTCAAAGTTTCATTGTGCTTGTTTACTGTAATGCTAAGTAACCGATAGACCAAGGGTTGACTCGGGGTTCACTCTGTGGCTTCAAGTACAGTTACGTCTAGAGTGTAGGCTTGGGGCGTGACAAAAATACATGTGTAATTAGTTTTATAGATACATATAAGTGCAATCATATTGTTGTTAGTCGAATTGATTAACCGAGATCCATCTGAAAAACATAAGTACCGACATATCCAAACAAGCACTTGAAGGTCACTCCTGGGCCAAAGGATCGCACCTCGTGCCTCTACTAGGCTCCAATCAGAGCCATCAGCCTATTATCTGATGCTTGATCGGTTTCTAACTCATTCACGGAATCAATTCAAGCAGAAGGGCCAGAATAATAGCCTCCTATTTACTAGGCCTATAGCCACCGTACAACAACAACAATAACTGTAATCACATCATTATAAGGAGCCTATGCACGACTGCGTCACCATGTCGACTATACTTCAATCAACAATGAGCAATGCCTACGTGACCGAAGGTGTCACTACTAATCGGAGGGTAGGCCTCCCATACGGCCAACATAAATAACTGTAAACATACGCACGGCCCCACACGACCGGCACAACTAACCACAAAGGGAGAGTATACACAATTCGCAAGCCTCTAAGAATAATGATAAATGGCCTGGATAGTAGGGCCCCGCCTACCCGTATTGTACAACAAAGAAAGATGGTATAAACCTCAATATCAAGCTCCTGATGACCGTGAGTTGATGACTTTGCGTTGGCTAGGATCACAAGGGATCAACTCCTCGTCTGTAAGTACCTACAGGAAAGTAAAGCAGCACCCCAAACGGGCCGCATTGACTCAAAATCGGCAAGGAAAGCAACCGAACATAATCAATATAGCAACAATAGGAAATTCTTAAATGGCGTAGTATCTAAAACCGTTTGACCGGCGTGAATCTGAAATAAGCGACCGTACTGGTGGTAGGGTAGAACCATACCGTCGCCATGGCGACCTTCGTCTATCAATGATGATATTACATATATACATATATATAACATACAAGTGACCTATACTGTACTTCATAATGGAAGGTGCCAACCAACACACACCTACATACTCCCTACCCAACAAAACCATCCAAAAATAAATCACTCCACTCGCTACTAACTACGAGCACCTTTACCGCCCCTCTGGGGAAGGCACTTGGGCTCGGCCCCCACTATAATCAGATCAAGTCCTGAGGACTCTTAAATTTTAAAACTATAATCGTAATTGTGAACTGCAAACTACCCCGGGCGCAAGCGCCGATGTGGTAAGCTATAATGCTATGTCGATTAGCCCTGATATGGGGAATATTGCATCCCATCTTCTGCCCCAATGCGGATGCATGCCACCTCTTCTTGAGTGACGTACTCGCCTCCGCGGCGAGCCGACACAACTATTAACCCCAAGGCAAGGGAAGCTCTAGGGATACCCTCATAGCACAAACAAGG
Organism: Datura stramonium; assembly: GCA_018107945.1. NCBI lineage: Eukaryota > Viridiplantae > Streptophyta > Magnoliopsida > Solanales > Solanaceae > Datura > Datura stramonium. The sequence continues at coordinate 310,045 of JACEIK010000141.1, read as the reverse complement.
CTCAACAAACAATAATCACATATAGCAAGCATGTTCGATCCGAAAATACTATATGTATTCTAATTCTCGTATTCGAACTCTTTTCAAGGCAAACCGATTCTCTATACTGGCTATACCAGATCTAGATATTATCCGACCGTCTCGATATTGCTTTACTAACCTTATTCCGAATATCATAATATTATAAACATGCTTGCTAGATTCATACCGGACTCACCGACTTCCAATTCTTTCTATAGTTCATGTTTATTTAAGTTAACCGAATTACTAACTTGCCGAAGGAAACTAGCTTTACATACTGGTCGATTTTCCGACTAATCCCGCGTAGCTTGGTCAAGACTTCTGCTATTTCTCCTAACCCATTCATATATATATATATATATATATATCAATTAGAACGAATACGCTAATATCCCGAAAGAAAATATACTTTTTAATATATATATATAGCCCAATTTGGCTTATCAAAAACGGTCGAAACTCGCTATTTCTCGAAAGTCCGAAGGGTAAATACTCACTTTAGGGCTAGAGTATATTGACACTAATTTGGAGCAATTCCACTTACCTAACTCGTGAGCACGATGATTTGCCGATCGAATTCTCACGCCGAAACTAAATTCGAGGGAATGTCTTTTGCCGCTAATACCTCAGACTGGAGTTAATTTGAGTTTGACCGCGCTTGACTCGTAATCGGAAGAAAATTTCAATGGATCCTCCGTACCCTCTCGTTTTCTCGGGTCGTGTTCTCGAAATATAATGGTGAAGTGAAGTTAAAAACCGAAGTTGGAGGCTTTTATACTTGGGCTCGGACAGGCCTTCCGTGACACGGCGCCAACGCCGAGGCCCTCCCTTCGTGGCACGGCTGGGCCACCGAGGAGGGGCTCGCCCGCTCCTCCCGCGATGGTTCGACGAATCTCTTATCCGCTCCTTTCCCGTGCCTTTTCCTAGCATGTATGGCATCAGCACCCTTAACCAATATGCGAATAAAGCATCTACATGTCGAGAATTTACGGGGTGTGTCGATCCTTTTCCTTAAGAACATTCGTCCTCGAATGTAAACTTCTAATATTTAAGAATTCCCGACTTACTCAACTTATTCTTAGAAAAGTTTTTGCGTAGTTTCGTAATATGGACTACATTCAAAACCCGAAATGCGGAAAAGTCCAATACATGTACTTTATACAATACTATAGCATTCATCCGACAAAAGATTGGAGTCGGTTATCTCATTTATACATATACTATAAGGCAAAGGTATAAAATAACAATACTAACATACCTCTTGACCGACTAGGTTTAACAAGTGAGGATATCCGACTTTCATGTCTTCCCTTTTGCTTCCCAAGTCATCTCCTCCTGGCTCCTATTACGCCACAAAGCATCTGACGTAAGCAACATCTTAGTTCCTCAATCTACGAACTGCCTTGCCTAAGATGGCTACCGGAACCTCTTCATAGGCTAGCTCTTCTATAACCTAGACATCCTGAATTGGGACACCTCTGGAGGGGTCTCCTATGCACCTTCTTAGCATAATGGAAAACTCGGATGAACTGGATTCTAATTCGAGGCAAGTTCAACTCATTGCCACTTGGCCTATTCTCTTCTAATTTCCAATCCGATAAGGCCCAACGAATCTCTGATCGAGCTTACCTCTCTTTCCGAATCTCATCACTCCCTTTCATTGGAGATACTTTCAAAATACCCAGCCATTCACATCAAATTCCGTGTCTACGCTACACATCAAAGATACGATTTGGCGTGCTCGTGCAGCCGTAGGCGTTCGATAAGCTTTACCTTCTCCTTCGACTCCGATGAATAATATCTCGCCCACCGCCGACTCTACTAAACCAGCCGAACACGATCTATATTTTCGCCATACAATACCTCAAAGGGCGCCATCTCGATAGCTGAAAGGATAACTATTATTATAAGCAAACTCAATTAGCGGTAAATGCTCATCCCGCCTACCTCCAAAGTCTAGCACACACGCCCGTAGCATATCCTCGAGCTCGAATAGTGCGTTCCACCCGTCCATCCGTTCCGAGGGTGCCGTGCTTCAAATTAATCTCGCAAGGCTCCTGCACTCAAATGACCGCCAAAATCTAGCCGTAAATTGTGATCCTCTCGTCGAGATAATAGATACTGGAACACCGTGTAATCTAACTATTTCTCCGATATACAATTCGGTGTAATCTCGCAGAAAGTACACCGCGGTGAAATGGCCGATTTCGCGCCCGTCAACTATTAGCCAAAAGTGGAATCATGTCTATGTCTCTGTACTGGGTAATCCTACTACAAAGTCCATGTTCCACCGCTTCCCATTTCCAGAGAGGTACAACTATGTCCCGAGTCAATCCGCCTCGGTTTTTGGGTGTTCGCTTTTACTTGTTGGCAGTTAGGACACCACAAATTTCGCTATTCTCTTCATACCTTGCCACCAAGAGATCTTCCTTGATATCGTGGTACATTTCGTCGCGCTGGGTGGAGAGAATAGCTGCGTAATGTACCTCACTCATAATCTATTGGCGAAGCCCCAAATATCTGGAACACAGAGGCGCCCCTTACATTGCAGCACTTCATCCCCAAGCACCGAAACCGGCGCTTCCCTTGTCAATTCTCGTCCTTAAGCCGGGACAGCCGTATCTTCATATTGTCGTTCTTTACCTCCACAACTAATGAAGACACAACGGTGTTCACTACGCTCTTGTCCTCTCAAGCCGCTACACGAACGGCTAGGATGGCTAACGATGTATTTCTCAACAACTCCCCGCGACGGCTGCAAACACGCCATAAAATCCCCATCGATTTACAGCGAGAGCATCTCGTTACTACATTGGCTTTTCCCTTTGATGATGTAATGTCCACGTCATAATCTTTTCAATAACTCCACCAGCGACGCCGCCGCAAATTCAACTCCCTCTCGAGTGAAGATATACCTTGTCTCTTATGGTCGTAAGTGAAAACGTCCACATGGACGCCATACAAGTAATGTCTCCATATCTTTAAGGCGTGGATCACCGCGACTAACCTGTGTCGTGGGTGGATAATCTTTCGTGTTTCCTCACCGTTCAAGTATAATGCATCACTTTACCGTGCCGCATCAACACACATCCCAACCCACACCTCGATGCATCACAATACACCGAATAACCTCTATACCTTCCGTAATGCTAACACCGGAGGAGGTTAATCCGTCTTTCAATTCTTGGAAACTTTGCTCACATGTCCCCCGTCCACGAAACTTTACCGCTTCGTTTCGCCTAGTCGAGCTGCCATAGTAGAGAATCCTCAACAAATCTTCTCGTGTAGTATCCTAAGCAATCCCTTAAAACCGCGGGCTTCGGTCGGAGTGGTAGGTGTAGCTGTGTTTTGATCAGCTTCTATTTTCTCTCCGTGTCTGATTTGTATACCAGCATCCGACACAATATGTCCCAAGAAAGCTAATGAATTAAGCCATAATTCACATTTGGAGAACTTAGCATACAACCGACTGCCTCGAGAATCTGGAGCATTGTCCGTAAATGAGCTCGTGGCCCGCTCTTGAGCGAGAATACACCAGAATGTCAAGCCGATAAACACTATCACGAAATGTCCGTGTAGGGTTTGAAGATACTGCTCATCGTGTCCATAAATACTGGCTGGGGGTATCTGTCATCCCAAAGGACATAACTAGGAATTCTCAAAGTGGCCGTATCTGGTCCCGAAGTGCCGTCTTGGGAATGTCTTTTTCACGCTGACTCAAACTTGATGATATCCACCGTAAGTCAATCTTGAGAAATATCTCGTCCTCAGAATCGATCAAACAAATCATCTTCTGGAAAGCGTGATATTTACTTGACTCGTAACCTTATTCAATCGCGATAATCTATACACATGCGAGCGAGCCATCCTTCTTCTCACAAATAGAATCGGCGCACCCCATGGTGAAACACTAGGGCAAATGAAACCCTTAACTAACAAATCCTTCAACTGCTTTTTCAACTCCCCGAGTTCGCAGAGCCATGCGATACGAGGAATTGGATATAGGCCGAGTGCTCGGTAGTAAATCGCCCATTGCAAAATCTATTTCCTTCGGGGAATACTGTGTAGCTCATTCGGAAATACATTAGGAATTCATTCACCACCGAAGAACTGGAAGGTCGAGGCCTCTACCCGAACATCCCGAACTCGACTAGGTGGTAAATATATCCCTTAACTTATCAACTCGCCCGAAGGTAGGAAATAAACCTACCTTTAGCTGTGCCGCCTTCCACTCTCGCACCGCTCCCCGGGAAAGTGGAATCGAACCGTCTTGGTCCAACATTCTACGTTGACATAGCATGGCACCAACCAATCCATACCCATAATGGCATCGAAAATCAATCATCTCTAGTTCTACCTCGTATCTACCGTAGTCCGACGATCGACAACCTCTACCGTACACCCGATAAATTCTCGCTAGCCATAATGGAGTCACCGATGGTGTAGACACCGAAAGGGCCGCCGAAGAAATTCTGGTGCAACACTGAACTTTCGAGCCACAAATGGGGTAATGTAGGACAAAGTGGACCCTGGATCAATCAATACATAAGTAGGGTATGAGCAAATAGTCATCATATTTGTTACCACATCCGGATACGCCCGAGTCCCCGCCTCCCCGGTATGCAGGTTTGATCGAGTCTGCACTAACCAGAGGCTCCTAATCTACCTTGGCCTCTACCTCTGCTGAACCCGAGGGCCTACGCCCGAGGCCGGGGGCCGGGAGCTCGTGGTCTCAGCCGATGTGTCCTCCGTCCCGGCTATGGCCCGCTACCTTGCTCCCTGGCCGACAGCTTCATCATGTGCCCCTCCCGCCCGCATATGTAACACCCCGTGGAGCCATATCTACAAGCTCCTGGTGGTGAGGCCGACCGCAATAGGGCAAGGTGGCAGGGTGTGTATCTTCTCTCGCTCTACCCTCTACCGAGGTGAATCCACCGTCGAGAACCCGCCACCCGCCCGACTGCCCTCTACGAACAAATCTACCCCCTCCCCTCGCCGATGGCGGAGGTGGGGGTCTAGGGGGCCTGACTGACAACCAGGGCTGGTCCTCTCTCGAATCTCCCTATGTATTTCATCTCGATCTATCCTCGCGCTGCTCCCGATCTATATGTCTACCGTCTCGTTGTCGCCGCTGCCTAAGGCCCTCATTGTCCGGCAAAAAGGCTCCGCACCCGAGCAATGTCCATATCTTCCCGCAATGTAGCCGTCATGCGTGCCTTAATGTATTCTCGGGTTCGACCCATAATGAATCTGGACTCTAGATGGCATGGTGTCCACAACACTGAGCATACCGCGCAAGTCAAACCGTAAAGTACAGCTCGTACGCCCGCCCTCGCTCTAAGTGCAAGAACCGATCCATCCGGGCCCGTCGGATTTCCCGTGGCAAATAACGATTCAGAGCAGCCTCCGAGAAGTCTGGACCAGCCGGAGGGGCGACATCTCCTCGAGACCTACACTCGTACCATAACACAACTATGTCTCGCAACTGCACATCGCCATCTCAACTGACCAGAGGGTGTTAAGCATGCATGACCCGAAAGATTCTCTACATCCGGTCTAGAAAATCTTGGGGGTCCTCTCGCCCGATCCGATCCCGTGACTCGTGGGGGACCTAATGCCAAAATTCCCCGACTGAACCGCTGTATCCACCCGATGGCTCGTCGTTACGTGGCACCGACTAGCGCCGAGTGGCCATCATTTGTGCCAACATAAAACTACACCGCGAACTTCCCGGTTGGGTGGTGTAGGCATGTGTTTACCGAGGTGGTATCATTCGAATGGCTCCTAGTGAGAAGGGACTCGCCGAGGAAGGCCGGTGGATGATGCCTCGTGATGATGTCATATCTCCCCGGGGACGGCCGATTCTAAATGAAATGAGGCATCTTGCTAGTGCCTTCTCCTACCGGCAGATTCCAAACTTTCTCGCCCGTGGGGCGTAGTGTCACAGGCCCATTATAACTGTAAACAAAGATTATGATAAGTTTTAAGAACTTCAATTCTATACTGCATCGCTCTATGGCACGATCAAAGGAAGAAAGAAAGTGTAATCATCCTATTATGCTCGTGTTCTCTCGCCTATAGTATGGTGCACAACACATCCATAGACAAGACTTAAATACATCCGCTTGTAGACTCTCGGGACACGACTCCGCTTCCGATACCAAGTTTGTCACGCCCGCCTTGGGGGTATGACTCGGCAACTGTGCCCATTGGGACTCAATCGCTAGATTATCGAAAGCTCTAAGCACATTTTATGCTTGGTCGGTTTCAACTCGATTCACTAATCAACGTGGCTGTATAGCTACTGTAAATGCCACCTCCGCCGACTAGGCCTATAGCCACCGTACAATAACAATAACCATAATCACATCAATATAAGGGAGCCTATGTCGACCGACAAGGCCACCATGCCGACTAGTTACTTCAATCAAAACAAACAGATGCTAAACATCTACGTGATCGACAAGGTCACCACTACTAACCGGATAGGGCCCCACACTAGCCAACATAAACAACTAACATACACACGGCCCCACACGACCGCACAACTAACCACAAAGAGAGTATACACAATCGCAAGCCTCTAAGAATACCGATAAAATGATCTAGATAGCCCCACCTACCCGTGCACCGTACAACAAAGAAAGATGGTATAAACCTCTCAATATCAAGCTCCATGACAGAGTTGATGACTTTGCGCCAAGAAATCACAAGGATCGGCTCCTCGTCTATAGGTACTCTGCAGTAATGCAAGACCCCAAACGGCGCGTACCACTGTACCGAGTATGAAAAGCAACCGAACATAACTGAGATATAAGCAAACAATATTAGAAATTTTACTGCGAAATGATCGAAAACTGCTTTTGACTCAAGGAATTGTAAACAGCTTATCTATACCGAGGGTAGGGTAGAACCATGGCCTGCTGGGCCATGGCTGACTGCCTATCAACTAATAGATATTATGCATGAGATATACATATATATAACATACAAGGACTCTATACCAAATTCTCATGTTTCTAAGGTGTCAACCAACACACAATCTACATACCCCTACCCGTGTCAAAACCATCCAAAAATAAATCACTCACTCGCCTACTAACTACGAAGCACCTTACGCCCCTTGGGTATGCAAATTGCCTTCGTCCCCGCGACTATAATCGTGATCTCTGAGTCCTGAGACTTTGTATCTCGTAAACTAAGTAACTGCACTGCAAACCGTAAACTACCCCCGGGCGCAAGCGCTCGGCTGCAGTAAGCTATAATGCTATGTTGATTAGCCCGATATGGGGAATGCTGTATCCCATCTTCTGTCCATCGCGGACGGCAAGATGCCATGGGAGGACATTTCGTCCTCCTGGCGCGAGTTTGACACAAATTTATTAAACTCTGGGCGGCAAGGAAGCTCTAGGGATACCCTCATAGCACAAACAGTTCAACAAACAATAATCACATACGCAAGCATGTTCGATCCGAAACTATCTCGTATTTTGATTTCTTATTCGAACTCTTTTCTACATTAAACCGATTCTCATCGAGCTATACCGTATCTCGAGATATTATCTGACTGTCCGATATTGCTTTACTAACTTTTATTCGAATATATCATAATATTATAAAACATGCTTGCTAGATTCATACTCGACTCAATTCTCGACTTCTGAATTCTTTCTTCTATAGTTCACGCTATTTGCTATACCGAATTACTAACTTGCCGAAGGAACTAGCTTTACATACCTTCGTTTCTGATTTTCCCGACTAACCGGCGAGCCTCTGGCCAAGCACTCGCGATTTCTCCTAACCGCATTCATATATATATATATATATCAATTAGAACTGAATACGCTAATATTCTGAAAGAAAATATCACTTTTAATATATATATAGCTCCAAACTTTGGCTTATCGAAAAACGGCTCTAAAACTTACTATTTCTCAAAAGTCCGTAAGGGAGAAATACTCACTTGTGGCTAGGAGTATATTGACACTAATTTGGAGCAATTCCACTTACCTTAACTGGTAGCACGATGATTTGTCGAATCGAATTTCATGAAACTAAATTCGTAGGAATGCTCGCGTTTAATATCCCAGACTGGAGTTAATTTGAGTTTCGACCGCATTTGGCGCGTAATTCCAAGGAAATTTCAATGGATCCTCTCAGACACTCGTTTTCTCTGCTATGTTCTCGAAATATAATGGTGAAGTGAAGTTAAAAACCAAAGTTGGAGGCTTTTATACTTGGACCCGGACAGGGCCTCCGTGACACGACGCCAACGTGAGGCCATCCCCGTTACAGCCCCGTAAAATTTCCCGACACATGATGGCCTATTCGCATGTTCGGTTACGTATTTGAAAGCCATACATGCTAGAAATAGGCCTGGGAAAGGACCGACGAGAAACTCCGTCGAACCATCACTTTAAGGAGTTTGGGGGCAGAGCTCCCTCCGCGATGGCAACGTGTCACGGAGCTTCCGTTGGTTTCGTGACACGTTGGCCCCGTCCGTGCCCAAGTATAGCAAAGCCTCCACTTCGGTTTATTTCATTAATATCTTAAAATTTCCATAGAGCTCGCGAGAAAACAGAGAGGGTACGAAAGTATTGGATAAATTACCGCTCGATTACGCCGTCAAACGTAGTCCAAATTGCCAAATTAACCTCGTATACCGAGGTATTTAGCACAGGAGCATTGCTACGGTTTTAGTTTCGCAAAATTCGGCCGACAAATCGTCGTGCTACTGGGATAAGGTAAGTGGAATTGCTCCAAATTAGTGTCAATGTGCTCCTAGCCTTAAAGTGAATATTCCCTCTGACTTTCGAGAAATAGCAAGTTTTGACCGTCTTTCGATAAGCCAAAGTTTAGGCTATAAATATATCAAAAGTGACGTTTAGAATATTGGGTATTTAGCCCTAATTGACATATATGTGAATGAAGTTGGGAGAAATAGCTGAGAGTAATTTGACCAGTTTCGTCCGATAGCCTGACAACCCGAGGTTAAGGTATGTAAAGCCGCTCTTCGACAAGTTAGTAACTTTAGCCTAGCATAATACGCAAACCTCGTAATAGAATTCCCTGAGTTGTATAATGAGTTTTGAGCAGTTTCAAGAAACCCGTTTTTGTCATTATATCGTATTCATCCTCGAGTTAGTAAAAGCAGCCGCCAAATGGCGAGTTATCATTTTACTCGCATAGCCCAACATGTTTAGCAAGCATGTTTTAATAATATGACATATTCATAATAAAGTTAGTAAAGTAAAATCGTATTTACGTATAGTAACTTGATATGTATAGCCATACGTATTACATGATACCTTACACAGACAGCTATACAAGCCGTATAGTATCTTGGCTACAAGACAGCCATGGGCCGATAAAGATCCTGCATTTTCGCATAAAGTAGTAAAGGAGAATCGCATAACACAAAAAGAGTTCGAATAAGAAATCGAATTCGTATAGTATTTTTCAGCTTAAACATGCTTGCTATATATGTGCTTATTGATTGCTGAGACTTACTGTGTCGTGAGGGCACCCTTGAGCGTCCTCGCCGCCCCGGGCTGGTAGATGCAGTCTCCCACTCAACGGTGGGTTTACGCCACTCCAAGGAGTGGCATGCCGACCCTGCATTGGACGAAGATGGGATGAAGCTTTCCCATATCGGGGCCGATCAAGAACATAAAGAGCAGATTGCCCCCGTTGTGCGCAGGCGCCCCAAAGGGAACAGATTCGATTCAAGCATAGCTAGCGTATATAGTTATAGGAGTCCTCCTGACTGCATACACTCCAAGTATTTTATCATGAGGTTATGGCCCAGCCTGAGACCCGTGGGGCCTAAGCAGAGGTGCTCGTAGTTAGCAGATGAGTGGAGTATTTATTTGGCCGGTTTCGACCTGTGTAGGGGTATATAGATTGTTTGATTAGTTGGCACCATCCGGCTGCATGGGGGTTGGTATCTAGTTTCGCTTGCTATATATATATATATGTATTTATGTGTTATTTATTAGTTAATAGATAAAGCAGACCGCCACGACTTACTGTGTACACTGCCTATCACAAGATAGAAACGATTTAGCTTACACTGCACTACAGATCTAAGTATTCTCGCTATTTTAATTGCCAATTATGTTGTTATTATTTGGCTTGTTTTCGCTTGCTTTTGCATACTAAGCATCTGGTACCGACCGCCATTGGGGCGCTGCATTACTTGCCTCGCAGGTGTACCATGTAATGAGGAGGCGATCCTCGTGATTCCAAATACTTATAGAGTCACGCCTCCTATCTTCCGTGAGCTCGATATCTGTGAGGTGTGCTCATTTTCTTTTTTTATTGTACAATATGGTTCGGTCGGGGCCCGTCCCGACCATTTTACGCATTCATAGAGGCTTGCATTGTATATATACATCTCCCCGTGGTTAGTTGTGCCTGGCCGTGGGGTGAGGCCTTGGCGCTTTTGCTTTTAGTTGTTTAGCATTTTGATTATGTTGGTCGTAGCCATAGTTCCTGATAATAGTGGTGACCTTGTCATTACGTAGCTTGTCTCAAAGATTTCTTTATGTTGAGTCACGATGACTAGACAAAGACAGGCCTTGTCGGCCCGCATAGGTTCCCCTTGCAAGTGCTGTTTCGGTTAGCCTAAATTATATACAGTGTGGCTATAGGCCTATGCCCACTGAGGCCGATTAAATGCTATATAGCCCAAGAGCCTGGGTAAACCGAGATAGAGCTAGCCAGCACCATGTGCTTAAAGCTCACCAGCAGGCACCAGCTCCTACTAGAGCACCAAAGCCGCCATACCCCCTGCGGGGGCGTGACACTCCATCCGTGGCACGTTGCTGCCGCGAGGGGCTCGCTCGCCTCCCGCGATGGTTCGACTTTAATCTCTTATCCTGTCTTTTCCCTTAGCCGCTTCCAGCATGTGTGGTATCTAAAACTCTAACCAACATGCGAATAGGCCATCTACATGTTAAAAATTTACGAGGTGTAACATGAAGCTCCTGATCTACACTAACAAAAACACACTATCCAAAATTATATGACAACATCTTACCCAGGAAGATTACTAATATCGAACTCACAAGTCATTTAATTGAAGGTACAATACGGGTTATATATGATCCTACAATAGTAACATAAAGTAACCTTATAAAAGTATTTATACAAATAAGATAGTGTTTTACCTGTAGATTTCTAATATCAAACTCCCAAATATGGTTCCCTTATAAAAATAACCTAGAAAGTATTTATACAAATAATTAAAAATCTTAATGTAAAATTATACACCATATCGCCGCATCCTACGACTCGTATTCATGAACCTACGAGTTGTAGCTTCCACTGCATAAATGCTTAGCAGCCTCGATTTGATTAAGTGGTTGGGGAGTTGGAGAAGTGACTCGTACAATGCTCATAAGAGTCGCATTCTTATCGTGGCCCGAACTTGTGATTTCGGCATCCTTGGAATATTTCTACGAGTTTCTTGGTACGACTCTACCTTGCTCTTATGACTCATGATTGCCTTTCATACCGTGGAATTTGGCTTTCAACATTCTTTTTGAAGTTCAGCACGACTTCTGGTACGGCCAGCAGGGGAAGTCATCATGAATCGGATTTTTACCTCGCCAGAGGCTAGTCAAAGTGAATCCTTCTGTAATTTTCTACAACTGCTTCGGTACGGTTTCATACCAGATGGTATGGCTCATACCAAGAGTCATACTTGCTTGTCTTTGCAGCCCTTCTTCCGAGTTTATCACGAGTCATAAGTAATGCACTCATACTAATGCTCCGTATGTACTTAGCCTATTTTATGCACTCTTTTTCCTCTTTATAAATTTCAACTCCAACACCAATTGCTTTGAGTTCAAGCAAAAGTGCATCATATCTCGTATAAACACACCCAAGACCATGGTTTTCTCCTGCTTTTAAGCATTGAAAGTGTTTTAAACCCATAGCACATAAGCACCCTCAACTTAACACTTTTTGTAAGGTCCTCAATAATAAAAGAAAATTATAAACGACGCTAACTAGAAAGTAAAGTAGAAGACCCACAACCAACATAACAAAAATTTGCACACACAACCATTATTTCATATTGACCCTTTTACATTCAAAACCAAGTCATCTATGCATACATGCGACTACAAATTATGACATACAGGGATCTAGATATAACATCTAACTATTAGCAAGAGAATCTTACTATCACCAATGCTACTTGGCTAATATTAACCGGTAGAATACGACACAAATAATGCATCATCACGGAAAATGAAGTCCCCCAACACTTGCCACGCATACACACACACACACATGCACACACGTAATACCCAGGAAGGCAAGTCAAAATTAGACCCTGGGATTTTAAAAATAGAGTTGGATAAAATTGGGAAAATTCTTCTCACGTGACCTGACGCGACCCAACGATCTTTTATCTAACCAACGACTCGTCATGCGCTCGGGAAAGATTTTGTTTGGTGTCATGGGTAATGACGGTGAAGTAACGCACCGTTGTTTGATAAAACAATTTTCTATTATTAGTCATGGTGAAAATCCAGTTTCAACAATCGGGTAAATAAAGGGTCATCCCACAACCCTTCGTGAGATGTAAGGGTCGTAGTCACCATTCATGGGATGGGATTCAAGGTATTTTGCAAGATATATAATGGAAGGCAACCACAACTCGTTAGGGAGGAAGTAACAAGTCGGTGAGACTCGGGAGGCTTGATGAAGAACTCGGAAGGAGGAAACAAGGTGATATAACGACTCCATTGTCCGAAAGGATGAGTCATCCTGTCGAGTCATGGGGTTGAATTTGGAAGACATGAGGTCAAGTAAAGGCATTTACGGGATGGATACCACGAGTCGTGTATCCTGCTGACCCTAGTCCTGGCCGTTGGTTAATTCAAGAAGATTTTTAGAGTTTGCATATGGGGTATTTTCGTTATTTCTTGTACTCTAAGATCCTAAATTACATAGTTTTAAGTTATTTTCTCGAGTGTATTAAGATAGGGTTAAGCCCTTCTAACCTATTCACAACCATGCATGTAAAGTTAGAAAATTGAGAAGGTGATCAAGCTTGTGTTCGTTTTTTCATCAATTTCCATCGCTTTCAAGGAGTGGTGAGATTTAATTTTCCCGTGTATGTAGGATTATGAATGGGTGTTTTCATTCACACTCATGCCTAAATCTCTCCTAATTCATGAAGTTTGTTAAAAAATCATATGGGTTTTAACTTAAATCTTGTGGAATTCTAATGATCTATCAATGAGTTATTATCTTCGTGATTAACATAATATTTTATGAATTATGATCGTATTTTACAATATTTTAATTATAAATTTATTAATTTTAATTTCTAATAAATTAAAGCCTAATTATGCATGTTCTATGATGAATCGAATTATGATCTTTACTTCAATTGTTGATGTTCATAAACCCATCATGATTTATGATTTGGAATATGGATTTGTTCAAATGTCCATTATGAATTGATGATTTGTAAAGTATATATATATGATTTATAAGTATGCATGAATACCATGATTTACTAATTATTTTTTGGCCGAATTCCATCAGCCTTACGCTCATGGGCTAGTTCACGTATTTACAAGCATGTTTATGATTATCATGATTTAACTAGCCCATGAATCTCATGCATATTATATATGAACATCTATATATATTTTGGGAGTAGTATTTAATACTATGTGCTCCTGTGGCCCGGGATGGTCCCGAATCTCGTAACTGCCGCCACCGTAGGATATGATGGGACCTCTTATGACTGTCCCCTTTGCCCAAATGGGACCTTTACGGTGATATCACGCTCCTTTCATGTTTCTACCTCGGGGTATGCATGAAACCTCCCGACTAGGGATTTGCATGTGCCTGCCCATGTGTGCTCATATGATATGCCTGCTATAAGAATCTTTCCACCGTTCCTCATGATTTATGCATGTTTATGATTATGTATATCGGCTCAAGTCGGTTCAATAAATCTTTTCTCTTATGATTATGATTACGACTAATTACAAATTTTTGAAACCTTGAGCTTATGTTATCGTATGCTACTTATGTTACGAGTATGTTGTCCCACTTTTATGATCATTTCGAGCTTTTTATATATTTTAAATGTCCGTTTTACTTATCTTTGTGCATACTTGGTACATTTCACATACCGACCGCATGTACCTATGCTATATCGTTTCATGGTACAAAGACCCGCTCTCAGATCGACCTCTACCGCAGTCCAGCTCTGCAGCTTAGCAACCAACCTTGGTGAGTCCTCATTTTTTCGAAGGGACATATGCATGTACATTATTGTCTTTGTTTTCGCTTTTTGCCGGGCTAGTTTGGGATGTTGTCCATCAACCCAACTGACGATGGGGAGGCTTTGAGACCCGATAGTAGTACTACTATTATGTATTTTAGTACATTTCATCTATCATGCTATGTTATGTTACGTCACGTTTCCCGCTTATATCGTATGTTGGGTATTCCCGCTTTAAGTGATATGAAGTTAGATGAATGTTCATGCCATTGGTTGACTTTGGGTCTCTCTGGTCTCCTTGTCCATGTTACGATCCGGCCCACGCTCGCCATGACAAACTTGGTATCGTAGCAATAGATTTGAAGTGTCGTGGTGTTTGAAAGTCACGCTAAGTAAAGTCTTTTCATTGCGGTGAAGTGCCCACACTTATGACGAAGAGACTACGAGACATTTAGGAAATGTTCCCTTTATCGACTCTTATCTCATGCCACGAGTTCGACTCTCCATTCCCTAACTTGTGCTAATCGCGTGTGCAGATACATGTCTTCTCGTGCCAACAAAACGGAGTCGGGCCAGCCCTACCCAACTCCAATGGATTCCATGCAAGTTATGGATAACCCGAGCCTCCCCTCGTGGTGTTGATGTAGTCCATGATCACCAGCCTAACCAAAAGAGGCTATCGCACTGAAAGAGACCCTATCGTGGAGGCTGCAACTACTATGGTTCAAGCGGACTCATGAATAAGAGCTCGCCCGAGGTTATGACTTGAATATGATTGGGGAGCATAAGGGGAAAAAGAAGAGGCGCTGTGTGGCCGAAATCTGAGAGATCCCAAGAAGGGTCGAGTAGTGGGAGTCACTCTCGCAAACCCGTCGAAGTCTCTAGCCCAAGTTCGAGGACATGCTTCCCGGTGAGGAAGATTACTACCCAATTTGCAATATGGTAGAAGCATCACCAGGATGTTTGGAAGGCGTATGTTTGCTTTTATTGTGGCTAACTTGGCCATAAACACAGAGATTACACTATGCTTCAAGCGAGATTCGCCTAAAAGGCTGCAGGCCTACGCCCTCTAATGTACCCTATTCAGCCACTATGTTCAAATGTAGTAGATCGGGCACAGACGGTAAGCCAAGGTGTTCAGACATTTGCTACAAGTCCTGAGAGGCCTGGGCACATGTGTAGGAATGCCCATCGCCAAGCAGGCAAAGCCCAAAGTGGAGCCGAGGTTCCAATCACGGCCGCTAGCCCAATAAATCGCCCATCTCGGCAGGACAGTTACCATGAGCAAGTGGCACACTTCTGACGAGTCCCAGTATGTTATGTTCTCTATCGAACCTTACCATTCAGTTTCGTGACTCTGTGGCAGTGCAAGATCTCTTTGTGTATTTTGAGATTAAATTTATTTATAAGGTAAGGAAATGGTAAGAAGGCCCCATTCGAGTCTTGAGTTTCTAGTAAGAAAGTTCTATAGATAGTGCTTGGGGTAGCCCCTTCTTCCTCCTTTAAATGTCCCCTTATGTATCGTCTCGACTCTACGCTCGACTCATGCTTACGTTCAAAACCCTAAGATGATGTAGAAAAACTCAACTACCGTTGATCTCAATATTTTCCATTCAACTTCTGCTGTCGTGACCCTTGTATTGTATGCAAATCAGCTCATAAGATCGTGCTATGTTAGGTATATGCCCAACTTAGATTTCCTAAACGATGAATACTTCTTAATAAACCCTATGGATGGCTTCAGATAAACGAAAGTTAATATGTGTACATTCAGATAACTCCCCAACTCCGTATAGCGTTAGTATAGTTCGTAGCTTCCGCTATTAGCCAAGCCTTGAAGTGTAATAACCCACATGGTCATTTTTGTGATTGTCGACCGCTTTCCCTAGGTTGAACCTTTCCATACGCTTAGTTTGTTGTCTATGACGGTGAGGTGGGATGACATCATTTCCGAGATAACTAATTTTGAGATTGGGTTGAGATCAGAGGATTTCATATGGATTTGTGTGACTTGCACAGAGGCAGAAAGAATGGTCTGATCCTAGAATCTTCGCAGATACACTGAGTTTGGTTTACTGCCTATTATTGAAGTTGTTGAAGGTTCTCTTTGTTGATTGCATCACCTTGACTAAATTGACCCGTAAGGAAGGTGAAATTTCAAAGGTCGACAGGTTTGTGAAAAGAGCGCCCAAGAGTTGGAAGACTCTACTACTCAAGATCACAGCAACCTCCTACCGAAGGTTCAAGGGTTTGTGGTGCTTTGATGCGTCAAGAATCGGATTTGGATGTGTGTTGATGCAATACAAAAGATAGCATATGCTCAGACAATGAAATCACTGAGAAGAATTACCTCACCCATGATCTTAAATTAAAATGTGGTGTTCACATTGAGAGATATGGAGACATTAATTGTATGGGGTCCATGTGGAGGTGTTTACTTCAGCCATAAGAGCTAGCACACGGTTTACTCGAAGGATCTCAATCTTTGGCAAAAGAGGTGGCTGGAGTTACTCAAGGACTACGCATAGCAGGCAACTTCTACCATCCTGGTAAGGCTATGAGAGCGGATGCACTTAGTAGACTCTCTATGGAGAGTGTGTCCTATGGATGAGGAGAAGAAAGAGCCGGAAGAAATATGTACAACGACTTCGAGGTCGGGAGCCAAAGTTGGTAAAATTAAAAGAAGTCGCTCGAACCGGCGCGGAGGTCTCCAAAGGGGAGAGGGTGTGCTTCTGGCACTGCAGGTGGTCGCCTATGTGTTCGAATGTTGATGATTTGAGGAGCCTAATATTGAAACAGGCTCATGAATCCAAGTATTCGATCCATCTAGGTGCCACCAAGATGTACCGTGGCTTGCCTGAAACGGCACAAGGGAACGCGCATGAAGAAGGATATCGCAGAATGTGGCTAAGTGTCTCGAATTGTCAACAAGTAAAGACGGAACACGAGACCGGGAGGTGCTTCGTGATATCAACATTCCTACTATAAGTGAGAAGAAATTAATAAGGATTGTAGTTTACCTCGTACTCACCGACAATATAACTCCATTTGGTTGTGGTGGATAGAAGGACTAAGGTCGCTTTTCTACTTACTAAAAACCACAAATTGACGAGGATTACGCTCAAACAATATACCTGAGAGATAATTCGATCAGATGGAGTAACCCCTTATCTATCATTTCTACAAAGATCTTATTTCTTGCGTTAATGGACACATATTTTCTTCTGTAACGATTCCACTACCTCTGGGCTTTGGAGGTCAATTCAAAAAGGACTGGGTACACAAGTTAAGTTCAGCACAACATTTCACCCGCAAACATGATCAAGAGGAGGGAATATCTGCACTTTGAGGACATGTTAAGGGCATGCGACTGACTTCAAAAGGTTGTTGGGATGGCCATCTGCCTCTATTGAGTTTGTCTACAATAATAGCTACCACTCAAAGATACGATGGCACCGTTCAAGGCTCTCTATGGACGGAGGTGTAGATCACCCATTGGTTGGTTTCGAGGTTGGTGAAGCCGCGACGATAGGACCATTCGGTCCATGCCGCTATGGAGAAGGTTCAACTCATACTTCCGTGGCATGTTGAAGACTGCCAAAGTCACTAAAATTCCTATGCCAATGTGAGGAAGAAGAGAGCTTGAGTTTGAAGTGGACGATTGGATTTTTCAAGGTATCTCCCATGAAGGAAGTGATGCGGTTTGAAGGAAGGAAAACTCACTCTCGTTATATTGGCCCCTATCTGATTGTGAGAAGAGTTGGCAAGGGTGGCGTATGAATTAGAGTTGCCTCGAGTTATTTTCCATGCATCTTGTGTTTCATGTATCGCTCTTAAAGAAATGTTTGGGTGATCCAAATAGTAGTCCCATTGGACAGTGTTGGCATAAAAGACAACCTTAGTTATGGCGAGGTTCCGATGGAAATACCGGATCGTCAGGTTCAACTTCAAGAAACAAGGAAGTAGCTTCGCTAAAGTGTTATGGGAGGAATCAACATGTTGTGGGAGCTAAGCATGGGAAGTCAAGGTATATGATGGCTAGATACCCACATTTATTTTCACCTAACACTCCAACTTGAGGTAAGTTTTTGCTCCTAAAAGCTCTATTTAGTTTTCATGTTTAGTTCATGTGTGTTCAAGTTTTTATGTATACGGATGTGTATGTGAATCATGAATTCACTCCTACCCATGTAGTTTGAATCGAGATAATCATTCGCCGCGATTTAAAATGATCAACATTTGAGTGTAATGATTGCATGCTCCTGCTTTTCAGATGTTTTCAACATTCGAGGACCAATGCTCCTAAGGGAGAGATATTGTAATACCCCTAAGTGCCCAAGATTAGATCTCGTGATTTCAAATGGAGTTGGCCGAATCGTGGAAAATTTTTCGATGTGACCTGACGACCCAATGGACGTTGGTCTAACCAATGACCCACTGGAAGCAATATGGAAGTTTTGGTATGGTGTCGTTGGGTAATGACGTGGTGAAGTAACCCACCCATTGTTTGATGCCAACGAAGCCGTTGCTTAGTCGTGGTGAGAATCGGGTTTCAAACATTTGGGGGAAATAATGGGTCATCCCACGAATTAAGTAAGAGTGAGATGTATGTAGTCGTGTATCACCAAATATGTGGATAGATCGCAAGGTATTTCCCTCTATATAACGGAAGGCAACCACGACTCATTGGAGGAAGTAACGAGTCGTGGTGAGACTCGTTGGGAGGCTTGATGCGTAACCGGAAGGAGTCACCGCGATGTGAACACCCATTGTTCGGGAAAGGACGACTCATCCCGTCGAGCCGAGGGCTCTAATCAAGACATGAGGCCGGGTGGTACATGCATTTACCCACTCGTGGTATCCTCCAATGACCGTTAGTCCGGCCGCTGGTTAATTTAGTGCATTTTTCGTGGTTTTCATTAAGGATATTTTCGTCATTCCTACACTTGTCCTAAAACTACGCTGTTTTAAGTTATTTTCAGTGTACAAGATAGGATAATCCTTTCTAACCTATTCACAACCTACGGCTGCAAAGTTAGAACAGAAGGTGATCGCCCTCGTCTTCATCAATTTCCATTGGGCTTTCAAGGAGTAGTGAGAATTGATTTCTTTTCGTGTATGCAGTGGTTATGAATGGTATTTTCGCTCACACCCATGCTCAAATCTCTCCTAATTCATGAAGTTTGTTAAAAAATCATATGGGTTTTAACTTAAATCTTGTGGAGTTCTAATGATATATCAATGAGTTATTATCTTCATGATTTATATCATATTTATGAATTATGATCGATTCTTACAACTATTTTGATTATAAATTTATTGATTTTAATTTCTACCAAATTAAAGCCTAATTATGTATGTCTATGATGAATCGGAAGTTATGATCTTTACTTCAATTGTTGATGTTCATAAACCCATCATGATTTATGATTTAGAATATGAATTTGTTCAAATACCCATTATGAGTTGATGATTTGCAAAGTATATATGATTTATGGGCATGCATGAATCTCATGAATTTACTAATTATGTTTCAATGACTCATTTGCCTTACTCTCATGGATAGTTCACGTATTTACAAGAATGTTTATGATTATCATGATTTAACTATCCCATGAATCTCATGTATATTATACTATGAGAACTATATATGTTTTGTGAGTAGTATTTAACACCGAAGTTGGTTCTAGGCCCGTGGTTTTGCCTGAACTCAAAACTACGTGCCACCGCAGGACATGATGGGACCTCTCTTGTGACTGTCCCCTTTTCCCAAATGGGCCCTTTCTTGTGTGATATCATGCCCTTCAAGGTTCTACCTTGGCGAGGTACGAACATCCTCCCCGACTAGAAATTTATAGGTCGGGCTCCAAGTGTGCTCTATGGGGTGCTGCCTGCTATAAGAATTCTTTCCACTGCTCCTCATGATTTGGTGCATGCTTATGATTATGTATATTGTCTCAAGTCGTGTCTCACAAAGGTTTTCTCATATGATTACGATTACGACCGAATTACGAATGTTTTGAAAACCTTCGAGCCTTATGTTATCGTATGCTACTTATGTTATGAGCATGTTATCCCGGCCTTTGATCATTTATGAGATTTTGTATATTTTAAATATCCATTTTACTTACCTTTGCATACTTGGTACATTCCACGTACCGACCGCATATTCTATGTTGTATTATTTTATGATAGCTGTGACCCGACTCTGTGCTCACTCATTAATAGTCCATCTCAGAGTTTAGCAAACTGCACTTTGGTGACTCCTCATTTTTCGAGGGCCATATGTTCAAATATTTACGTTCCTTTGTTTTAGTTTTTGCTCTGTTAGTTGGGATGTTGTCCCATCAACCCAACTTATACGTATAGAGGCTTTCTGACTAATTGTAGTACTCAACAGCTATGTATTTTAGTATGTTCCGCTATCATGCTATGTTATGTTACGCTTATGTTTATTATATCATATGTTAAGTATTCGCTTAAGTGATATGAAGTTAGGTGAATATTCATGCCATGGGTTGACTTGGAGTCTCTGGGTTTTCATTTCTGCGTTACGATCCGAGTCTACGTTAGGGTCGTGAAACACACATACATACATATATATAAATGACTCCCGGGTCTAGTCAAGTAGACTCTCATTCTCACAAAGAAGTTCCACATACGCACCGTGATACTCATAGACTTGCCTTTTATTTTCTCTATTTACTTTAATTTTTGCATCGTCGTGCTAGGATCACTATAGGACTTTATCGCTTGTAATATGGGTTGGGGTGTTACACCCGTAAATGTTAACAATTAATAAGCATACACGTGGATTTGTGACTTAGTAAGAAGAGTTGACAGGTGGGAAAAAGCCTCGAAAGCAAGTGTCGGCGAGACTAGGCCGCGAGGCCAGCATGACATGCCGCCCGGCCAGCAGCACCGCGCCGCGGCGTATCATTTTTTGCCTCAATTGGAGGCGCAGCGCGCTAGGTTTGCAGCCTCAATGGGAGGTGCGACGCGCAGTGGAATGAGGCACGATGGGCGCGCGGTCACCACCCCGCCACCGCCCATGTGAGTATAAATAGACCCCTTGGTTCATTTTAAACAATTTCCAACATTCATCTTAGACCAGAGAGAGTTGAAAACGAGGGATTCGATAGTTTTTCACCCGATTAGGCTATCAAACATGGTCCAAACTCAAATTAACTCTAGATATTGAATTTGTCATAGTTGAGCATTACTAGGAGTTATTTTCTCAAAATACACTCGGAAAATTAGAACTCCACCTAGTAAAAGTTAAGTTCATAATTGCTTCAAATTGATTCCCTATACGATCAGCGTGCCTAAGTAAGCATTTCCTCCCTTCTAAACTCTCTGAAATTATAGGTTTTCGGCCATATTTTACGAAGTTGAAGTATTACCGGTATTAGTAGCAAAAGTTATCATTTTAAGCCGAATTTGGTATTGAAATTTGTCTCTTTCTCCCAAAAGATAATTCATGGGCTGAAAGAAGTTAACGAATACAAGCCGAACCTCATTGGTTATTCAGAAACGGCGCTGAGGGCGAAAGGCTAACCTTGGCAAGTATTCTCATCGTATAGTATTACGGTTTATGTCTCGAATAGAAATAACGATTCTTATGTTGTAGACAATTGCTATCATTAGATTGGTGATTGACCTTGTTGTAATTAATGCTAGTCGTATATAAAGATAAGACATGTCGTGAGTAGTCAGCGATCAGATTATGCTTATATAAGTTCGGTTAGCCGATAGAAAACCTAGTTGGCAGATTATCCCTGTCGAGAAGGAATATGTTAAGTGCGTTACGTGCTAGAAGCGTCATAAACTTCCTTCTATTCCCAAAATAATTGTATTAAAGGTGAATGTATGTTTTTCATTGCTAGGCCTAGACCTTAGAAGCTCGTATCAGTTATCTGCCTGAGCTAGTACGTTAAACAACATAGGTGCAAACTAGGTGGTTTAACTACCGTATCACGCCGTATTGTTAGGGAAAGCATGCCTAGAGGCTATTGGCATACCTTATGCCCCAAGGCGTAAATTCAAATAGGAAGGCCATACTTTTGAGTTAGGAGCTTAGGTTGTCTAGTGAACCGAGTGACACCCCGTCATCAAGTTAGTTATTACCGCAATTGTCCGTCCCAAAGTAAATTAGCATTCATCCTACAAATCACCCAGAAACTGGGTCCATTCGTCCTTGTGTCACTGTATCTGTGGGTACCTTAAGGAAGAGACCTTATTAGCAGATAGAGACAGGGCCAAAGGCTCACTGCTCTTAGAAGATACTCGTGTACAAATTGTCGTGAGAGGCTGGTGCCTATGTAGACTTGTCTTTAAGGTTAGTAATCGCCCGAAAAGTCATATAAGATTAGACTGCATCAAGATAGGGTCTAAAGGACCAGCACCGTGTTAGTATAACACTACCTCAGCTAAGAATTTCGCGTAAGCCGTCTGGTGGAGGATTAGGGTCGACCGCCCGGAACCCTACAATCTGCCTAAGCAGGAACCAAGTAACCGATCATCCGCGACCCCACAATTGTGTATGAGTTATGCTGTTCGAGTAGGACATTCAAAGTATTGTTAGGCCACCTCCATATCTCTCCCTATCCAGCCTAGACCATTAAAGATCATGATCACTACCAAGACTCTCTAATCAGATACAGGTGCATGGTGTGCCCGTTAGCGCCTCTTGGCTGCGATCATCCTGTGGTGAGCAAGCAGAGCGTTTATGCCTAGAAGGCCGCTTACGCCTACTAAGTAGCTAGATTGAGATTTCGCATAAACACCTTGGCTGGGGTTGCCTCGCCTCAGAGCCTTCCATGACCAACCCAGTTTGGTCACCGTGTCGAATACCGCCTGTGTGGGCGAGATGACATTGCTCCAGAGCGGCATAACGCTCACGGGAGGGATGAAGATGGGGTCCTGTCCTCATACAAACCCATTCCATGGTCGACTATATTTATGTCGATCTAAGACTACACCACACCCCTCATGAGCTCGGTGCCTGTGGTGCAAATATCAGATATTGGGAGTCCATCGGACTTAGACACATCTATAGATCAGGAGCCAAGGGCTCGCCTGGGTAATCTGGGGACTTCTAGGTTATAACACCGAGGAGTCATAAAAACTGGTTAGGGTATATAGATTGAGTGCACTCACCGTGCCTTATGGGGGCCTCTGGTGGTTATTCGTGAGGGTTGCATCTTCCGTGGATTACGTGGGGCCAGTTAGGTTCTTGTTTGCATCAGTTGCTAGCTATAGCCTACGAATATATGATTGTACAATCCTATATTATATATGTGTGTAGTGTTTCAATAGATGTAGTTATGAATAAGCAAGTTTAGGTTACCTTCCCGCCCCTCTTCTTCTACTTACTTTTAGTCTATTACAACTTTCATTCAAATTAACTATATTTCCTTAAGCATATTTGGTACATATTGTACCGACTCCCACTATGGGGGCGACATTACTTGCCCGTAGGTTTAGACGTACTGCAGTTCGCATCTTTAGTAGCAAGCTTGTTCGTAGTTCATAGCTGGGCTAGCTCCTTTCATTCCTGAGTTTCCGTGTTGTAGAGATTTCTGTGGTTTCAAAGCTTGTATAGTATTTTGGGTGGTCAGCCCCGTTCGACCACTATTTGTATTCTTGTAGGCTTGCACTAAGGCCATAGATAATCGGGTTGTTGCTGGTCGTGTGTGGCCTAGTATTGTAGCTTGTCTTCATTTATGGTATAATTAGACAGCATGACGGTCTTGTTGGCCTCGCATAGGATCCCTTTTATTGCCTCGTTATTGGTTAGCCATTTTTATTTACAAAGGGCTATACGGCCTATCACAAAGGTCAGACTTTACAAACAAATATGCTCGTTGCTTTCTTGAATTGAAATACGTGCTTGCTCCAGATGTGCATAAGCCCAGCTGTGTCACCACCAGTGGCACTAGGTGCGCCTGCCTCCCAGGTGGGGTGTGACATTGGGTTGGGTATAGTAGGATATGAAAATAGTGACTAATCCTCCTGCACTACACATTATGGCTTAACTTTTTACTTTTTAACCTCTCCTTTTTTTCACTTTTACTCCTTTTTCACCATTTAGTTGTTATTTGTAGGTGTGGTGACTTTTCTTTCTTTTCAACTTACTTTGTCCTTTTCTTTTCTTTTTGTCTCTTTTCTTTTACTTTTGCTCAACATACCCAATCTTTCACACTAGTCTTTTCCTATTTTTCTCCCCACCTTATCTATGCACCCTATGGAGAGCCACTCTCAACTTAGGCATTTTGCCCGAGTTGAGGTTCACAATGTCCGAGGGACCGTAGCCAAAACAAGCTTATTATAAACGAAATAGGGAAGGTAATAGGCTAATCAACAAATAGGTCAACTTTACCCAAACATGGGATCAAGGGATTAATCTTATTTGGTAGGGAAATATAAGCTAAAAAGTGGGCTAAATAAAAATGGCCTATGATCCTTTCCTAACCAACTATCCTACAACCTATGCAAAGACCAACCTGGCAAGTTCTAAATCCTCTACAATAATATTGAACTAGGTAAGAATCCCCACCCACACATGGTACATGTTTGATTTTATTCTACCTATTTGATGCATGCACAACTAAGCTACAACTATACATGCTAATCCATCAAATTCATACAAAGATATCCATAGTCATACTTCTACCAACATACTCAAATAGACACAAATTTTTAAAAGGGTCATTTTTCAAAACTTCAAAAACAAGTGCATTTATTGGTTGTAGCACTTCTATGCTACTTCTAGTCAAACAAAACACAAAAATCCTAAACATGCCTGGGCTCTACTTGTAGCACAATGCAGGGAAAATAAAACTACAACAAAAACTCTTGGACGATGAACATCAAAACCAAAAACAATAAGTACACCCCTTTAAAAAGCATGTTTTGTCCCCAAAAAAAAAATAAAACACTAGGAGAGGGAGCGTCTCGCCGTCCCCGCGCGAAGGCAGTGTGGTGCGTGCACACTCCCTTCCGCCGCAAGGCCGTGGTGTAACGTGGCGACACACTCCCCATCGGTGTGTAAACCGGGGTGGTGGTCACCCCATCAACATTCATGGCCGCCTCTCGCACCTCATCATCTACTCGGCTAGCTCAACAAAGGGTCTCACCCGCAAGCTCTCTAGGGGGCCATGGTGGAGCTCCCCACTCCTCTATTCTACAACTCAAACAAATGCTCGTTTCTCATGAGATTTCAAGCTCTCTCAAGCACGCCCTTCCGCTTGCTCTCTTTTTTTCTCCCTTCTTCCTTTTCCTCGATGTCTTCGTATCCACTACCTCCAAAACCCTTCTTCCTCTTTTCTCCACTACCAAGCTGGAGCCCAAATGCCCTAAGATCGAGCTCCTCAACAAGCTCGTAATCTAACTATGTGATATCAGCCGCTACTGGCTAACCGGGTTGTCTAGATGCCAATAGCCTACCCGACTCCGCAGGCCCCCAACTCTCGCGAGCTCCCTATACTTCTGATCGCTTCAACTAATTACTTCTATTGAAATGAAACTCAAATTTATCTAACCACCAGGCAAGATCATAGCAACCTCGTCTATCTCAGCCTTCACCCAAGGCTTGACGCTCTCCATCATTGATTGTACTTTTCTGCCAATGTCAATCTCATTGTCATCTTCGGAGGAAATACCGGAAAATCTCAAGATGAAATGATGGAACCTCGGTTAGATATGCCCACCGGAGAATGGAGGATGCAATTTGAGTCAGCTGGGCGCGTGGTTGGCCTCTCGTAGCCGACATCTCGCTCTACTCCCCGTGTGGGAGGCAGGGGTAATATCTCGCCGCCCCTACCGGTCCGTGGAGGTGGGAACCGCGATGGTAGTCTAACCCAACTCATCGAGTTCATATCATCCCGAATCAACCCTATATCTCGTAGTATTATGTCCCCCAACCTAGTATCAATCTCCTTATTACCCTCACCTCCACATCTCCGAAAAGTCTATGAATGAGTCTTAGGAACGGGATAGTGGTGATCAGGCCTAAAGCGCAATCCTCGGATCTCATCAACTATCACTGTGGGATGTTGATGCCATATCGAGATATGATACAAGCTACCTCAATGCTACTTTATCAAAGACTCAATGTATTGTCATTGACTGTCGTTGCTAGCCTCAAAGGGACCAAAGGTCCAAATGCCTCCACGATTAAGTTGAGCGGCTTCCACGACTCCGTCATTCACTGTCACCCAATCAACCTCTTCCTTATCCTATGCTATACCCCCGCTAGCCATTTCACTTGGCTCGCCTATCCTCTAGGCTCAATCGCTAACCTTTTTAGGACATCCACTCTATAAATCATACTTGGCCGTGGCATTCGGAGCTCTAAACTATGGCCCTAGCATCCGAGCAATGGTCCTCAAAGACATCAACCGCCATTCCCGCACCATCACAACCCGTCGCTTCCGGCTACTCCTTCACCAGCCGCTTCGCTTCGCCCATTTTCTAAGTAGTTGGCATAGAACTCCCGACTAATTCAAAGATGTACCGGCCGGGTTCTGTAGCCATCCATTCGTAGTCCATAAGCTGGGCACCTATCACTCTCTGTCCATCTGGAAGGTAATCGGTTAGGATCTCTGCGATTGCTCTTTAATACTTCGCTGTCGTTACTGAGGTGAGTGAGACTCGCTCATAGATTTCGAGCACCGAGCACATGAAATCTCATAGTCTCGACTCTTGAGGCGAAGTCTAATCATCCTCATCCTTAGTGGTTTCTTCCTGCACTCTAACTCATCCGCACCATCTCCTGACCGGGCCTCCTCAAACCCTTTCGCATACGAGCCGCTATCTGACTCTTTGAGGTTGTTCACCTACTCCCTCCTCATACTGGGGAACATTTGCTGGAGTGGAAGATGTAACTTAGGCTTGAGCCTTGGCCCGTGCCCTAGTGGTTCATGGCTCATCAATGTCAGTTATATCAATTTGGTATTCCTCCAACGAACCACTAGGGGTGTTCTTTTCATGTTCTGAGTTTGGGGGCTCATCTCAATTTCCTAGCAAAGAATTCATCCCCGACCTTCTTTGTCTTGGGCCTTCTTGGTTTCTCTCTTCTTGATTTCTCATTGTATCTCGTGGAGAAAGGTTAGTACGTGTGATCGAGAAAAGTAAGCAAGAAAAACATCTTCAAGATTTACAACGAGTCATTAATACTTCTAAGCAGGCCTCTTAGGTGATATGATTCGTACTAAGACTCATAGTACCTTTTCACTCACACGACTCATTGGTACGGTTTGTACTAGGTTGGTACTGGGTTTGTACTAATGGTCGTATGAAGAATTTTCAAAATTTTGATCATTAACATTTTTGTACGACTCGTAGCCACAGAGTTGTTGAATTTCTACGAAATATACTAAGGGTCGATATTTATTTTAAACTTGACCCTTTTGATTCATGGTGGGATCACCACATGCACTCATAATGTGACACCACAAGTCATATTAAGGTTCGTAACATGATTTTCCAGCTATACCATCTTGGATAGTGTTCCAATGAATCCTCCTACGAGTCGTAGTGCAAGACTATGAGTCGAGGGAAGGCTCCCGGGCTCCGCCCTCACTTTATGCATACTTAGTTGTGCAAGTAAATACATTTTGAGATGGGTACTATGAATTCCCTTGACCAATTGATGCAAACTACATTATTTTCACATACCCACTCAAGCCCTAACATGCTTCATACCCTGTAACTCATTACCCATCATTAATTGATGTGTTTGAGAATTTTAATTTCTAACTCCCATCTATACACACACATATGTACTTATGATCACGCCTCCTCTTCCTAATTTTCATGAATTAAGGAATCATATTTCACGTCACTAGCTATCATTTAGCAAGAAATTTTAATTCAAAAGTGATCACTTACTTGCAATTTCAAGTTCTTGCTTGCTTCAATTTTGGGTTAGGAATTCGAGTAGCTAGTGCAACTTTATTTGCAATGCATCTAAGATCAAACAACTTGTGCATGAGTTACGGGTGATTGAAGCTTGGGAGGAGGTGATTGTGGGTTTTGATTGTGTTTGCGTGGGAGTAGAAGTCTGAAATTTTTGATTTTAAATAGGTTAGGGGCGAAATAAATCAATTTGGGTAGATTTGGGGTCACGTGGGTTTGTTTATTCATCCCCTTCACGTACCTCATACTACGAGTCATAGGTCATATCTATGACTCATCCTTTGGAGTCGTAGTAAGACCGGTGGAACTTACCTCGGGGACCTACAAGTGTATGGTACATGTCGTACCAAGGTACCATGACCCATACCATGACTCATAGGTTAGAGTTTCTGCACTTCCATATTTAGAATAGTTCATCATTACGTGGTACTATGACCCACAATCGGGTGGGAGGTATAGTTCGAATGGCCAACCGTAATGTGAACTCATGCATTGGACCAAGTTTTTGATTTTCACCACGGACAAGACTACGAGCCGTACAATCATCATATGTTTCGTATTGAGGATCATAGTACAATTTGCTTTTACATTTTTTCATCCAATGCTTTTTTGTTTCACCCGCATACTTAACACACATAAGTCAAGATAATAGGGTTTTCTCCCAAGAAGCGCCCGATTTAACGTCAAGGCACGATGAAGGTGGTTTGAATACTGCACTTCACCATACCACCTCATGGGTTGCCTCTCAGCAAAGCGCTGATTTAACGTTTAAGTACACGAGACGTATGGTTTTGCCGCTCAACCACTAAACTTCCTACGGTTGTCTCCCAAGAAGTTCTTGATTTAACGTCATGACATGATGCGTGTGTCTTTTTGACTACTCGGTAATTCATCAAGAAACTTGAAATCATCCTCAGGCAAACCTCTTATCCTCCCTCCCAGTGTTCACTTCAAGGGAGGTTGCTCTAAGTTATGGTATCCTCGTTGTGGCCCGAAGAGATCAAAACAAAAATGAAAACAAATGTAAATGAGAAAATAAGGGATCAAAGTTAAACACAAGCAATTACGAATCCTAAATCGTATTCCCGACAACAATACCCACTTTAGTAACGCCTCAAACAATTTCGTGAAAGTATGATGCGTTGTTGCTAATAAAAGAACCCAACTAAGTTGGGACGATCCCACAGAAATATAGATGATATAGAATAATGCTAATATTTATGTTTTTAGTACATTTATTTCCTAATGGGGGTATCAATGAAAGAATTAAGTGAGAGTATTGTAAATTGGATATTATTGTAAATATTATGCAATTAACCGTGTGGAGGTGTTCCCACACTCATAACCTGTTTCCTAGTTTTACACTTGTGATCTATTCTAATACTTAGCTTGTATAACTCGATAACATAGGTTCATCCAAGCGACCGATTGGTCCCTATTGATGACAATACTCACCGTTGTGATTAGGCCCTTGCGTGATTTACTTTAACAATAAAACCATAAAGTTATACAATAAAACCATAAAGTTCGAGACTCTTGTTGTTCTTCTCTCTTTCTAATATCTACCTCTAGGTTCAAGCAAGTAGAGAATTCGGCAACTCTTAACGTTGCACTCGTTAAAACGTTCAAGATGAAGAAAGAGAAGACAATACAAGCATTCATATGGATTTAGAATCACTTTGTGCAAACCCTAGTTGGTTAATTTATCACGGTTCCAACAACCATAGCTTTGGAGGTTTTAGCCTCTCATGATTGTAAGAGAAGAATTAGAATTCATAAACAAAACATAATGAAAAAACTTACAATCCTATTGAAATAAAACCCAATTAATTAATTGCACATCTCTCACTTCGTTCAAGCCGAATTACATCCACTCTCATGGCCGAAGGCTCCAATTCAAGTTCAACAATTCAAGAACAATGAATGAATCCTCAAGAATATTGACACTAAAATTAAAAAGTACTTCTTCTCTAATAAAAAGTCAAACTCCCAAAGATGACTCTCACAAAATAACCTAGAGAAGTATTTATATAAATAATTAAAATTTAAATTAACAAATTAAAACCGTGATAATCGGTCAGCCGCGCATCCTATGATCGTACCATGAACCTACGAGTTGTAGCTTCCACTGCATAACTCTCGAACTCCTGATTTTAATTAAGTGTTGGGAGTTGGTATGACAGACAACACTCCTACAAGTCGTACATCTCTCGTCAGTGGGTCTAAACATGTGATTTATGGCATTCTCTCGAATATTTCTACGAGTGTCTTGGCAATGTACTCTGCACCTTGCTCTTATGACTAGTGATTGCCTCTTGTGTACTGTGGAATTTGCCTTGAACATTCTTTTCGGGAGCTCAAGACGACTCCTTGTACCATTGTAGGTAATCATCACAAATCGTGGTTTCCTACCCGTAATTAAAGAGACTAATATGAAAGTGCATAATTCTATAATTTTCCACGATTACTAGCAGCGCCGTGACCAAGAGTCGTACTCTTGGCTTGGTCTTGAGCAAATTCTTCTAGAATTTATCACAAAGCACATACTACTCGTACTATCAATGTACGCACCTGTGACGAGGCCCTCGTGACTAGCCCCATTTTCTCGTATCCTTCTTTTTACGTATTTCAACCCAAACCTAATTTCCCTAAAAATAAAGAAAATTGCATCATATCTATATAAACACACACCCAAGACCATGCATATTTTCTCGCCTTTAGGCATCAAAAGGCTGTAAACCTATAATACATCAATGATATCAATCACAGTATATGCATATACTCGACATAGTATCTTCAGAACCACCAATCCCGCAGCTGAGACTCTCCTAATCCTATATGATACCATCACAATATATCTATATACTATAATGATATCATGAATGGCCGCTAAGTCATCCAATCGTATATTCCCTTTGTCAAGCCATGATACCATTATGCGATATCTATATACTAGCATGATATCATTAATATAAATTTTAGTATAATGAGACATTCTAACTATTGTATGTAGGTATTCTATTGTTTGTGTAACTGACACACGTGATTGGACTCTTAAAGCAAGAAGCATATGAAAATCAAAAATGTTTTGAGTGACTCAATTCAATGATGTACACACCTACCAATAAAATAAAAGATCTTGTGTAGAGGGACATGCCACCACAATCTTTATTAGTTGTATTATACAAGAAAAACTTAATGATCCAAAAACTATGTACACACTAAATGCATATACAACGAGATATCAAAATGCATATGGAATAAACTTGTCCTATGCAAGCATGGAAGGCAAAGAGAGAGCAAGCCTAACCTAAGAGGAAACCCAACAGATTCATACACATAATTACCAACATATCTATACATGTTGGAATATGCAAACTCTGGGGAAGCAAGACTAGACACCAATACGTAAGATGGCTTTTTCTTTGTATCTTTTCATAACATTAAATGCACCAATTCAAGGGTGGAAGTACTCGCAAACCTACAATAGTGGTGGATGAGACTTTTTAAAGGCAACATACGAGGTATTATGCCTA
Organism: Datura stramonium; assembly: GCA_018107945.1. Classification (NCBI taxonomy): domain Eukaryota; kingdom Viridiplantae; phylum Streptophyta; class Magnoliopsida; order Solanales; family Solanaceae; genus Datura; species Datura stramonium. The sequence goes on along the minus strand of JACEIK010000141.1, from coordinate 278,311 downwards.
CAATCGCCACACAAGATGCACAAGGTAAAAACATGTTCAGCCTTGATTCAGTTTATTATTTCAAGAATCTATAATATCCACAAAATATATAAAATATACTAACAGAGTATCATAGAGTACAACTTTCATTTTGTTTTCATCCGTTATTTTTCTAACATTACCACACATCTACACAATGTGATAAATTACACCCCTTAAGCGCATGGTATTATGTATTCGGGAAAATGATGCATCTTGGGAATGGTTATTCAAACATTTGAAAGAAATATATGCGTAAAGAGATGGGATGTGCATAGTCGCAGATAGACATGAAAGTATAAATTTACGCAACCGCAACTATTTATCCAACAGTTCCTCATTATGTTCATATGTTTCATCTTTGGAACAACGTAAAAGGTAACTTCAAAAAGAATGTAAAAATATTAAAGACATATACTAGCATTATCAAGAGCATACATCAAGCTCAAGAATTCAATACCCTTGGAAGAATTGGACGCTTTTGATCAAAGTGTAAAACCTTGCTTGCAACAAGTTGGATACCACAAATGGACACTAGCCACATTGCACAAACAAATGAACAACAACAATGACATCAAATATAGTAGAATCAATAAATGCAGCAAACAAGCATGCAAGAGAGCCCTCGTTGTAGATTTTCTTGATTTTATGACAAACATGGTACAAAGATGAAATTACTACGCATGATGTTGTCAACAAATATGAAAATACAAGACTAACAAACAAGTATGAGGACTTATCAATGACACACTCAAAGCATCACAAGCAATGTCAGTGAGATACTTTACCAAATCTCATTACACTTTCACATATTTAGCTATAATTTAAATAACTACTAATTTATATTTATTTATGAAAATACAAGAGCAGTGTCGTGCCTTTACCCTAACTTGTGCATTCAAGTGGAAACATGGTCATATCAAACACATCAGGTGCCCCGCATGGAAAAACATGCACATGTCGAAAGTTTCAAGTTGATGAATTTCCATGTCTACATGCAATATAGTTTTGACAAAATTTCATCTCAATACAACCGTTGCTCTCCTTACTACATGAAGGATTTCTAATCAAGACAATTGAAACAGCGGCATCCTATACCGCACTACGTGATGTTACATTCCTAATCATGTATCTTCACGTAAGGTACTTCCACCAAATGCCGAATCCCACCAGAAGGCCTAAAACACGAGAGTAAAGGGAGGATTTGAACTATTTTGCTACGTAACAAAAATATCATGCAAGCATTTTGAGGTCAAGGAAATAATCGAAGAACATGTAAAAAATTCAAAGAAAAATTGATATATCGCTTCTTATTCTTGTAGTAAAAATTAGCAAGATGTTCTTATGTAGTACCTATTTTTAGCATAATAAAAGGTTTTCTATTGTTACTATATAAAGTTGCTTTTATTATTTACATAATAACTGTAATTCCATCACACTATATGCAAATATTGCATATAGTGTGATGGTATTTGCTGTTTTGTCACGCCCGCCTTGGGGGCATGGGATCGCACCTAGTGCCCTACTAGGATCTCGACTGCTGAGTTAATCGAGCCTAAGACCTCTTGCAGGAAGAGCCGACTCTAACTCGAATCAAGAGAACAATGGGCTATATAGCTACTGTAGTCACAACCCTAGCCAACAAGGTCTAACTCTGGAATCAAGAGAACAATGGGCTATATAGCGGTTGTAAATACAATCCTAGCCAACAAGGTCTATAGCCACCTGTTAAAGTAAAACAGCCTAAACAGACAAACAATTATAAGGAGTCCTATGCGGGCCGACAAAGCACTATGATATCTAGTTATAGCCGAAAAGCGAAATCATGTTAATCAAGTATGACCGAAGGTCATCAATCAACAACAAACAGGCCCCACATAACACACATAACCTACAAAAGACATATGGCCCCACACGACCGACATCAACTAATCGTTGTGGAAATAATACAATCCGTAAGCTTTTAGGAGTACTAAGATGGTAGACAGGGGGCCCCGCCTACCCATACCGTACAATAAAAGGAAGTAAACCTCTATCACTCAAGCTCCGAAGATAGGAGTTGAAGGCCTCAGATAAATGACTGGAACTACGAGGGATCCGTTCTCATCTCGTGTGTACCTCGTTGTGCAAGTAATGCGCCTGGGGGTGTCGCACGATAGGTAACCGAGTATGTAAAACAATAACCGTAAATGACCGAAAGTAAGAAATAAAGTCACTCATAGCTAAAGTAAAGGAAACGATCAAACTGATCGAAATAATGGAATCGTGGCTAAACATAACTATAATGAGGTGAGGGGGTCATACCTGAGAACGAGGCGTCCTACTATGTAACTATCAGCAACTAAAGTAATGTGCCATAAACCTTACCGGCCCCCATGTTTCCAAGGTGCAATCAACACATAACAACCCACACGGGCCCCCATTAGCCCTAGTGAGTACACCTCAATCTATTTACCCCTATCTAGGTCATACTACGCCAACTACTAGCTATAAGCATCCCGCCGATTCCTAGGTATGCAACTTGGGCCCGCCGGGCCCCCGACTACAGATGTTCCCGAGTCCGAAGGAGTCCTGAAATCTACACCCCCGGCGCAAGCGCCCGGCGGGGGTGTGTATAGGCCAACCATGACAAAATATGAGGAGTTGGCTCCCCATATTCATCCCTTGCTGACGCGCATGCCAATTTTAGAGCGACGTATCTCTCGCCTCTAGCTGACGAGTCGCATTCACAACTATTAACCTCGGGCTGGCCACTAAGCTATACAGTAATCCAAACAAAACAATAGAAATACAAGTCTCACCATAACAACAACTATACATGATAAAATATTAACTAAAAAAAATATTCTCAAATACTTTACCGGGATTCACATTGATTATTATACCTAAGAAACTAATCCTGCCAAGAGAGACTTAACATACCTCATTCTCTATTTACCGATTAACCGGCGAGGTTCATTGTATTCAACTGTTTCTTCCTAACTGTAATCACATTAATGGAGGAATAGAGCTAACTTCATTACTATATTGAAGAAAACAATAACTTATATGTATATATACTCGACTATTCTTCAACTTATCGAAAGACGATCAAAACTCATAATTTCGGAATCTATAAGGGAGAAATACTTACTTTAAGCCTGGATTGTACAATACTAGTTTGAGCAATTCCAACAAGTTTGGCTCGGCAGATTACCCATTCGCCGGTGAATTTCACGAAACTAACTCCGTAGAAATGCTCCCCAGCCCTTATACTTCGATTTCCAAAGTTAATTTGACTTACCCATAAGTAGCGGTACACGGGATGAAAATTATATAAATCCTTTGTCCTTACTCTACTCAACGATATATAATGGAAAATGACATAAAGTTTAAGGGTGAGGCCTATATATACTTGGAGCCGATGCAAGGCAAAGTGGCACGTTGGTCAATGCGCCGCTCGGCCCTTATGCCATGTTGGCTAACGCGGTCAAGGCCCGTGCCACTTTTCCCTCTCGTGCCTGGGTCTGCACCCTCTTCTCGAGAAATCCCCAACTTGGCACTCGTCACCTTTCCCCGGGCCCTTTCCTCGCACGCATGGCACTCTAAAACTCTCAACCAACATGTGAATAAGCCAACTAAATGCTAGAAACTTAATGGGGTGTAACAGTTTCATTTAGTGTCTTTCATCACGTGATATACATATATTTGCATAGTATCATTAAGGTTTGATCCTCAATGATGCCATCACACATATATACTACCATGGTATCAATAAACTACCACTAGTCCTTCAAATATACTCCTAAAAGACTCCGCATGATACCAACACAATATATGCATATATACCGGTATGGTATCATGGAGGTCCGCTAAGTCATCCAATGAGAGAGTTCTCAATCATCCATGATACCATCACATTATATTTCCATATAATCGACATAGTATCATGAAGGTCAGCTTAAGGCATCGAATGAGATAGTCCCTTAATCCTTCATGATACCATCGCCATTATATCCTATATACCATCAAAATTGTGCATGGCCCAAAATAGTCATCGAATACACAAACCCACATTCCCTACAAAGATACGAACCCACAAGCATTTTAAAAAGAAAAGGAGAAAAAATATACATTGAATACATATATTTTTGTGATCATCTCATCAACGAAACTTGAGAATGTCAGATAAGTCTCTGTAGGGTCCACAGATTGTGGTCACGGCATCAAGTGGGACCTCGCTTTAACATGCTTAACCGATACCAAACCAAACTTGCTAAGGCCAGATCCAAGAATAAAATTAACTGTCAGACTTACCACGACGTCTATTCTTGGTCCTCTAATAAAAAATGCGTGAATTTTATCATCATCAACATTCCATTACTCGTACTACTCCGGGAAATGCCACATTAAGGGGAGTCATATTCAGACTGAAGAAAAGTATATGTCACCCCACCAGAACCTCACATGCACCCGCCCAACCAGAGCCTTGCAAGGCATCTTAGAGGCTGATCAACAGATCGACAATGCGAACACCTTCCACAAATACACCACTTGTGTGCTCATTACGATATTTGCAAACCCTTCCAAGAGTATCATCTGCCTCAACAACAACATATGCTGCCGGTACAACATCTTGTCTAGGTACACCACTATCCACTATAGCTTTATCATTTACAACTACATTCGCATTAATTGTTGCCAATAAACAACAACTTGTGTGATTAATACTATTTCGTACTCACTCACACCACAAAAACATCGTCCCCCAACTTCGTATTCAACTTCAAATCACACTCCTATTTTTGTGAACCGATTTGTTATTTATAAGCCAATCTTGTGTGATGGCAGCAGAGACTCATGTATAGTGTCACACCCCGAGTTTATACCTGTGGACGGGGCCACGGCAATTGTGTCACAAGTGATCTGGAAGTCAACCTTGGTCTATCATACATTGGTATTCTGAGTAATGTAAAAACACATACATTAGTGTTTAAAGAGTAAAAATATAACTTCTTTTGAAAGAAATAAAACTGTCTATCGTATTTGGAAAATATTAGAATAACACTACAAAGACTGAAATACCAAATCGAGTCCTGGAAGCCACTATGACTCGATGAGTTTCGGGGACAAGCCCTGCACAACTCTAACTCTAATAAGAAATGAAAATATAGCCGAAATAATAAATTTCCGTCCTCGAAGAATGAGGTGACCACCAACTAGTAAGGCCGAGGTCTTCAACGCAGCGATTGGCTAATGAAGTGGAGACTAAGATCCCGTAGCCGTACTGCAAACGATACAACATAAAGTATGTGCCGTACTTTGAATGTACCGAGTAGGTGAGAGGAACATAACACAATGAAATAAATAACAAAAGAAATGTTGAACCGAAACATGCAAATGACCAACTAAAGCTATTGAACTGGAATAACCGCAATACCGAGGTGGTCTAAAGACCCCGGGCTCGATGATCAAAGAACGCGAAGTCTCGAAAATACCGATCCGAACCGAACCGGACTCGAGACTAGATCAATCGACTAGTGAGAGTTCTATAATCGGCTATAACTAATGTGAGCTAGACGTGGAGTCCGATATATACACCCCATTGGTAGGGACCTAATATACCTTGCCGCATATAATAGCATGGAATCGGGTATCACAAGTTTGGGGCCAATCAAAGCTAATAAATACCGTAACTATGTCGGCAACTGGGCTTTGTGAACCTCGGGTGCAATCGGGAACCCCGATCGCCTTGGTGCTAGCTCCCACCCTGAAGTGATGATCCCCCGATCAATACAAAGTCATGTAGCTTCAAACTAGGGCCCAAGACTAGTCGTCCACATATCCGAAAGCATCCTAAGAGTCTTACTGACCGTGACTCAGATCCTGATTCTAATGACCGCCACGAGTCGCTATCTAGAAGCGCCGTAACCGTCTGAAGAAACCGTAATCCAAGTCAGTCCTAAGGCTAGTCGTAGCATATCTAAAGTATCATGGCCGCCTGAGCGACCAATAAACTAAATTCCCTAAATCTCGATTCTCGATAATCGGGAGGTAATATCACACTCAAAAATTTATAGTCAAATTGATCGCCCGATATTTCGACCGACTACGTATATTCTCACATTCACTAAAGCTACACAACCATGTATCGATCGAGAATTTATCATATAAGAATAATATGGAAATTCACAACACCTATAATCAGAAAATTTCAAGGTTTAATCATTATAGCAAGACTCCAGTCCACTAGTGACTGTGGCTAAAACTCAATGTACGTGGATAAGTATCGATATCAGAACTAATCGGTGGAAATAAATCTAGAATTAATATAAAATAATATTCCACATGAATTAAATGAAGCATTACCAAGAATTTCTTAACATTCGAAAATCTGCAGGGCTAGAATTGATAAAGAAAATAGGGAGAAATTTGGGGACACAAGGTAAGGCTATTCCCTTGTTGAATTTCATTACTACCGATAAATAAATCACAAAATTCCTTGAGAATCTGAGGAGAAGTAGGCTGCCCTAGTTCTTACTCCGAGAGTTCCAAGAGAATTTTACGATCTATTTTCTGAAGGTTCGAGTGAGGAATGAGGGAATAAACCGCTAACCTCACTAATAAGTCTGAAAATATGTTTAAAATTACGTAGCTTAAAGTTTAAGAAGATAGGAATTTACTGAAAGGCTTTTTAAAAACTCATAATGAAAAATTGACTATCATTCCCCACTCGTGACCTAACTAAGTCGCCAGGTGCATTGCCTGAAAATCATAGATGGTCACCATGAGAGACCTAATGACTCGTGGTTGGTAACCACGACTTGTGGTAAATCCACTCATGAACTACACTCGGCCTCAATATTCCTGTGGAGTCCCCACGGTGACACCACCACTCGTGGTGTCCCAAACGAGATTCGTGGTGAGGACCCGTTGGGTACACCGCCTAGCATTTCCGTACTTATATATATCCTAGACCATGGGTCATACCATACCCTGGTGTTGACCACGACTCATGGTCACCCCCGTGGTCACCACTCTCTCTCCCGCATTCGAATTAAACCAAGGGCCTCACCACGAGTCACCAACGACCCGTGGTCACTCTCCACGCGCCGCGAACGACCTGCTCGTTCTATAACCTAGTGCATTTTTCGCTTATGATTTTAGTCTCTCGGTCTAGTCTTTGAGTTTCCAGTGGCATTACACATAGAAATAAACTAAAGTAAGGTCGGGAGAAACTTGTTCTTTCACATTAACATCCCCACTACTCTCACCAAAATATACACCACCTCCCGCCTTAGTCTTCTCACCACCTACACCAACTTCACAAATATTAGGGGTGCCGTTTTGGAGCAACTTTATACGCATTTTCATCTCCGCAGCCTATACCCAAATCAAACAAAACCTGTGACATCACCAACCCCTGCAGTAAAAAATGTTTCATTCGTCCTGCTTTCTCCCGAATAGGATATGTACAAAATGAAACTACAAAAATGCATAACACACAACATGCTACATATCAAAGAAGCAAAACTTTTCAAAAATATACATTGATACCCTCATAGTATATTAATATACTATCGTTTATCATTAACAATGAAGGATACCCATAAGGTATATCTCATATACTTACAGGGTATCATATGATAAAACTTCATTACTTCTCACAAACCTCTATGAACTATGGCCGCAAATCACATATACCAACACATTATGATTTTTCTACCTCTAGTTTCTTTGTCAAAGCATCAAGAGCATAAAGAATCTCAAAACTTAACATCAACATGAAGCCGGAAATCATTGAGTTCTTCTTCAAGTCAAGATTCCGTAAGTACTCCATCAACAAAATTACTCTTGCCAATATCTTACTTTGGAGCTTGTGTGCAAAAAAATTCATCACTCAACCGCCGACTCTAAGAACCCATAGGACTTTCAAACGTTAAACCATCCAACTCTAATAAAACCCTCTCATTTGCACCTCGGAAAATATTCTTTACCTACAAGTACAGTTAAGAAACTATAAAATGTATAAGATTACCATTAGTTATAAAACGTAAAACTAAAAATAGAGATACCCTCGATTAGGCCGTAAGTCGAACATCCGCAAAACAAACATATTCATGACTTAACTTTTCTCTATACTTCAATTCAAAATACGCAACACTTCTAATCACTATACTCAAGAAACGAATCTTTCAACTCAAGACAACATTCGTATAATCAAATTTGTAAATGAAGTGGAATCTACCATATCAAATTTCTGTGTTTTGTCATAAAACTTGTTGGAGCAATGATTTGAATGTTGCATGAAAAATATCAATGCTCCATGGATAACCATTGAAATCACCAATCTCAACTATATGGAAGTACGACATATCCATAACTTTGGTCTTCAACATAGAAAATAAGAAGCGTGTATACAAAATAAAGAATTGCAATCTTCACTGCATCAACATCGGATTTGAATTTTTTATTAAGGAAACAAGATTCAAGTTGGGACCATGTCACAATAGATGAACCTTTAAAGTACTTTCTCACCAATCGATTGACCTCTGACGTCACCTTAATAGACGCACTACCCTTACATTTTAAATTAGTAATAAGGGCAAACTTACCCAAACTAAATTGAAGTTTTGTACCATTAACCAAAAATTGCAAAACTTCTCGCACTGCCTGCACCCGCCCTCATCAATAAGTTGTGTGTAAGACACGCCCTTCAACCAAAATTGGGGGAAATCTAGAAAATAACCAAAACAAGTTTTTCTAAATAAACCACCGCTTCTTTGATAACTTGGAATGCAATTGTGTAATAACAATAAGAATTGATTGAGTATTCAATCTTCGGTTTATAGTCAATATCCATTTTGGACATAGAATCCCTTGCCGCAAAACACAATGAGTATACAATTGGATTCACAAAAACAAGACCCAAATAAAATAAAACTAAATTTATGCCTCAAGGCTTAAGCCCAATTTATGTATTAAGGCATAAATTCACAAGGCAGAAGTTCATAAGGCATAAATTCATAAATTAAATTAAATTTTACATATAATACTCGATTAGAATACTCAATAAATACTATCATGCAAATAAATAAAAAATTACCTTCATATTTCTTCATCGCCAACAAGCTCATCTAGGTTTGACGAACCTGTCTCAAATGCTATTGAAGAATCGATTCACACGGAGGATCCTGGTATCATCAACAAATTTTCTTTTCTTACCGACATTCTCATCTCCCCAACAAGGCTCGCCATGTTTTCTTTCCCTTTCGAGTTTGGCGTTCTCATCAACCGAACAAAGGTTTCCGTCATTGTTAAGCTCGTTTAGCTGGCATTCTCATCAACACCTTTGGGCCAAACCCTAACATCGGATGCAATATTTGCATGTCCAAGGTTTGATTCACCCCGACTAAGATTAGCACTACCAAAGACAAACATTGCGGCTCATCTCCAAGCAATGAGAAATTTGGACTTGACGTCATTGATGCAATACACTGGGTGTTCACCCGCACAATCGTCTCGCCTAAATAGGAAATTTCCGCACGACGCTTGCGACCCATGCCAAAAATACCCAACAAAGCAAGCAAAAATATAGAACAACAACAAGAATTTAAAAATAAAGTAAGACAATTTTCTAGTCTTATATGTCCAAAAGAAAATCGAAAGAAAGAAGAAACATGTATATACCCGTTAATGGAGTTCAAGGAGGAAAAACTACCACGCCCGCACTTTTCATTTAACCGTTAATGACTGAGGAAACCTTGCGCGAAAATACCCGGACAAACCACCCATCACGTTTAAATTTCATGGGCTTCAAATAAAGGGCCAATTTAGGCGCAAATAAACCTTTAGCATGAGGAGGGGGATAAAAAAAGTAAATATTTTGGGCTTAATGTAGTGTTCAAGAATTACTATGAAAAGGTTTTTTTTTTTTGTAAATCAATTTATGTTAATGGTCTAGTTTGTATACTTTCCACTATATGATATTCTTATATATACAAGGTATATGCGATTTAATGCCATTAATAAAAAAAATAGTACTATGAATAAAAAACTAAAAATAAGAAGTTTTCTTTATTAGTGATAACAAATTTAAATACATCAAAATATATTAATTACTTTTCAGAAAGTTTTGACATACTCAACTGCATTAAATCCATAAACAACGTATATTACTACTTGTATAGTATATAATATATTATTTTAAAGAAATATATATGTATTAACTATTATATACTATATATAATATATTCTTATGTATATTGATAATGCATAATTAGTTATTCATTATATATATATATATATATATATTTGAGCATATATTATTGTATTCATATTTTAGTGTATGGATGAAGCAAATATATTACTCATATATTATTTATACATTAATATCATATATCCAATTTAAATTTACATTGAGTTAATTTTTCTATTTCATGAAAGAGCGAGAGAAAAATTGAAGAATAAATATAGAAGCCAAGTTTTAAGGGATTGAGTGTCAATTATTAACTAACATTTCTATTTTAGTGAGACTTCATAATTAATTATGATTTTTTAATTTTATATATATAAGATTATATTCAATAGTGTCTAGATTTTTTTTGATTTATTGTTATATTAAAAATTTAAAACATATATTCATATAATTTTCTTAAAATAATTGTAACTTTTAAAAATACCTTTTAAAAATTGTATTTGTGTAAGAAACTCAATATTTCACCTAGCCATTCACATAAACGCCTTATTTAAAATGGATTCAATTTTCCTTAAATTTGCTGGCTCTTAATTTTTCCTTCTAGCACTTAAGTGACAAAACAATAATAAAAATACCCTCTAATAGAAAAGAAAAATCGTATGGCAAGAATAAAATTCGCAAAGCATAGATTTGCACAAAGACGCTTGTGCCCGATAGCATAAGTTGCTAAATATAATTAGTGCTTGGTAGGCATAAAGTCATGTTATCAACTTCGTGCCTACTTCTTCTCAAGTTATAGACACAAGTTCACTATATGAAATTATGTCTACCGAATATAAATTAGTGAATACGAACGTCTATCCATGTAATAACAAGTTCAATAATATGAAATTATGCATACTGCATACATAAAGCAGAACATGAACTTACGCCTAAAATGCTATAAGGTGCCTACGCAAAACGAAATTTCAGGCTTGCGGCGTAAGTTCAATTGCATGAATTTCTGACTATCGGCACAATTTCAATAACATAAAAATTATGCCTATCTGTGCACAAGTTACCTATATGCAAAAGTTCATGCATCTACCGAACTTATAACTTCTTAGGGCTAACTCATGCCATCCAAATTTTTTACTTTAAAATTTTTAAAAATATAAAAACAGAAAAAAGAATATTAAGTTATAAAATTTCAAATATTAAAAATTTAAAATTACTAACTGTAGAGACAAAAATTGCTACCACCTCGAAAGAAAACTTGATATTTTACCAGCAGTTTTGGGGGGCAAGTCCAATAACATCCTCACTGTATTGGGCCTTGACCTGCTTTTGCTGGGTTTAGATTTTGGATCTGAAAGTGCCGGTGTTCAAAAGTGCTCATCTTCTCGATTTTCCGGGAAACGAAGAAAAAAGGAAGAAGCAGAAGCGGCAGAGACGGTGAATAGAAGATGATATACAGAAAATGGAGTTTGCTAACTGGGCCAGCAGCTATGCTTGGCGCAGTCGTCGGTACAATCGTCGTCACCAATCTCCTCGTCGAGAATGTATGCCCTAGTCTTCCTTTCCTTCCATTCTTACTTTCTTCTGTATTTATCTTTTTAAGAAAAATTGTTCCTAATTTACCTTCAAATGGAAATTCACACCATTATCGGAATTGAATGGACCGAAAATAGAAATAGCTGATTCTTATGTGATAAGTTATATGGTATTGAGGCTTAATTGATTTATAGATTGATCGATTTGTCATTTCTTCTCGACCATATGGAAGTGTTTTATTAGATGTACTGATATTAGAGATCTTTACCATATTAGTCCCATTTGATTATGAAGGACCCTATACTTTCCGGGGTCCTCTAAGTCGAGGCTCATTTGCATATGAAGGCCTTGGATTCGAGTGTTATTTCAATGTTCTATCCATGCATGTTGCTTCCTGAGGGGGTGGTAATGGTTTAATAAAAAGCTTCTTACTGAGCTATAATTTGACACCTATTAGGAGATTATTTATCAGTTCCATAGAGGTAAGAGCGGGTGCCAATGAAATCGACTGCTAATTCCCATTTTAGAATTATTACCTCTATGTATGATAAGCGCAAGCTCAATTGCAGGGTGCCAATAAAATCGAGTGTTAGTTCCCATTATATGGAATTAACAGATCGACATGCTAGCTGATGTTTATTTTGAAATCAATAATTTTTGCAAAAACATTTCAACATATTTATTTATTTTATTATTATGAATCAATCGTGATTACTTTTGATTGTGGCTTTCCATGCTTGAAGAAAAACCATGGCGCATATCGTCTAAACCATCGATTGGGAAACACAGAGGTAAAAGGAACCATTAAAATGGAATATAGGGTCTGGCTCAGGCTTGTAGATAGTGTCCATTTGATTTGTCTAAGAAAAAGAAAAAACGAGTTAAGTCATTCTAAGCATGGTAAAACGAGTTAAGTCATTCTAAGCATGGTAAGGAAAGGGAAAAAGCATAAAACTTTTTAAGTCCTCTGGTTTCTGGTTGGAAGATCATGAAGTTTTATGAATATGGGATGAAGATGATCATCACAATCAAGTTTATGTAGCACGAGCTTGTACCTAGTCCTTAGAGTTGTTAGGTTGTTAGTTTCTGAAGTTCTTTCTGCTTGGCTTTAGTTCGCCAGTTTTGTTATTTACACCAATTCCACTGCCAAGTTAGTTATGATTTGTCATGCCTCTGTCACATGTAGAGCCCCTATATGTAGCTAGGATTGCATGTGATTGGGGATCAAACAAGTTTATTCTTCATTTCGGTCCTCCTGAAGATTCATAAACCTACAATACCTGCGCTAACCCATGGTAAGAGTGCAACACGTGATGTGTAGGCACACGCTACGGGTTCAAACTTCTTGCAGTAGACAAGCCTGGTATTCATGTGAAAAAGGGTAGAGAGGTGAGCCTATTATTTACCTAACTGCGAACCGTGAGCTACTGGTGCTCTGGGACTTCTTGGTTATCAAAAACAAAAGAAGACTCGTATAACCTATCCCAACCAATCTGGATTAAAGTATAGTGGACTGATTGAATGTATGTGTTTAAGTATGCATATGTCTATGTGTATAATTGCAGTTTACATTTAAAATCCTAGTGGATCTGGGCACTTTTTATGCTTTTCATCGTGTTGACAATACGATATCATAAGGATGAGTAGAGGAGTGTACAGTAAGTTTTCTTTTGCTCACTTTTGGGGTGGCTGGTACGTCTTCTAGAGAAAAAGTATACATATCTGATGGTTGGCTTGCTGCACACTTGTGTCTTTATGGGGTTCGGATATTATGATATCCTTCTGTCCATCTGCTATATCTTATTCAAATTTTAACTTGCAGGACCTAGCCTTTAAGCCAGATCCAAGGAAGCAAGATAAAGCGCTTTCAACCAAGTAGAGAGGAAGGATCTGTGTCAAGCTTTGATGGTTTAAGGTTTACTCAAGTTGGATTCATCTGTAACTTGCATAAGTTTCTGTTCGGACACAGCATTTCAGTCCAATAGAATGGATAATTTTGGTTAGCAAGAATGAAACAAAGTGTTTCATTTGATGTCTTGCTGGCTATTGGTGTACACTTTTCAAGTTTAATCGATAGCCCCAAACAAATATTGATGGGGCTTTTTCACCAGTATGATGCTTTTATTCAGGTTATGGATAGAAAATGTGAGAAGACCCTAGAGATATGCCAGATAAAGTTAGATGTGTCTGGACCATATTCTTTGGTTTATGATATTTTTCAAGTCTGATAGATATATGAAAGAACCTAGACATATGCCCTAAGTTGAGATTGATGGAAAACTGTTTATGTAGGTTGTGATGTCTGTTATTTTTGCAAGTTCCATTCTACGAGTAAACTTATCAATAGAAACTATGCACAAACTATAGACGAACTGGATGATAGAGAACTGACTAAGCATTGTTTACATGATGAATAGTAGCAACAAGTGTCTGTAAGGATGCTGTTCCCTGGTATTTTGTTCTTTGGAAAAATGAATTTTAACTTGCAAACAGGCCAAAATGTTTGAAAATTGAAAGAAAAAAAAAAGGTTATGGTAAATGATGGCCTATATTATATTTTCATTTTTCATGAAACCCTGAAACAAAAGAGAACCTTGCAGTTTACAATTTATTCCAAAAATCTAGAAGGGAAGGGAGAATGTTATACATGAAGTAGAGATGATTTATTGAGCCGACTCTAATTTATGTGCAGCAATGGTGGGCCGTCAATAGTTACGTGGAATAAAACTGATTAATATACCATCTCATAATTTTTATCCTGTATTCTTCACCCAGATGATTATATGTAAAAATGTTGCGGGGGAAGAATTCTCTGAGGTAAGAAACTGATGCATGTCCCCATCTCAACTGCTGACCAAAGTTTCCATCATTAAATCATTCCAAGAGTCTATTGACCAGGCAAGCACCAATGCAGACAATCATTTTGAACTTTGTGTGTTTATTTCCTCCAGCAAATGGCTGGAATTGCCTGTAGACTCCAGGGTGACCATCTGGCCGAAGCAACGAAAGCAGCTGCAGTGTCGAACAATTTTACTGTCAACCCAACTTCTGGACTTATTCTCAATGTTTCTCAAATTCATCCAACTCAATTTTATGCATTACCTCATCGATGTCTCTAATGTCAATCTCACCTTCTTTGAAGGGTCCTGTTCTATTACAATAACCTCCGTTGTTCCATTCACCATTCTCGAAGTGATCAGGCGTTGTGGTTCTAAAGAAAGTAGACGCCTTGTGCTTTGATCTTGTGATGTGTTTCAGAGTCGAGTTCAGTGCTTTACGATATGCATATTCAAATCCCACTTCAGTTATGTTCTGCTATGGCAGTTGTGGCAACCAACAATTTTATTGTTCTCATAGTAAACTGCAGTTTTCAGGTACCATTTCCCTCCAGCAATAACTACATAATCAAAATTGTCAAATTGTCTAGTCCAAACATCATCGAATTTATCAAGAGGAGCTGGATTGTATCTGTTGAAACTCCATTGTCATCTTCGAAAATAGTGGCTTTTACAAGAAAAGGTGACCATACCACTGAAAGAGTTAAGTCGTGGGTTGGAAAATACCATCTTCTGCTTTTGTATTGCTTGTCATGATACACCTCTTCACCTTCTTCCTCCTGCACGGTGGCTTAAACATGAATCCAGATATCGAATTTGCTGATCGTATTGTGGACAACCCGATATAACATAACTAGAATGTGTATTACGGTCTTATATGGAAAAATTGTTATAGCAATTCACCTTTTAGAGTTAATTTCACGTGTGATCATAACAAAATACTTTTGTCACATTAAAGTAGTTAAATTTTCTCTCAATAGTCACATAAATAGTTTTTTAGTCACATTAGTGAAGTTGAATTATGTATGAATTAATTAGAATAACAACAAGAACTCATTGATTTTCTTGGTCAAAGGACATCATCACCCTACACGTGAGATGGAACAATAAAATGTGAGCAATATGCATAGTAGATGGACTAGATTGGTATGAAAATAAGTTTTAACCGATGAATAACTTGAAATGAAATATTTCAACTGGAAAATAGTTTACCAGTTGCCCAAAGACAAATATTGCCCAGCTGAGAGTGACAGTACTTATAAAAGCAGTGAGCCAATAACCAATATGACAAGGTTTGCTGGTGTCCCAAGGAAGGCCCAAATTTATCATCTGGAACAAGACTATCCAACAAATGTAGTGTAAAATTAATAGGGATAAAAATCTTTTTTTTAAAGATGTATATTGACCATTTAAGAGCAATTATTGATGTTAAGAAGTAATATCTAAGCCATGACATGGCAGTTTTACCAGCTTGCAAGTTTTGGACTTTACCATCATTTCAAGAATGACTTAAACAGAACAAAAGCTGTAAAGCAAAGATCAATCACAGATGAAGGATCCAACAGAAGGCACCAACAGAAGACCTTTTGTTTTGAAACTTTCGCTCTTTTATCAAAGGTAACTCCACTAATATGTTACAAATTTATAAATTTAGAATCTAGTAACTCTAAAGAGATAGAATCTAGAACCCATAGATTTCAAATAATGAATCAAACCTCTGATTGGAAAATCCTTTCACAATGCTTTGAGGGATTGGTCGTGGTCTTAAAAGCAAAGAAAGCAATCTATTTGATGTTCTTCTAAAAGAGACAAAATAGCTATGCCGCAAAGTCAGCACCACCTCTTCTATCTCCTATATTCCTATGTCACCTTCTTGTTCTATATTGACGCCTTCATTCAGACACTAAACAGTCTAATTAGGCATAGTTCCTCCTAATGCACCTTCTTGTTCTATGTTGACGTGTTCATTTAGACGCTAACATTCTAACTGAATTAGGCATGGTTTCTTTCTTTAAGGGTTATTGCCTCTCTCATCTTAAGCTTGAGACCATCCAAGCAGGCTTTTAATTAATTTACTCTTAAGTTCTTTTTATTTAGTCTGGGTTTGCTTTTCGCGTTCACTAGCTATGTCCTAGTTCGGTAATTGTGTTGCACGATTAATTAACAAATGGAATCCATAAATCAAAGAATCTCTATAGCTCTCTCTTTGAGCTTCCCATGCCATCCACTCCACAATCCACATACACGACCACTTCAAAGTACCAGACTCACCCCAAATTAGAAATAGCTCAAAGACCAGAAAAATAACGCTACACAACGAAATTTATAGCAGTTAGTTGAGCATAACCCTCGATATTCTAGTGGTTGAAGCCAGAAATGTACCTGGGAGAGAATGCAGAGCAATGACTGTACATGATTGCGCATAATTGAGTCGCCAATGAAGGCTAACGATTTGTGTCAAAGGTCATATCAAGGAACCTCTTGGGATTGAACTTAGGTAGCTCATTACCCTGGTTTCCATCTCCAGTAGAGATAAGCAGTATCAGGCCTCCCATTTCTCATACAATTTTGGTGAGCTTCAATGGAATAGCAAGTGTGATTAGTGTAAAATGGACCAGTTGGATCTGGTACCCATTCTCCTCTATATAAATCACATTTTCCTGCAAAAATATGGACTATCAGGTCAATAACTCTTCATATCATCCTGACATGGTAACCTGTAATCAGTTAAATTGCACTTAAGAGAATACAAATTCTTTAGCACTATCAGTTGGCAGTGAATATATCTTAAATCCGACATGAAAACATATATTGTGAGGGATCAATGAATCCCATCAATGACAACTCAAGCACCACTCAATCAGTCACCAAACTCACAATGCAATCTTGTTTTTTTGTTCTAGAGTTTTAAGTTCTATACATCATCTGTGTATATAATATAGTTACACTATCAAAATCACCCAAATAATATCTCCAAGTAAACCTCCTCACTTCCATTCTGCTGCAAAATTTTCATTATATATCACGGACATACTATATCAGAAATGATAAACAAGTACAAGTACTTAAATCTCCAAATTTCAAGAAACAGAAAGACTTTCATTAGATTAAAATTATTAACTTTGGTTATCCCTGTAATCCGTCTTTCACAGTTGATCCTTTTTCCCATTTCTTAAGGGCTTTTCTTCACAGTATGGTAGAATTTCTAGAAAGACTTGGTTTTTAAGCTCCAACAAACAGAAAATCAAGGTCGAATATTTCTCTTAAAAAAAGTGAAAGAACCCACGTATATCCTACAACAAAATCCAAATAACAACAACATATCCAGTCTGGTCCCAGAAGGTAGGGTGTGAGGAGTGTAGACCTTACCCCAACTTCTGTTGATATACCCTTAGCTCAAAAGAAATGTATTCGCGATAGGATTACAACAAAATCCAAATGTATGAAAATAATAAGAAAAAGGAAGATCTTTCAAGAATCAATATTTTTGGTAGTGGTGTATTGTTTGAACTTTACCATTTCGTGAACTTTGGTCCATCGCATTCACCGTAAGATTACCGGATTCCGGCGGCAGCAATGTTCTTCCGGGACAAAACCTGTGTCAGAAACCTCTACAGGAGAAAATTGCACAAAGCTGGAGAAGAAGAGACGATAAGCAAGACCCATCAACAGAAAACATACAGCAAACTTTTACAAAAATCACTGAAAATTGCTTCTTATTAACGTTGTTGCGTAACTATGATTTTGAGTCTCTGAAACTGAAAGTGTCACTAAGATTTGAAAACAATGATAATAGCACTAAAATATTAATCTCCCCTGCAATGGAAAAAGAGCAAAGATTGATGATTGTGTAATAATGGTATAAAAAAGTGTGACAAATTGGAGTGTTCATCCCAACTCTGAACTAACAGTAAGCAAGAAAGGAGGGAAAAGGGGGTTTCTGTTGGGAAATTTGAAACAGATAAACAAAAGGACGAAGAAACAAAAGGAAGAGAAAGGGGTATAAAAGGAATATAAAAACATTCACCTAAAAGCGACGTGGTGGACTAGCGTGTCTTCTCATGTTGCAACTCCTCATCACCCCTTTGCACTTTAACCTTTTCTTTTCCCCTTCCTACATCCACCGATTGGGGGCGCATGGTTGAATTTGAATCGATTTTTAATTAAAATTAATTTAATTAATTTTTAAATTTTATCCAAAAATAATACCAAAGTATTACAAATCTTAATAATTTCAAAATTTAAAATATTAATTTTAATTAGTTAATGATAATAAAGATAATAAAAAAAAATGCAGTATATGATATAACTGTTTCAAGTGAATATTAAGAATGAACAAATTTCTCTCTACTATCTTCTATTATTTTTCATTATTGTTTCAAAATTTTAGTGTGTTTAAGTTGCATATCGTAGGTTTTCATTTAACATGCCTAATATCTACAAAATAATATATAACTTTATATGCAATAGTCAACCCTTCAAAAATCAAAGCCTTATAAGCACGACAGTTGTTAGACAGATATCTTAATAAAGAAAATTAAAAATCTAATACATCATCACACCATAAATTAGACAATTAGACTTAGAGTATTAGGTTTGGACATATTCTTTAAGAAATAGAATGTAAAAGTATTTTAGGGCATGTGAAATAAAGTGTACTAAAAATCAAATTAATGATTAAAAAGAAAAAATATATTATTGATTTTAATTTTCAAATATTAATATCTTAATTACTATTTTATTCAAATAATTATAAAATTTATCATTCGATGGTTGGAAGCGCATTTTCTCGCTACAGCAGGATGACCTCAGAAACTCACACGAAACCGAGAATAACAAGAGTGTCGCAGCCTCCTGGATATGGAGATCCTTATTCTCGAACTCGAGTAATCTGCTATATTCCCTCATGAGAGGGACAATTATGTTTGTGCTCACTTTTCTTACTTCTGCCCAATATCCCCCTCTCTTTAGAAAGCGTAAAATGCAATTTTCATTTTCCAAAGCTAAAATTCGATTTCGAGCGAAGAGTCATAGGCTAAATTGTGAGTCACTTCTGGGCCAAGGCTCCGACAGACCAAGCCCGAATGAATCTTCTGATGAGGAGTTTGATGGGCTGGAAGGGGCCGGAAGAGGAAGTGGCTGCCCTCCACTTGGTTATTTCTAATTTTCTTTTAGTATAATCAAAATCAAATCAAATATTATCGATTTTTAAAATTTAAAATCAAATTAAATCAATTTAAATTAAATATTAATTTTTTATTTTTTTTATTTTTTTTATTTTTTTTATTTTTTTTATTTTTTTTATTTTTTTTATTTTTGTGGTGGTTATTTTCTTGTTGATTAAATTTAAATTCACGTGTTACCGTGACTGTAAAGTCTGAGGCAACGGTTCAAACAGAGCCTTTAACAAGTTTGGGTGGTTATTATATTAGTATATTTATATAATATTGTTATTTAATGTATTAACGCTTTTATTATTATTTAAATTTATTATATTATATTATTAAATTTATATTATTAGTACAAGTAAACTAACACGTACGCAGCGAAATTAAAGGGTCTTGTGCAACTTTTAGATTATCGCAAGCGCAATCTTTGACCCTTCATCGACAACCTCTTAATAATGGAAAAGTCTTGTACAGTTGATTGGTGTTGGTTGTACTTGTTATTTTAATAATTATATTTATCTTTGTTTAATATTTTTTTGACAATAATTTCATATTTTTTTCAAAATGAATATAATATAATTAAATAACTAATTAAAAATATATTATAAAAAAAAAAAAACCCCAAAAACAAAAAACAAACAATATAAAAAATATAAAAAATATATTATAATATAATATACTTTCTTCGCTTTAATTTATTTGTTCGATTTGATTTGTTATAATTTAAAATAAAAGACTTTTGAATTTGGTGGTCTTAAATTAAAGATATGTGGAATATATCAAAATGTTCTTTAATCTTGTGATTTTAAATATATCGATGGAAGGTTGAAATTAAAGAGTTGTAAAAGAAGAAAAGGACATTATTTCTAAAATCGTGTAAAACGAAGTAAGATAGACAAATTGAAATGGAAAAGTAATATGTTGTTACGGAACTATATGTAACAATCACCAAACAAGGTACTCCTCGTTTTGACTTCGACATCGTAGTTTAAAAATAAAGAAGACTTATGAATTTTTTAAACTCTAAAATAAAGAAATGTAAAATGTATCAAAACGCCCTTAATCTCATAAGCCTTAAACATGTTATGTAGAGAATTGAAATTAAGAAATTATTAAAAAAAGATTTTTTTTTTTAAAAATATTTTTAATTTTTTTAATTTTTTTAATTTTTTTAATTTTTTTAATTTTTTTAATTTTTTGTTTTTTTATAATTTGATATATGAAATTCACCACCTCACCTGATCAGTATTCTTCTTTGGTACATACCTAATCAGTATTCTCACTGCTTAAAAATGTTTTCACATATAGAAATTTCTTTGAGTTCAAACTCGATACTACTCATTAAAGGTAAATGAATTCCTTTCATCCATTATAACTTCCTTTGATCTAATTTGCTTCTAAATCCTCAAGTTGAGAAGGAAAAGTGAGACATACAAATAAGGGCAAAATCATAATTTATAAATTACAATGAAGATTCAATTAAATTTTTCAAAGAAAAATCATGCGTAGAAAATTAAATAAATAATAACTTTTTTATATGTATATGAAAATTATAGTGAATCTCCTGACATAATATAAATTTTTAGTACAAGTGATAAATATAATTTAGATTATAAGTTCAAATCTTTATCATATTTTGAATTTTAATGCTAAAATTCATAGCGGGGAATTATAATCATGATTTAGACTTTTCAAGGTTATGTCTATTTAAAATCTAGTGCTAGCTTACGAAGAAAATTGATTTAATTGAATATGTACGTTTCTCGAATTGAATGGTATTCATAGCGGGGAATTATAATCATGATTTAGACTTTTCAAGGTTATGTCTATTTAAATCTAGTGCTAGCTTACGAAGAAAATTGATTTGACTCCGGAATGTTGCATACGTTTCTCTGAATTGAATGGTATAACAACAACATAAATGTGTGTATGCAATTTTACATCTATTTTATAAAATTAGAAAAACTAAATTTCAATAGACTGAAATGATATGTTAATCATTAAATTCATTCTTAAAACAACATTAAATTGATTATGTAAAGAAAATATGAAGGACAAAATCTAGTACTAATGTTTTGTCCAGAAACAATTCCGAAATTTAGAGAAACAAGAGTTAAAAGCATCAATATTCATCTGAATTTGAACACTGATTCCATAAATTATTTTGAAACCAACAAAATATTTATAAGGATGTATGAAAAAATTGATATACCACAAAAAACTTATAGTTAAAAATATTATTAGAATCACTATAAGAGAAAAATTATTCAATTTCAAAAGTACCCTTGTTGAGGGTGGGGATAAGTTTGGTGAGAATGACTGTTACAAAAAACACACCTGGAAAAAGGAGTGCAATCAAGCTGCAAAGGCCTTCTTGAGACTTCTTGGAAGGCCGACTCTTGAAGCTAAACAATCAATGTCTGGTGTGGATATTCGTCAATCAGTTCCTACCCTCTCAGACAAATAGATTAGAGTGTCGAGATTTAAAGGAAGACCGATGTTAAGAGAAATTGAGAGTAACAAAAAGAGAGTGAGTGAAAGCTTGATTGCACATATGAAAGTTATTACAAAAAGACAATATGATGTCGAGAGGAAGAGACACCAATATAGAGAATTGTTTACTTTCTTGAATATTTGACTACTTGATTCCCAAATAATTCTTTACAAAGAAAAAATAAAAATTACGTGATTTTACATAAATAAGCTAGAAAATCATAAAGTAAATACGAAAATACAACTACTCTATATTTATATTGAAAGAAACCTATACTTCTACAAAGAAAAAGTTGATCCAAGCAGTGGTGCTTAAAGGGGTTGCATCCTCATTTTGGTATCGCTGATTCGGGCATTGCACACGGGCTATACGCCGGTCACATCATCAGGCTGTGCAACTGCACACCGGGTGCCGCTCGCCGAGGGGGCACTATTGGCATTTGCCTCATAGTGGGATGTTGGCGAGGGCTATCGATTGAGAGATATAGGTACAAACACTTATCATTTGATGTGATTAAGATCATAAGGCTGCCCATGGAGAAGCGTTTGAGCTTGTTAGGGCACCATGTGTAACACCTCAAATAATTTAAGCGATAAATTTGTACTTTGAGGTAGTACTAAGTGTACTTAATATTAAGAAGGAAGTATTATGATTTATTTGAGTCACTCAAGATCGTATCTAAGATTGGATGTCAAATCAAGTTAGAACGAAATTTGGAAAAGTTATCACAAAATTTCCTTCTTGAGATTTCCAAATTCTGTGTCAAATGTCTCAAAGCTATTCTTCCAACTTATAAGGAGTTAGGGGTGTACAACCTACCAAATTAAAGGTCTATGAGTCTAGCTTCCAACACATTAAATCGCTCTCATCAATCCAACTTCTGAGTAGGGAGATATTCGCGTTTTCGCGAGACCGCGCAAGCACGCACGTCGCAAGGGTCTAAGGCGGTGGGCTATTTAAGTCCCTTTTTGGTCGGTTTGCTTCTTCATCCAAATCTATTTCCAGAAATTCTCTTCGTGATAAACCTCTCTCCGACTCATTCTTAAGTGTTCTAAGTATTCTTAAGGTAGGGAATCCAAAAGTTTAACATGATTTTACAAGTTTCGAAAGACTAAATTGTGTGTGGGCTTTATATTTTAGTGTCTTTTCCTGTGCTTTGTGGTTGTTTCATGGAGAAGTTGTTGGTAAGAATTTTTCCTTTTGGTTTTCTTTTAGTATTTAAGGTTGATTGTAGGTGTGTTAACACTATTAGGTTGTTGTCTCGAAGTTTCTACCATCGACCTGTGATGAATCTTCTCGAAGCAAGATTTGTTTGTCTTGTTTCATTGTTGAGTTGTGTTGGCCGCGTTATGGAAGAATCGATGCTCTTAGGTAGTAACTTGAAGCTCATAAAGGTATATATTTGTCTTAGCTCGGGCCCGCTGAAAATCTAAGGTATGTTAGACTTGTTCCTCCTTTTGCTCTGCATGAATTCAGAAAGCCATTGTTGTCTCTGTGTTGATGTGTTTATTGGCTATTTTGTGAAGGCCTGTATTATATTATCATTGAACTCTTGTTATGTTGTTTTATGGTGATAAATGTGTGTAGGAGTTACTGGTTTGGTTGGTGCCTCGGGCTTGAGTGGAGAATTGTAGTCATGGCAAATTATTAGGTTAATGTCGAGAGGCCGAATGGAGGCACGTGGTTCTTGTAGAGATTTATGGGCTACTTGTGTAAATAATATCAGGTGATGAATTTTACAAGTGAATGAGGGTTTAGAGTGGTTAAGATCAATGGTCTCCGATGATCTTTTTTTGTTATATTAGAGTCGGCGGTGTCGATGGCACGTTACGACCGTGGTGACGCCGGGTCAGGCTTGGTCATGTCCCTTGCTGTTAGTGGTGAGTAGAGTGAATTATGGGTCGTTTGTGTAAAGTTTGGGGATCAATCGGTTGGAATGATGATCCTTAGCTCGATTAGTGGCTCGTCGGTGGTCGAACAAACATGAAAGAGTAGTGTTGTGATAATCGATTGCTGGGGTTCGAGAGCCTAAGTATGGGCTTGAGCATGTATTATTATTATTGTTGATTGTGAATTGTAATTTTGTGTGTGTTGTGTTTGATGTCTTGTGGCTTGTGGATAACCTTGCATGCACAAGAGTGAGCGGGGCCGGATTGAGTTCAAGGAGTGAAATGGCCTACTGTAATACCCCATAAGTGTCTAAGACTAGAATCGGAAATTTAAAATGATAAGAAGCGTAAAATCTAAGATTTACTCGAACGAATCGTGGTACGAGTCGTTGGAAGGTGTAACGCCCGTGGGAACCACCCGAAGCATCGATTCTCAGCAGAGATTCAGTGGTAATGGGGTCCAAGGACGACCCTTGTTTGATGTAATGGGTCAGACGCCATGTCGTTATTGGTATCTGTGGATGCCAGGGAGGTAGGATGGAACGAATCGTGGTACGACTACCGTGAGGAGCCACGGTCATGGAAAGTGCTCACAGAAGGTGCAAGAAAATTTCATTGCAGGTAACTTGACAGACCAACGACCCGTGATTTGGAGGTAAGAGTCAATGTTGACTCATGGTGGAAGTCTCTGCATGGGTACGGTGAGCCGGGCAGACGACGAGAGGACACACCCGTCGTTGTGTCGAGTAATGATCCATTTTGTCGAAGTCGTCATACGCAGTGACCCGAGAATTTAAAAAAATGCCGGGAAGGAAGTACCGTATTCGTGGTATCAAGGACGACTCGTATTGTTCGTGGTCACCGGAAGAGTTTTCTGCATTTTTCATTAAGAGTATTTTCGTACCCTAAGCTTTCCATAGGTCCTAAACTACGTCATTTTAAGCTTAGTTAGAAGGATTTTACGTGATAATCATATCCTAAGCCTTACCATTCCGTGCATGCAAGTTTAGAGTTCTTCATTGGAGATCAAACTTGAGGAAATTTCCCAATTTTTCTCCAATTTCCTTTTAGGCTTTCAAGAGGGGAGTGTGAATCATATTTTTCAGGTATGTAGGGCTATGAATGAGAGTTCCTTTCACTCTCATGCTAAAAAATTCTTCTCAATTTCATGAATTTAAATTCTAGATTCAAGTTCATGATCTTATGGGGTTTATTCCTAATTTTGTGAAATTCTCTATTATCTATCTATGGGCCAATTCCCTTCATGTATCAAATCATGTTTAAGATCTATAAGCTAATTTTATATCTATTTTGATTATTAATTCATAGTTTCAAATTTTAATTAAATTATGCCCAATCGTGCAAGCTTCATGAAAAGTCAAGTTATGATTCTATTATAATCTTGATTTTATTAAGTCTAAATTATGATTTATGATTCATGTTATGATTTCTCTTCAAGTATTCTTCATGGATTTATGAATATCAAGTGTATGGATTTTCTCAAATATGCATGTTCTTCGTCGTTAAAGAATTTATGACTTTGGCCGACTCACGGGCCTTATTTCATGGCTAGTTCACGTACTTCAAGCATGTCTATGATTATCACGATTTAAACTATCCCATGAATCTCATGTATATTTTTCCTACTTTGATATGAGCAATATATATATTTTGGGAGTCGTATTTAACACCAAGTAGGCTCGGGGTCCAAGCATATCCCATGTCTCAGAACTACGTGTCAACGTAACCACGATGGAACCTCCCTTGAGACTATCCCTTTTGCCCAAATGGGCCTTTCATGAGTGATATCACACCTTTTTTCATGGTTCTGCCCTTGGCAAGGTACGAACACCCTCCCGACTAGGGTTTACAGGTGGGCTCCAGGTGTACTCTTATGGGGTAATGTCGGTTATAAGAATCTCCCACTGTTCCTCATGATTTATGCATTGTCATGTTTATGTTAATTTGGCTCAAGTTATGCTTTATAAAGTTTCTCTTATGACTATGATTATGATTGGATTATAAATGGTTTGAAAACATTGAGCCTCTATGTTTACATTGTGATATTTACTACATGATCATGTTGTTCTACTCTTATATATTTTAGCTGTCCGTTCTTACTTATCTTGGATACTCAGTACATTCCAAGTACTGACCGCATACTCCATGCTGTATCGTGTCATGATATAGGTCTGAGGGATCAGTCTCAGTCGCATCATTAGTCTTGTTTTCCTCTCAGACCTACTTTAGTCAGCATTGGTGAGTCCTCATCCTTCGAGGATATTCAGTTATCCATTGTTATGTTATTTCAGTTACAAACTTTTGTCGAGCTAGTTGGGGATGCTGTCCCATCAGCTCATCAGTTATGTTAGAGGCTTTTAAGATAATATGTAGAAAATCTGCTAAACAATATTGATTCGATTTTAGATTGTTATGGATGCAGAATTCTGCTTAAGTATGTTTTATCATTTCAGTTTCTGCTTGTTGTATGTTCTTAGCTACTACCTTAATGCCATGGATCGACTCAGAGCCTCTCGAAATTTCTTGTCTCGTGTCTCTATTGGGGCCTATATTCAGGTCGTTACACCCACGGGGTTGAGAATGATGTCCTCCGTAGTATCGAGTTGAGACATGATTTGAAAGTGGTCCGATATGTCTGAACCTTCCTACTATCACGATTGATTCTCCCGAATGGATGAGCTCTGCTAACTGTGTGCAGCCGAGAGAGGATCCGGCAGTGCTTGTTTAATGATGTTGATTTACTGGTGTTTATTTTTGATATGCTTGGCATTATATTGTGAGCTGCTCGTGTTATCTGTTATCTGATAGCAGTGGATGCTAGATGTTGGCTGGTGTTAGCTAAGGCTATTGAGAGGTCTAGAGGCGATAACAGGTGAGCTGTGCGGGCTAGGTGCTGCTTGTTGTTATTACTTTTAGACTTGCCGGGCTTACGGGGGTCAGGTAGGTTCTATTTGTGTGTTTGATTGTACTTGCCAAGCTTATGGGGGCCAGGTAGGTTCTGTATATTTACTTAAGAGTTTCTCCTCTTGCGATATTCAGTATATCTGTTGATCTCTAATCTGAGTCTTGTAGTTGTTTCTGCCTTTCATACTCGATACATTATTGTACTAACGCCCTAGTCAGGGCGCTGCATTCATGCCTATAGGTGATGGTGAGCTGGTAGATCGAGTTCTTGGGTGTTGAGTGGAGTTCCAACTGAGTTAGTGCACTCCAGGTCTTTCGGAGTCGCCAGATGTTTGAGTTAAGGGTAGTTCGGGGCCCTGTCCCGATCATTTAATTACTATTGTATTCATAAAGACTTGTAGACGTCGTTGTGGTGTTAATATGTTGTTGAAGTCCAGTTAGGCCCAACTGTGTAGTTTTTTTCCATACCGTGGCCTTGATGGCCTATTGTACTTATTTTTGGTTGGTCAGGTGAGCCAACTTCCGCTTCAGTCTATCGTTTACTCTAATTTTACTTGTATTGTAATGCCGAACCTCATCGGTTCTGGCCTTTGTTTTATATTTGGGCGCCACATATGCTCATTCAGGGGTGGCACCAGGTGCAAGTCACGCTTCTCCGGGTTTGGGATGTGATACCATGGAACGCAACCAAAGGGTTAGGGGCATGACTATAAAGCCACCCATGACAAATCTAATGAACAGTATAATATTAAAGATCTTCTAGATTTCATATTGAAAGCACCCAAATTAAACCATGAAAAGATATAAAGCGATTATTGTATCAAATGTAGAACCCTTTAAGATTTGGATCGAATCCCACAAGGAATAAGGTGAAAAATTCGCGACGCTAGTGTATGACCAATATAAAGTCTATGTTTCTAAGAGGAAAGGGGATAATTAATAATTTTGATTAAAACTAAAGATTTGGTATCGAATTAAGTTTAATAAATAAGGTTGACTAGGGTTTTTTTTTTCTAACGAGAAGTAATGCTATTGGGTCTATTTTATAGATTTTTTACTTCATAGAAATACATGATCATAAGTGATGAGTCTCATATTCATCTATAGTCTTTCGACCTAATTAGAGGAATATCACTCCAAGTCCTTCCGGCACTGGAGTATCAACTAACAAACCCTTATCCGAATATTATATGTTGATTTTCCTCGCGGGAGCTCAAGTCATCAAATGAGGATTAATAACCTCAAATCCCCGATATTTATCCTCTTTCCTTATTTAAATTTCTTTAGTCAAGCAAATTAAGAATAAAGACATGCTTTGATGTTTGTAACCACCAAATCAGTTAAGAGCAAAAGAATGAATAGTAATCACATAATAACTTACTTTTAAAAAATGCTACGTTAGAAGATCCAATAACATAGCCTTCATATTAGGTCCACAACCCTAGATGGAATTCAGCCGCTCACAATAAAATTAATTAAACTTAGGAAGAGTAAAATAATATGAGATATTAATGTTTACAATAAGTATTAGTAGTCGCAGGAATCTCCCAAGAAGTTGTTGGAATCATACTTTATCCTTTGGATTTTACAAACAATATTTAGTAATAGTGGGCACATCTTCCCACCTTGACAGGACAAGACTAAAATAAATACAATAATGATAATATGACATCAAATGGTTAATGGTCTGTTCACGAAATCCTAAAATGCCTTTTAAAGGCTACAAATAATCAGAGCCAGAAATTACAAAATTGCCATCGAGATCTCACACCATTGTTGAAGAACTGGTATATGCATTGCTGGATATGGTATCAAAGAGTGGGTCTTCAAATTATGCCCTAGGTCTTCTTTCAAGTTCTGCGACTTCATCTTAGACTTGCATTCCTGAAATACGGTCCATAAAATTGAAATATAATCCGCAGATGGCTTCATAATCTGTAGAGTAGATCTTAAATTTTTTTTCCGCTTTTGATCACAGATTGATCTGTCGACCTCAAACTGAGTCCGCAAAATGTACTCTTCATTTTATGATTTTTTATTACTTTGTGTGGTGAAATTTTCTTTTTTGCGGTCCGCAATTTTCTTCAGCACTGCTTTGTTCTTCCTTGTCTAACTTTTGTCAAATTTTTCCTTCAATTCGATATTTGGATTCAACACACCTGAAATACATCAAAATAATATTAAAATCTAGATAAGAATGCATCAAGGACTTAAAAATTCTATGCTTTTGATGTCAACTAAGCATGACTTTAAGGGTTATCAAAAATCTAATTTTTTTTCGTTTCTAAAATCATGAGGTAATTATCATAAGGGTCAGTCTGATTCAGTGACAAATTGTGTCTCAATTAATCATGCCGAAATAAGTAAAGAAATAATATATTTGTAAATTTTAGTATAGAAATTAATAATGCATCAATTAGAATAGATAGATGAGGTTATGTTTTTTTTACTTTAATTTTTTTTAATAT